>JABMCL010002353.1:160000-330000 GCA_018857735.1 Alviniconcha marisindica
ACATCCCCATCACACTTTTTTCAACCAGTCATACAGCCACCTCTCACAGTATTCAACCAAGCACACTACCACCCTCCCCCAACCACCAAGCAAGCGGGCAAACAGCCATCTCAGTTTTCAAGCACTCAAATTATATGTATAGGAGTTTTGAGCAGAGATCATGTTCATATGCATACATTTCATGACCAATTAGAAAGCAAGGCATGCTTCACAGACTGGCAATTGTCAAACGTATTAACGGAATATAATTGTTACAATGGCTACAACCAAGAATCAGATCATGCAACATAATCATGTTTGAAATCAAAGAAATCAAATGCATTTTGTTCACAGCTTCCACTTAACTTTCAATTAAAACAAACATGCCATATGTATACATGCATGCACATGCAGATACTCACAAAAGCATGCACGCACACCCGCACGCACGCACACCCGCACACACCACAACAACAAAAAACACAAAAAACACTAGCAAATGCACACACACACACACACACACACACACACACACACACACACACACACACTTCCTCTCTCAAAAACACACAATGATATGTACATCTTCTACATACTGTCATACAAACACAAAATCATGAATATATGAACACACACACATTCCTACACACACATTCCTACCACACACACACACACACACACACACACAACACACACACACACACACACACACACACACAGTGTCTGTGTCTCAAACTAAGTTTACTGTACATTAGTGTCACACTCTCAGTTCATAGTTACACAGCACACCACATGTAGCCATCATTCAACAACATAGTCCCTCAAGCGTCCCACCTGTCCAGACAGGACAATGTCAAGTGTCCCACCTGTCCACACTGGACAATGTCAAGTGTCCCACCTGTCCACATTGTACAATACCAAGTGTCCCACCGGTCACACTGGACAATGTCAAGCATTCTACCTGACCACATTAAACAAGGGCCTAGTGTCCCACCTGTCCACACAGGACAATATTGTGCATTTCTTTGGTGTCCCATCTGCCAATACCAGGCAATGTCAAGTGTCCCGCCTGTCCACACTTTACAATGTCAAGTGTCCACACTGAACGAAGTAAAAGATCCATCTCATGCAAGGTCACACAGTCAGCCTCTTGCTGCTGCAGCCTCGGACCATGTGCAGTGACCTTCCATTATAAGCCAGCAGTTGGAGCTCCAGACTACAGTGGGAAGGTTCCCCCCTGACAATTAGCAGTCATCCTGAAGAATTAACAGTTTCACCCTAACAATTAATATCCCCCCCCCCCCCCCCCAAACAATTGTTCCCCCCTGACAGTTAGCAGTCAACCTGAAGAATTAACAGTTTCACCCTAACAATTAATATCCCCCCCCCTCCCCAAACCAATTGTTTCCCCTGACAGTTAGCAGTCAACCTGAAGAATTAACAGTTTCACCCTAACAAATAATATCCCCCCCTTCCAAACAATTGTTCCCCCCTGACAGTTAGCAGTCATCCTGAAGAATTAACAGTTTCACCCTAACAATTAATATCCCCCCCAAACAATTGTTCCCCCCTGACAGTTAGCAGTCATCCTGAAGAATTAACAGTTTCACCCTAACAATATCCCAAACAATTGTTTCCCCCCTGACAGTTAGCAGTCATCCTGAAGAATTAACAGTTTCACCCTGACAATATATCCCCCCCCACACACCACACACAATTGTTCCCCCCTGACAGTTAGCAGTCATCCTGAAGAATTAACAGTTTCACCCTAACAATCAAATCCCCCCTCCACACCCCAACAATTCATGGTTTTCCCTGACAACTCTCCACATCCTTGACAATTAACCGTTTTGCCCTGGCAACAACCTTCCCCCCTGACAATTAGTGGTTACACTCTGACATTTAGCAATCTTCCCTTGACAACTAACAGTTTTGCCCTGGCAACAACCTTCCCCCCTGACAATTAGTGGTTACACTCTGACATTTAGCAATCTTCCCTTGACAACTAACAATTTTCCCCTGACTATTAGTGGTTACACTCCGACACTTTAGCAATCATCCCTGGACAATTAACAGCTATGCCCTGACAACGACATCCCCCAACAATTAATGGGTTCCCCCTGACAATCAGCAATGTTCCCCTGACAGTTATTGCAGCAATTTACCACTGAATGCAGACACGAGCTGGGTGTGTCAAAATGCTGTGAACATTCTTGAAATAAGGAACAGTCATCTGAAATGTGAATTGCCCCCCTTTCTACTACTTGAGTTCTCACGCTGGTGTACGAAAGCTTGAATTCGCAGGCATCCCCTACATTGTCAGCCACCATGTCCTGGTGCTAACAAGGGCCAGTCCAGAACACTGCGACACCAGTTGGCAGACACACCCTGGTTCACCCATGCAGCGACACCGGTTGGCATACACACCTTGGTTTACCTGCGCTGCAGCAGCGGTAGGCAGACGCACCTTGGTTTACCTGTGCTGCAACACCGGTTGGCGTACACACCCTGGTTAACCTGTGCTGCAACACCGGTTGGCAGATGCACCTTGGTTAACCTGTGCTGCAACACCGGTTGGCATACACACCCTGGTTAACCTGTGCTGCAACACCAGTTGGCAGACACCCCTTGGTTAACCTGCATGGTGGCACCGGTTGCCAGACACAACCTGGCTAACCTGCACAATGACACCGGTTGGAAGATACACCCTGGTTCACCTGCACTTCAGCCCGCCCATCTCTTCAAAAGATGCAGATTATGTTTGGGCTTAGTCAGCCCCTGACAACTAACAAAACTGCCAAACCTTTCATGTCGCTTGAAGGAACTAACCTTCTAAAAATGCGTTTTGCCTAAAAGGTACCAAAACTTAAAACTTAAAATCAAGCAGGGTAGCACTGCTCTTGCGGCTGCTGTGCTTTACCGGGGTAAGGTGACCCAAATTTCCTGCAAGGGACAATAAAGTACTAGTAAGTAAGTAAGTAAATTAGTGTTTTACACCCAGTCAACCAGTGTGGTTATATCAGGGCAATCAGTCAAGTACTAAAAACTTTTTTTCTTAATGGCGGCTCTGATGCTGCCATTACCAACAGCGGCTTTCATTGATAAGAAAACAATCTCCATACCATTGAAGACCGCAAATGATTCAAGACAACTTGAATTCACACATCAAGATACATCATAAACAACACAGACAGCAGAGAGGAGAAAATCTCAAATGGGTAAGTCACTGGGTCACTGACATATGCTACAATAGAAGCAAACTTATTCAACTTTGAGCTTGAAACTAACATGGCTGTGTCCAATCAGTTTTGAGTTTTTGCCGTCACATGCATTGCATGGTTGGGACTTAGGGACTTTTCTCATCTAAAAATAAACACAAGCTGACAGTTATTTCTGAGGCTATTGACAACTCCTGCATGTAGAAGCACCGACAGACCTAAAGACTCTTTCGCAAATGGGGATCAGGGCTATCCACCTTTAACTTTACTTGCTCATCACCTTTGTCCCTTGTGGAAAATTCGGGTCGCCTTACCTGGCTATGGCACAATAGCTGCAAGAGCAGCGCTGCTCATTTCTATCAGTGTGTGCAGTATTTTCATGTGTCCAAACAAAGGTACGGCTGACAGTGTTTGGGATTTTTAATGTGCCCACATAATTATGTTGATGCACGCGATTGCACATGAGGGCTGTACGGACACCGGAAGCCGACTCTGGAAGCAAAAAAAAAAAAAAAGAAAAAAAAAGCTGTGCCGGGGACTAGAACCCGCATCAGCATTACGCCTGGCTTTGCAGCTGGCTGCTCTACCAACTGAGCTATCCTGGCCCCGTACATCCCGTACACATGGGCCCAGATGTTGCTAGTGTAGCATCTCTTCTCCAGCCCAGGACTTTCATCCCCTTCGATCATCTTTCCCTGGAGACAACTCTAGCATTAAACAAGTCTGATCACCACCATCCTTGCTACTGGGGCAATCCCACCACAACCAGGAGATCAAACTGCTGACAGCAATGCACTGAAAACCGTTACGAGGGACACAGACATCAACAGCAGGTTTGTTCGATCAGCTTTCATCGTCATGGTAATTTAGGACAATTATTTTCCAGGTGAAAAAACAAACAAACAAAAACAAACAAACAAAAACAAACAAACAAAAACATGGTCAATGTGATACGTTAGTTAAATCAAATTTCAGCCTCGCACTCGGTGTTAATTCATGTTAATTTATGTCAATGACTGTGGCAGGTGATCAATACCCTGTTGGTTGAACTGCTTTGCACGTAGCTAGCTGCTTCGTACACAGTACAGTGGTATGTCCATCCACAACATGGGAACAGAACAATGAACGGTTGTCGGCCAAAAACAAAACACAAAACAAAACTCAAACGGAAACACCAGCACAAAACAGCTCGACGGTGCAGACATTGTTTACAGTCACCTTCGCAGATGACTGTCACTCACTCTTTTTGAGGCGCCTTCTTTCCTTCCCACTTCTTTATTAGTCAATTAAATTATCAATCTAATATAGATCAATAATTTTACTCCCTCCACTGTTTATTCACGCACCAGCGCACTCGGCGAATCATCAGTCTGTCCATTTACCTGAAGGCCCCTCTGCTCTACACAAGGATGATGAGCGAAGCTCCAGGCAGGCTCTGTGTT
Organism: Alviniconcha marisindica; assembly: GCA_018857735.1. Lineage (NCBI taxonomy): Eukaryota > Metazoa > Mollusca > Gastropoda > Provannidae > Alviniconcha > Alviniconcha marisindica. The sequence continues at coordinate 164,640 of JABMCL010002353.1, forward strand.
AAACAGTTCATGTTTATCTTCCCAATAATTGCAACACAGGGTGCTGAGAAAAACAGGCAAAGAGCAGTTACCCCCCCCCTCCCCAAAATAAAAATATTAAAAAAACTTTGATATTTTTCTCATTGTTTTGACAATTCCTCTTTTGTGTGCTTCACCGTCCCAGTCAGGATCTGTCCTGTGTGAAATTTGGGATGCCTTCCCTAAGGGAACCAACTAGGACAGTCTCGCAACCCCCCTGCCTCCCCTCTCCCCCCCCCCCCCCTTCCCCTTTTTTCATTTGTTTTGACAATTCCTCTTTTGTGTGCTTCACTGTCCCAGTCAGGATCTCTCCTGTGTGAAATTTGGGATGCCCTCCCTAAGGGAAACCAACTGGAACAGTCTGGCAATCCCCACCCCCCACCCCGCCTCACCCCCCTCCCCTTTTTTTCACATCTAACTAGTCTTCTAGTTCTACCAAACGTGAAATTTCCACAGAATTCTGCCTGGGCATTAGCCCACTGCTGTTGATTCTTTAACATGAGCATGAGTGTAGCACCTCTTCGTTTCTCTGGACATGTTCCGTCTGCACTTTCAAACCTAAGCTGGCAGCAGGCCCATCATAGAAAGCTCATTGGTCAAACCACTTTCTAAAGTTACATGTCCATATCGGTGGAGCGGCAGTGGTGCGGAGGCATCATGTCAGCGGTGATGGCAAAAATCAGAAATGCAGAAAAAGCAAATTAATGTCTGATATCTCTTGTGCTGTGCATTGGTGGTGGCAGTGCAGAGCACCGCAAGAGCGCAGCATGTTAATTGTTACACTCCGCGCCACAACCTCAAGCAAAGCATTCCTGTTTTCTACATTCCGAAGCATTGCTGTCACTGCTGCCACACCACCAACATGGAATCGCACCTTAACAGCAGCAAAAACAGCTGTGCTCGGGGAGCAGTCTTTTATTGGGATGCACATTCACAAAGACACCTGGGGGGGGGGGGGGGGGGGGGGGGAACCACAATTCTGAGAGATGCAGAGTGTGGTGCCACAGTCTCTGACAATGGGATGAGTTGCTACAGAACATCAATCTTGTTACAAACAAAACACATTCTCCCCCAAACGACCTTTCCTCACTCGCTCACTCACTCAAATTTCAAAGATAAACTGTCCCATCAGAGATGAGCTATTATCCAAGAATCAAATTCTAAACAATGAAATTACCTCATCAGATGTTGAATATATACATATATAGAAAACCAAGTATAAATGCAACACTGTATCCAAGTCTATAAAAACAAACACACCTACTACAAACAGGGAGCTGAACATACTGGCAGCCTCTCTTCGGTCATTTTGGCCACACTGCAATGAATTGCTACGTAAAGATGACAGAATCAATGCTTCTACTGCCAGTCATATGAAACAGACAGACACCACCAGGATTTCAACCCAATAAGGAAGACGTTACAAAAAAAATTGCATCCAAAATTGAGGACAGTGATGCAGGATGGGGGCAGAGGGTAGGGAGTGGGGGGTAGGGAATGGGGTGTGGGGGGGGGGGGGGGGGGGGGGGGGGGGTCAAATTCCAAGTACTGGTTTACGACATCCTTCCTTGGAGGAAGGTGCCGGAAAGCGGTGCTCAGAGTGTGGGGTGGGTTCTCACTCAACATTCACCGGCTAGTGTTTCCTCAAGTGGGGGTCCCTGGTTCGAGTACGTGGCTCAACCGGGCTCTGCACTGCACGCGACTTTCTGCTTTGGCAGGCAGGAAACCTGGACTTAGTGTCTACTCCTTCAGATAAAAGCAAAAAGCATGCTGGACCCTTGTGCATCAGGTCTCACTCATGAATCGTCCGTGGGCAGCTGGGAACTGATCGAGGACATGGGTAGCCTCCCTGTCTGCCGTGGCAAAGTTGGTAGGTGCTCCCCATCGCATCACAACTGTAAACACTGAAACTTCACTCATGCCGCTAGGACTGGGTAGTGCTGCCTTAAGGCCATGATCCGCTTTCGAGCGCAGTCACAGGACCACAGCATGATGTTACACATCACCAACAGCTGTCTTGTAGCATGCTGTGTGCCACAGGTTTGTGCACTGATCAACAGCCACTTTCGAGCACAGTCACAGTCACACATCACCAACAGCTGTCTTGTAACATGCTGTGTGCCACAGGTTTGTGCACTGATCGACGGCCACTTTCGAGCACAGTCACGGGACCACAGCATGATGTTACCCATCACCAACAGCTGTCATGTAGCATATGTTGCATGCCACGAGTTTGTGCACTGATTGACGGCCACTTTCGAGTCCAGTCAGTCACACATCACCAACAGCTGTCATGTAGCATATGTTGTATGCCACAAGTTTGTGCACTGATTGATGGAAAGGTGATTATGGGTAACTGTCACCAATGAATGGTGGACGCCAGCAACAAACTAACTGCAGCAGTGACAGCGTTCTTATTACCCTGTCCGAGCTAGGGTGAGAGAAGAAAAGCTATTACATAACCATGTGTAAGAAGACAACACAGAAGATGCAAGGAAAAATCTGCCATATTTTCTATTCTGCTTGAAGTACAGTCTCAGTTTATTCGATCAAACACATTGCATACTAGCAGTAGGCTTGGATTATTAAGAATGCCTATTAATTTGACATTGCACAATTTTCATAGGCTATCAGTATCACTATCAGACGAATTGTGACAGATCAGAATAAGATGAGAATGAAGCAAGTATGAAACCTACATGACAGGATCAGATGCTTGACAGTGACCTCACAGACTGTCGGTTCCCATAGCAACTTGCAGTATATGCTGTAGTCACATGACCGTTATCAAAAGCGGATCAGGGTCTTTGGTGGCTGCCGCAAGATGACCCAAGTTTCCAACCGTGCATCAATAAAGCGTAAAAATGTTCTTTGATTATTTACCCAAAATTTGACTCTTGCACAGACACATGCAGAACTTCAGTATACTAACTGCAGTCAACATATCAATAAGAACTAATAGACACTGCAGTCACTATACCAATAAGAACTAACACTACAGTAACAGACGCTGCAGTCACTGTATCAATAAGAACTAACAGACACTGCAGTCACTGTATCAATAAGAACTAACAGAAACAATCTTCAACAATAACACAGGCCCACCACCTACCCAAAGGCTCAAAGCACTGCGGAGGTTGAATAAGAATCACTGCTATACTAACTACACTGAACAATACATAGCGAGACGTCATTTTAAATCAGAGCCACACAAAAGGTGAAGACAAATTATGCCTCCTAACCATATTTTCGTTGCTTGGAAGAAGGCATACTTGCCCAAACTCTGCTCACAGTCTTCTTCTTGCTGTTGGGCCTACAAAAACATGAACCATTTGTGTGTTTTGATCTTTCTTCCAAACGCAAAAAGTAAATTTAAAAAATCCGTTCTTCGTTTTAGACTTGGCATTGCACTTAACATCATTCAATCCATTCCATCCATTCTTCAGATGATCCTGTTGTTGCATCTCAAGTTTCATAAATCAAGCCATACTGAAACCAAGTTCAAAATCACTGGTACACAGCCAGATGAAAAAGGCGGCTACATTTCACCTGTACCCTGCATTTAAACCCCGCTAAGGTACTTCCTCATCATTTCAAGGGGCAGCAAATGACACTGCTGTACCTGCACCACCAGTTGCCATGGCAACACTGTCCCTGCACCACCCTTCAAGCACAAGTTACTTCAAATTATTAAGCGCAAGTTAATTCATTAATCTGTCATAACTGACAAATAATAGTAATAATAAATCATGTAGCGGCAACAGCAGCCTTCATCGTAAGTCAACTGCTGTGTTAATCAAGTTTTACAGGTACAAAAAACTAATGCCATGATCAATGGTTGATGGTGTTAAACAACGTTTCTTTTCATCATTGAGCAGAATGGGTACTGTTGTGTTACGTGGTTTCAACCAATGAAAACCAGATTGTAAGGAACGTTAATTTTATGTACATGGTCTCCATACAATGTGCGAATAGTAATACATCATGTATCAAATAATCCACAGTTACCTTATCATCACATGGACAGAGTGTTTGTTACAGTAGTCTGTTTCTTTATCAAAATACCAGCAACAGAAAACAATTAAAAGGCGAACAAACGAACAGAACGCAGACAAATGACCCAACAAACATAAACAAACAATGAATACACAGACACTCTACAGTAATACTCTGACAAGTTATCGACTGACAAACTGACTTAGTTGCGCACAAGTTTAAGTAGGTCAATACATTCGAGATAACAGACACCTGTTTAGTTTACGTAGGTCTATACATGTATGTGAGATAACGGAGTCTTCTTCAGAGCAATAACTTACGTCGTGATTGATACATGTATCAAGTGATTTACGTTGATGTTGTCAAATTCAGTGGTGTCAGCAATCATAAGGTTTCTACAAATCAACTGCATGATTGGTTGACTGTGGTCCACAGAGACCACACATTCCATTAAGGACAGGAAAAAGCATTAAATATGAACTTTACATTTATTTTTTTAGATTTATAATAACTACCGAATTACAAATCTTGGGTTAAGTACAATCAATGTTTGTAAGCTTTGGTCAACCTTAAACTTTAGCAAAACGGAGCATTGTGCTCTCTTCTCCAACAGCCTATATAATATGCTCAGTCTGATGCTGGCTAAGTATCTTTGTGTTAGTTTTATTACATGCCAGTACCACATATTTATACTATATACCCAATGAATTCTATACCCAAAGAAAGGCATAGCACTTTTTCAAGCGGTATTGCTACATATCGGTGAATCGCTGACCAGCATATAATTACAATGGAACTCACTTATGGCAGAGTGCCTTAACTAAATGACTTCTTATCCACAGAAATTTATGTTAATAAGGAACTAGCCTTCTCAAAGCAAGTTTTACCAAACATGTAGAAGAGAACAAAACGAAAACTTAAAATTAGGGATTCTGTCTCGAAACATTTTTAATTTTATATTCAAATTGAAAACAGTCTTACTGGTGATGAGTGGCACAACTGGCTGCGAAAACAAAGACAAGTGTATCTGCTTGCTCATGTTCCATGTCCTGCCTCTCCAACATCTGGTTCATGTATCACGTGCTCACATCGCCCACTGAACAAGACTAAAGTGCTGTGAATCAGGCCAACTGATACTTGATCGACTGCAAATCTGCCATCCAGAGCGTGCAGTCCAATTGTAAATCATAAACAAAATCAACAGAGATTACAAACAAAACCCTCAGTTTTTTGTTTTTCTTTTATTTATTTTATATTTTATTTATATTTATTTAACCTGTTGGTTAACCTGCCTTCTTGGACGGAACCAGCTTTTGAGAGGGCTAGTTCCTTTAAAGCAAGGAGACCTGCAAGAAAAGTGCACAGCTGGGACATCTGAATCACTTTGCCGCAGCAGTTTCATCTTACACGCATTTGTCTGAAGATGGTACCATTCAATATAAAAAATAACAAGTTTAAATCACTAGAACTTGCATCTATCACACCCATCTGATTTTCAAATGTGACCTAAACTGAACTACAGTTGGCTCAGTTATCCCACTTTTTGAAACCATTTCACAGGTGCCACAGAAACAGAAGCTCTAGTTTAAAGCCTATGTGGAACAGGTGCTTACTACAATGTACACACTGTACATAACACGGATTCCAAGAGAGAAACATGGAGTATGAAGCAGACTGGACATTAGAACAGGTGACTAAACACAGGGAAGAAAAACTGGAAAGTGGAGAAAACAAAGACGCAAGAGCAGGAAATGTATGTACAAAGACAAGGTAATAAATACACAAAAATTCCTCCTCCAACCCCCCGAACCACACCTCCAAACGAAACAGGAAACAAATAAAGAACAATAAATTTTCAAAGAAAGTAAATTAAAACTCGGGAACCATAAAGAACAAAAGAGAAGCAGTTCCATGAACCAAAAATACAGTGGGGAAAAAAATAAAATAAAATAAAATAAAATAAACTTAACTTAATCAGCATTACAACCAATTAAACAAAATGCACCCCCCCCCCCCCCCCCTCCCAAATACACACACAAAGCAGTGAGAGATGACCAGCAACACAGGAAGACAAGGCGACGAGGAAAGACAGAACAAAAAGCACCAATACGTTTGGCCAGCGGCCTGTCCAGCCTCACTTCCATTCACAACTCATAATTAATTCTCACAGCTTGCCATTGGCCAATCAGCAGAAACACAAGTCAAGGAAACGACGGGATCCTCCTACTCTCTTTGTCGATCACAATGGAGATGACGATGACAGCATCTGACGGGGTGGTTTGCTCTTTTCCCTTTTTCTTTACTGAAGTTCCTTGCTCACACGCAAACTGCACATTTCGCGCACCTCAATCATCCAGGTTATGAACTCTACGCAGCACTCTCCCACGCTCTACACCGTAACGGCTGTCCAACTAAAAGCACTTGATGGTCACAACCCAAAAGAAGATCCAACAGATGCCTGATGAAACCGACAAAGCAACCGAAGAAACCCACAACAATAAATCATGCCGCTGTATGAGGATCAAGGTTGTTGACCTGAGGGTCAAGGCTGTTTGCTGACAGATGGGTCAAGGCTGTTGACTTTGCAGTTGTGACCTTGATGTGTAGCGATGAGCAGTCCAAAAGGCTGCGATGAGGGTGACCTTCAGTGACCTTTCTGAGCCTCCTTGGCGGCCAGGATGAGAGGCACTAGACTTGCTAGAGGCTTTGCCAGCCGCAGGAAAGGGTGCTGAACAAAGAGAGGAGGGTTTTCTTTTAGTCAAAATGAATATGAACAAAATTCACTGCATAATTGTCAAGTAATGCTCTTCTTCGGTGTGTTTTTCTTTTAATAAGGGTATTCATACCACAAATACTGCATACATATCATTCACACCCACACACACACACACATGTGCGCATGCATGCATATACACACATGTAAGCATGCACACATACGCGCACACACACACATGCATGCAGCACACACACACAAAATCACATGTTTACAGATCTAAGGTACCAACAAAATGCAGCATGGACAAGACACACTTGCATACTCTTTAAGTATACTGCTCCCCAGGTCCAATCTTAGCATTATAACCAACCACCTAACCAACCAAACCTTTCAACCTTCTGAAGTTTCCAGAAGTAACATGGTGGGACTCCTGATTAAGGCCAAGACACCCTGACAGAGCAACTAGCCCTCTTTCAGACCACTCTCTGGGTGTAGCCTCATAAATCCATGTTGGGAACAGATCCTGACCAAAAACCAGCCTTTTTTCAGACCATATTTCTGAATTTTTCGGGTTGCTTTGAAAGAGGGATACCACTGCATCGCAGAATTCTGGAACTGTTGTGTTCAGAACCAAACACGTAAAAGGTTCAAAAGAATGCTTATTTATTAGGACACAAAGACAAAATCTGCAAATTTTGGGGGTAATCCCCTTTGTCAAGCTACAAAACGACACTTAACAGTTAAACGGTGAAAAAAACAAAACAAAAAATGATAAAAAATGAGATGAGAAGTGAAATAACTTCTCTTTTCTGGTCGAGCTATGTCGTTTTTCTGAACAATTTGCAGATTGTGTGTTTGTGTCCTAATAGTGTTCTTTTGAACCATTTATGTGTTTGGGTCATGTTTTAGAACGCTAGCAGTCATTCTTGCTTCTGATTTTTGCGTTCAGAACCATTCATCTTTTCATGTTACGATGCCTGTTTTTGGTCTTGTGATTGCTCGGGGAAGCTACACACAGGGTGAGATTTCAGCACACAGCAGGTTTGCTCTGTGGCAGCTATACCTTGAGCAACTCCGAAGCACACGCCCTCTTCTCCACATCCACCTCCAGGCACTTGTCCAGGAAGTCCTGGAACACCGGGGACAGCTTGTTCTTCTCCTTGATCTCCGGCTTCCCGTTTGTGGCAATCAGATAAAGTGCCTGCAAGGGACACACAGAAAAACACTCTGACTCAAATACTGCAGACAACATAAGCTCCTTTCTGGCTACACGCTTTGCCCTGGAGGCCATATGGTGTAAGGATTGCAGATACAAACATACACTGAGAAACAAAGGATGGCAGATACAAACATACACTGAGAAACAAAGGATTGCAGATACAAACATACACTGAGAAACAAAGGTTTGCAGATACAAACATACACTGAGACACAAAGGATTGCAGATACAAACATACACTGAGAAACAAAGGATTGCAGATACAAACATACACTGAGAAACAAAAGTTTGCAGATACAAACATACACTGAGAAACAAAGGTTTGCAGATACAAACATACACTGAGAAACAAAGGATTGCAGATACAAACATACACTGAGAAACAAAGGATTGCAGATACAAACATACACTGAAAAAAAAAGGTTTGCAGATACAAACATACACTGAGAAACAAAGGTTTGCAGATACAAACATACACTGAGAAACAAAGGATTGCAGATACAAACATACACTGAGAAACAGTCTGTCTAAAATACTGAGGACAGCCTGTGCTTCCTTGTGCAGTATTTCAAACAAATGAAGCTTCTTTCTGACTTCAGGCTTTGCCCTGATGGCCAAAAGGTGTAAGGACTGCAAACACAAACACACACACAGAGAAACAGTCTGCCTGAAATACTGCAAACAACCTAAGCTTCTGTCTGGCTTCAGGCTTTGCCCTGGAGGCCGTAAGGTATAAGGACTGCAGATACACACACACACACACACACACACACATGCACATACGTGAACACACGCACGCACACACACACACACACTCACAAACGCACGCGCGCACAACACATGCACGCACACACACACACACGCATGCACACAAACGCGCATGCACATGCGCACACACACAGTCTGTCTGAAATACTGCAGACAGTTTGTGCTTCTTTATCCCTCCCCCACCCCCTCCTGTCCCCTTTATATGCTGGTGGCAGTCTGATCTCCTTTAAATGCTAGTGGCAGTCTGATGTCTGGCTTCCCACTGGTGGCCATGGGGCACACAGCGTGCAGAGGCAGGCACAGAAACCTGTTTGACTGAACCATTGGTAACAGTTTACACTTCTCCTTCATGCTGGACTTCCTCTTCAGCAACACACAAACCAGGCAGAAACACAGGCACCAAACAGAAACATACACAAACCAGGCAGAAACACAGGAACCAAACAGAAACATACACAAACCAGGCAGAAACACAGAAACCAAACAGAAACATACACAAACCAGGCAGAAACACAGAAACCAAACAGAAACATACACAAACCAGGCAGAAACACAGAAACCAAACAGAAACATACACAAACCAGGCAGAAACACAGAAACCAAACAGAAACATACACAAACCGGGCAGAAACATGCACACATAGAAACAAATGCCAAACCAGACAAAAGCACACACACCTGATGGAAGCAAGTAAACCACACACAAACCAGATATAACCAAAGTAAACCACACACAGACCAGACAGAAACACTCAAACCAGACAAAAACACAAACCAGACAGAAACACAAGCATGACAGAAACATAGAAACACCAAAAAAAACACAAAGCAGACACAAACAAAACACAAACAAGACAAAAACATGGAAACAGGACAGATAAACCAGATAGAAACAAACACAAACCAGACAAAACCCAGGTAGCAACAAAAGGCAAACCAGACAAAAAGACATAAACCTCACACAAACACCCAAACCAGGCAAAAACACATAAACCTGACACACACATAAATGACACAAAAACACATCTACCAGGCAAAAACTATGTCAGAAACACACAAAGCAGACAGTGAGACAGAAATGTTTGCAGACTCACCCTAAGAGGATTTTCATTCAGGTATGGTGGCTCCCCTTCTATCATCTCAATGCACATAACACCCAAACTCCATATATCTACAGTTGGTCCATATTGCTTTCTGTAACAGTAACACATTACACATTAATCATTACTCATTAATCATATTGCTTTCTGTAACAGTAACACATTACACATTAATCATTACCTACACAGATATGCAAAAAACAACAACAAAAACATGCACCCACACACGCATGCATGCACACACACACACGCAGGCACACACGCACACACACACACCTTGACAAAGATAGAGGGGCAGAAAGAGAAAGTAAAAACAGTGACAGAGAACAACTAAAAAACAAACAAAAAAGAACAACTTGTCAAAGTCATTTTACAGTATATGACTTCAGTGTCATTTTAAATCCATACACATAATTATGTATAAAAAAAAAGAAGAAAAAAAGTCAAGAGACAAAAACAGGTTCTTTCCATGTTTGGCTTTTGCCCCTTTCGATCTGTGCACCAATTTGGTGGTAAAATATGATACACATTGCTATCAAAAGTCACAATCATTTTGAATCACGCAGCATTCAGCTGAGGTCTGGGACTGCCAACGTCTGCCAGAGCATCATCAAGCAAGCCGACACCTTGTAAATGCAAAGCATGTAACGGAACGAGCTCGCATCAAACTCAATTGGACTTTGCCGTTGCTGCTTGGATTTCTGTTCACCGAAATACCCGTAACGAGAAACAAATAAATTTCCAAGACAGACGATGGACTCTGACCTTGTGACGACCTCTGGGGCCATCCAGTAGGGGGTCCCCACCATGGTGGATCGTTTGGACTGTTCCGGTGACAGCTGCGCGCAGAACCCAAAGTCAGCTGCAAACACAGACACACTCAGGATGGTTAGGAAAATACTGCAATAAAATAATTCTGATCCGGGTCTTATTTTAATTATGCACGTATTATGCACTTCTTTGTGATGCCCAGCATGCTTCAGTCACAGAAAGAGAGAGAGAGAGGGAGGGAGAGAGAGAGAGAGAGAGTGGGGGAGAGAGAGAGAAGAGAGAGACGTAATGAACCGAGTTACATTTAATCATGAATGTTGTGATACTCGGCATTCTCCAGTCTGAGTTCATGGAGAAAGGTTTCAAGAAAACCAAACATTTGGAAGACAATGTGGTGTTACTGTTGTTTTTATTTACGCTAAATGAAATAATTCTGGTGACAAGAGAATGCAAGGCACCTGCAGTTAGCTGCAAATACAAGCTTGGGTTAGCCTGAATATCAGCACTTCAGTTACTGCAGTGAATCACTGGGAAACAGACTCTTCCTTTGACACATACAGTGTAGCACACAGCCCAAAGCCAGCTTAAAACAACAAAAACATACAGTGGCTCTAACATGGCATATACTTAACAGGCACCAGGATTATTTTTTTAAATTAAGACTATATGAGTAAAGAAAACAAGCCAAAGTCAAAATGATCCACAGGCATGCGCCATTACACAGAAATTCCCAAAGGAGTGGGGACAGAGTGACTCACTGAGTTTGACACTGCCATCCATGCCCAGCAGGATGTTGTCGCTCTTGATGTCCCTGTGGATCACCTGGTTTTCGTGTAAGAATTCTAAGGCCTGTAGACACTGCAAAACACACAACAAACCAATCACAGTCTTGCCAAACCCTACCAAGCAAATTACAACCGCACCAAACTCCATCAACTATGTCTGAAACAGAACCAGCAAAATTTGTCCATACCAATTAACCCAAGCAGTCATGTCAGTAACAACCTATTCAACCTTGCAAACAGCCCAATTCACCAGTCACGCTCCAACACTCAATACACCAATGTTCTAATAGTCAATACACAAATGCTCTGAATACAAATACACCAGTGTTCTAACAGTTAATACACCAGTGTCTTAACAGTCAGTGCACAAATGTTCTAACAGTCAATACACCAGTGTTCTAATTGTCAATACACAAATGTTCTAACAGTCAATACACCAGTGTTCTAACAGTCAATACACAAATGTTCTAATAGTCAATACACCAGTGTTCTAACTGTCAATACACAAATGTTCTAATAGTCAATACACCAGTGTCCTAACAGTCAATACACAAACGTTCTAAGAGTCAATACACCAGTATTCTAACAGTCAATACACCAGTGTTCTGACAGTCAATACGCCAGTGTCCTAACAGTCAATATACAAATGTTCTAATAGTCAATACACCAGTGTTCTAACAGTCAATACACAAATGTTCTAACAGTCAATACACAAATGTTCTAACAGTCAATACACCAGTGTTCTAACAGTCAATACACAAATGTTCTAACAGTCAATACACAAATGTTCTAACAGTCAAATGTTCTAACAGTCAATACACCAGTGTTCTAACAGTCAATACACAAACGTTCTAACAGTCAATACACAAATGTTCTAACAGTCAAATGTTCTAACAGTCAATACACCAGTGTTCTAACAGTCAATACACAAACGTTCTAACAGTCAAGACACCAGTGTTCTAACTGTCAATACACAAACGTTCTAACAGTCAATACACCAGAGTCCCAGCAGTCAACACACAAACGTTCTAAGAATCAATACACCAGTGTTCTAACAGTCAATACACCAGTCATGTTCTAATACTTATACACCTGTGTTTTAACTGTCAATACACCAGTCACATTCTAATAATAAAGACACCAGTATTCTAATAGTCAATAAACCAGTCATGTTGAAGCAGCAACAAACCAGTTAACCACATCAAAACCACAGCAAAGGCACACTGGCCTGAAAATATCACCCACCCTCTCCTCAGATTTGCAAAGTTTAAAAGCAGTTTGAGGGCATACCTTTGGTGAAGTTTATGTATCTTGTATTTACTCGTACGCCAGGTGACTTAACGTAGGCAGTTCAGGTCTTTCATGCTGCGTTCACATGATGGCTTTAGAGCACTAATTAACTCTTGTTTCTGGCTCCAAACACATAAGTGGTTCAAAAGAATGCTATTTACTGGGATAAAAACACAGTCTGCAAATTTTCTGGTTAATCCCCTTGATCAAGCTACAAAACGACACTTAAACAACAGTTAAACAGTGAAAAACAATGAAAAATGAGATTTTGGAACCTTTTATGTGTTTGGATCTTGTTTTAGAAATGCTAGCAGTCGTTCTTGTTTCTTGCTTTTACAAGCAGTTTACTCCCATTTCAGTGAAAGCTTTAAAAAAAAAGAAAAAAAAAAGAGGGTCAATACCTGTACATTTTCAACAACAAAAATGGAAAGACACAGAAATCTCAAAATCCAGTTTTGTCCAGACACTGAGCAAAGAGGTGTTTCTGACCAGGAAATGCCACAAACACCAGGGGGCGTTACCTCTCAACACACAGCAAAGAGGTGTTTCTGACCAGGAAATGCCACAAACGCCAGAGGGCGTTACCTCTCAACACACAGCAAAGAGGTGTTTCTGACCAGGAAATGCCAGGGGGCGTTACCTCTCGACACACAGCAGCAATCTGTCCCTCATCCATGCAGGTTTCCGTGACAACATCGGTAAGAGATCCACCAGCCAAGAACTCCATGACAACCTGACCCACAAACATCATCACAAAGATCATTAATCATTCCAAATAACAGACAAAGACCCCATCCCCCCCCCAAAAAAAAAGTACAGGACATATTCTCCGTTATCACATACAAAACTCACACTACATAATAATCCATATGACAAATGTGTCTAAATCCATATCCTGATTATCCGTATCAGCCACCCCCGCCCCCCTTCAAAAAAAAGTACGCGACATATGCTTCATATCACACACAAAATTCACTCTACATAATAATCCATGTCACAAATATGTTTAAATCCATATACTGATTATCCATATCAGTCAAAGACACATTTCAATTCTCTTTATTTCCACCCATAGACAAGGAGGGGTGGCAGAGTGGTTACAATGCTGGGCATGCAGAGTAAGAGGCTGTGCGTTCAAATCCTGGTTCGGACAACAACAACCATGTCCCTTCTGCCCTCAGTCTCTGGATAGTGGACTCACAGTTTTGTGTGCGGTCCACGCATATGTGTGGGAACCCATCAGAAAATTATTTCACATACGACTCCACTGGGAATGCTCGTCCACAGTCATCTCAGTTCACTGAGCCGCAGTGGACCAATCCTTGGCCTGAAGAGTGGAACCGATACATGTGAGCTAACAGACCTCCACCCACCCCACCCCCCAAAATGCACAGGCAGGGACATATTCATCAAACCTTCACCATAATCCCCACACATGAAGAAAAAGCCACCACCATTTCACAGCAACTTACCCACAATTCCTCCCCCACCAGGTAGCTGTCGAGGTAGTTGACGATGTTTGGGTTCTGGTTTTCCCGCATGACAAGGATCTCGTTGATGATGAGCTCCTTCTTGGGCTGCTGGGACAGGTTCATGGTCTTGATGGCCACCTCCCTGCCCGTGGCCACTTCTATAGCGATGTACACAGTGCCCGACGCTCTGCAACACGGGGCAGAAAACGATGCACCCTAATTTTCTGACTGGTCAGCAGCATCTTATCTCTGAGCACTCAGGGCGTTGATGAGTGCGCGATATTTACATTTGTACATTATCATTATTATTATCTGTGAACACAATTCGGCACGCATGCTTTTCCAAACAATCATCATGATTGCTTTGAACCCAAATCGATCTCTGCATCCGGCTGAAACAGATATTGCAAACCTTGGCAGACTGACCAGTGATATTCTCCAGGCATCTGACAGAGGACACGATCCCAAAAATGGTATGTGGAATGACCCCACAGGTCAAGCCATACTGTCAGCGTTTACTCAAAGGTGGAGGTAAGTAGGTAATTTGGTGTTTTATGCCCAGTCAACCAGTGCAGTTATTATATCAGGGTGACAAACGTAGAGGATCATGAAACCAAAAATAAAACACACACTGACATCAAATATAAATGGCAAATGGTAGCAGCCTCAGTTTCAACTTCATCTCAATACCAGGTCTCACAGCAGATGAGGACTGGGTTTGCCAATTATTGTCTGCTGTGCTGTTTTGACTGATTGTACATTTCAAAGCAAATTTCCTTTTACAGGACGATAAAATGTTATTTTATTATCTTATCTCATCCACAGAAAATATTCATCTTGTTTTGCTCATTGGCTATAACACTGCCAACGAAAATTGGGCCATATCTACATAAGTGCCTTATCTGTGGATCTGTGGGAAATTTTTAGCCAAACTTCAGTTGTCTGGAAATTAGGACAAGTTGTTGATTTATCTTGGCCTTTTGTGACAGGATCATTTATCTGCTTGTGGCCAGTTCTACAGGAGTGTACACTGTGTCTGGTGCCCATTTTGAGAGGAGAAAAACACTACAGTTGATTCACCTTCACCTTGGAAAACCCAGACGCGGTCCCCTCAAAACAAAAGTGTGCAGTAGTAAGCAATATTTTTGACATTATCATATCAAATGGGATGAAACTGTGAACACACACACAAACACACACACACACGCGCGCGCGTGCACACACGCACACGCACACGCACACACACACACACAGAGGGGAGGTGTGTGGTTAAACAAACGCTGTGTCCACAATCTGGCAAAAACCTAACAGCTCAGCAAACATCTGTAATCATCTGCAGAAGATTAAGCAAACATGCTTGTTCACAACACCGGATGCACAGAAGGGAGACAATTCAACATAAATGGTCCCCCTTGGTTCCCCCCCCCCCCCATAGCGTGGTGTGGCGACAAATTTGCCAGTAAACAAGACGGCACTGGGCTGTATGCTCTCACATTTAACCTTTTCCTTTTCATCTCAATGCATTTTAGTTGAAACCACCCACAATGATACAAACACTGACATTCCTTTCTGTCTCGCTGTACTTTCGGCTGGACATGCTGTGCCGATCTACAAACACATTCATAATACAAAATATTGAAACTGCTTACCCTTGGAGCTATTTTTCTATCTCAATGTGATTTCAGTTGGGGTCACTGACCTCCACACAACTGTCCCTTGACCTGTTCTGTCCAGTTTTGAGATGGAGACAGGTACAAACAACCATACAGGTGATGATTTTGATTAACCAAGACCTGTCTTCTCTCCCTTGAAACGTCTTCAGACAGGAAGACCTACGAACTGTACAGATAATGAAATTGCTTACCCTTGACCTATTATCTCCATCATGTCAAGTTTTCAGACGGTACCATCATACAGATGTGAACAGTACTTACCCTTGACCTATTATCTCCATCATGTCATGTTTTCAGACGGTACCATCATACAGATGTGAACATTACTTACCCTTGACCTATTTTCTCCATCATGTCATGTTTTCAGATGGCACAATCAGACAGATGCAGAGATTACTTACCCTTGACCTATTTTCTCCCTCATGTCATGTTTTCAGATGGCACAATCAGACAGATGCGAAGATTACTTACCCTTGACCTATTTTCTCTCTATCATGTCATGTTTTCAGATGGCACAATCAGAGAGATGCGGACATTACTTACCCTTGACCTATTTTCACTCTATCATGTTTTCAGATGGTACAATCAGACAGATGCAGACATTACTTACACTTGACCTATTATCTCCATCATGTCATGTTTTCAGATGGTACAATCAGACAGATGTGGACATTACTTACCCTTGACCTATTTTCTCCATCTTGGTGTACTTTCGGTTGGGGTCACCTATGGAGACGATGGTTCGCAATTTCTCCATGATCTCTTCATCTGTCATTTTCTTTTTCTTTGGTTTTTCTGTTTTGTTGTCGGTTGTCCCATCACCACTCTTCTCTTCTTGCTCTATCGGCTTTGTGTACTGAAACCAAGAGAAGGTTTTATGTGCTGAAAAAAGGTGAGAAGGCTTTGTATACCAAGGTGAGAAGATTCCGTGTACTAAGGTGAGAACGCTTTGCATGCTGAAACAAAGGTGAGAATGTTTTGCGTACTGAAACAAAGGTGGGAACGCTTTGCATACTCAAACAAATGTAAGGTTTCTGCAAACAGCGAACAACTTTTGTTTACCGAAACCATGGATAGTGAGGATATTCTGTGTAATGAAACAACCTATAGTTAGCAGGCGATACTGACACAGAGATTGGTTAGCAAAAGAAGATCTTGTGTATTAAAGCAGTATACGGAGAGAGGTTTTGTTTACTGAAACAGAGAGGTAAGGCATCGGTTTTTGAAGTCTTATTTTGTGACGGACATGTCATTGAGAATAACCTTGCTCTGGGGCCAACTTCAAACCAGTCAAGCATTTCAGAATGGCATGCCTGTCAGGAAAGCCTCACTTTGTGACTGATGTGTCAGAACAGGATGCCTTTGTGACCATGTATCTGTCAGACCAGTCTTGCAGTGGAGATGTGTCTGTCAGACCAGTCTTGCTTTGTCTGACATGTCCATCAGATGAGTTTTGTTCTGTCACTGAAATGTCTGTCAGGCCAGTCTTGGTCTGGAACTGAGTAGAGACTTGATGGTGAAGCCCTGTCAAACCACGCGGGGTCACATCAGGATTTGGAACTGACGTGCCTGTCAGACTAGTATTGTGGTGTCACTGGCATGTCTGTCAGACCAACATTGCTTTGTGGTCGATCTGTATGTCACAACAGTCTTGCTTTATCATGTCAGGTCTGTCACGCTGATCTTGTTCTGCAACTGACACGCCTGTCTAGACTAGCGCTGCTTTGCGACTGACATGTCATCACTGTCAGGTCTGTCACACTGATCTTGCTCTGCGACTGACATGCCTGTCTGAACTAGCGTTGCTTTATGACTGATATGTCATCACTGTCAGTTCTGTCACACTGGTCTTGCTCTGCGACTGACGTGCCTGTCAGACCAGTGCTGCTTTGCGACTCACATGTCATCACTGTCAGTTCTGTCACACTGGTCTTGCTCTGCGACTGGCATGCCTGTCAGACTAGTGCTGCTTTGAGACTCACATGTCATCACTGTCAGTTCTGTCACACTGGTCTTGTTCTGTGACTGACATGCCTGTCAGACCAGTGTTGCTTTGCAACTGACATGTCACAACAGTCTTGCTTTATTACTGTCAGGTCGGTGTGTGTCTGCATGTGATTCTTTTTTGTTATCATTATTTGTAACTCTGTATATATTTTTTACATTTAACTGCTATGTATAGCTCCACTTCTGGGAAGGGGTGGGTGGGTAGGAGCTGTTTGTACTTTTTGGTATGAGTGTCCTTCGGTAGTTTTTAGCTTGTGCGAGAGCTTGCATGTATGCACTGTGTGTATCTGGCGCTGTGAAGGCACAAGGTTTTGGGTGGAAGTTTTTTTATGCGCTATATACAAATTTTCATTCGTTCATTCATTCATTCACACTGGTCTTGCTCTGTGACTAAACAGTGTTGCTTTGCCACTCACAATGGACTTTGTCTTGTCCGGTCTGGCAGCAATGGGGGGAGGTGGGGGTTCCTCATCCTCCTCACAATCACCTGATGCAGCTACCGCATTCTGTTCAGGCTTACCCTGAAAAACACCATCAACGTCACGGTCCACTTCATCTACGCGTAAAGGGATGACTGTAGGATGAAACTAGCAGGTTGGAAGTAGGCAACAACACATGAGCCACAGCCAGAGGGTCCTCATTTTATTCCGTTTTCGGTGGCGTTGATGAGAGATGGTGGGGCCTCTCACTTTTTCTCACTCTGCTCTTTTAGGTCTTGGAGTGACATCAAAATAAAAATGACACGTAAAAGATATGTAAATGATGAATTGCAATTGAATGATGTGGTATTCTTCCCATACACACAAAAGAAGAAAAATATAGTGACACTGACAGAGTGACACACTGGTACAGAGTACAATGACACAAAGACAGTGTTAGATGCACTCAGTTAGATGCATAAATAATAATGCATTACTTTTTTAACAACTTCTTTGGACTCTCTAGCCACTTTTGGTGTATAAATGCAGCATGCATTCACTTTAAGTGTGCTTTTTAAGATAAAATCAAAACTAAGAACTGCAAGCTGCAACTGGCATTTGGTAAGTGACATAACTTTTTTTTTAAATCAAATCCTATGTGTACACAGAAAACAAAGAAATGTGTAAATGTAATACCTAACTAGCCCTTAGGTAGTATTACACAGAGTCCAAACACAAAGACAAACAGAAAAAGAAAAAAAACAGGAAAGTAAAAAAGGAGCAAGAGTGACAGACAGACAGACAAAGAGAAAAACAGACATGGATGCTTCCAAATACACAAACAGTTAAAAGAATACTAAGTTTAAAGGGACAATACAAAACATTTACAAAAAAATGGATGGAGATGGACAAACAGAAAGGAATGGGGAGAGGTAAAGAGAGACGCAGACAGACATGTCACATGGACACCCAGAAAAGCAACAACAAAAAAGCGCCATACCTGGCTGATAATGACCATTGCAGATAATTTGTCCGATAAATTTGATTTTGAGGAGTTGGCACCTGCAAAAAGCAAAGCAAAATACTTCCAATCAAATCAAGTAATTATTTTACTGTGCGCTGGAGTGAAGCGTCTGTCACTGCATCAGCTGATGCTCTCTGCCAGCAACTGTGTGCTGGAGTGAAGCGTCTGTCGATGCAGAAAGCCCCCAAGCACTTAAAGTGCAAGTCCACGGTTAGGGGTGATTTTTGACATGATTTCCATTAAAGCTCGCTGAGAACGATGATGTAGGTGAAACTGTGATCTGAGGGTTATAAATGCACGAAAAAAGGCATTTTCTGTTGTACCGAAAGCGTCGCCATGACGCCCAAATCACGTGACCATATGCCTACTACGTCACTCTGGGGAGTCGCTGCAAAATGGCCAACTCGAGCTCCGAAGACGAAGCTGATACTTTGCCCAAGAGACCCACAAGGATACAGCCATATCAGTTTGAGCCTGTCAGGCAGGATTTTGAAAGAGTACTGGAACATCGTGTCAGCTTCGAAGCAAACCCCATGTGGTATTCCATGGGGTTTGCGAAATCGCACTCACTGAAGTGCTCACTACACAAATGGGCGTGATGCGGCGCAGCAAGAAAGTCAGCTCGTTTGAATTTTATAAATTTAATCACTTTCACCTTACTGCGGGTCGACTGAGCGGGAGCTCGTGCATTGTTATACCTGGGGTCGTCTGCGAATTGTTACAGTTCGTGGCAACACAGTAGGCCGGCATAGTTAACTTTTTTGTCGACCACACGCATACACAGTTTACTGAAGAATCTAAGGTGGCAACTGCACTGACTCCCCAGACTGACATCACTTCCGGGAAAGTCACGTGACTGATGGAGAACCCGAGACTGTAGTCTCGGCCAGCCTACAGAAAATAAAATTGATTAAAAACCCAATTAAACTTTTTATTTTATTTTTTATTTCATTAAATCTGAAACTAGTGACTCATTTGTCAATCATTTCGATGGTCATTTTGCATACTTAAAAACCTTGGACTTTTACTTTAAGTCACCTTACTTGAGGGTTTCAGGTAAGTCACATACACACATACATACACATGTAACTCAAGGGCCTGAGGGCAACAGAGATTATGTCGATATTCACACAGTACTGAGCAGAGCATCTTACTTGAGGGTTTCATGTTGATCATGTACTTGGACTCTCGTCGTTCTTTGGACGAGGTGTCGTAGTAGTTGAGCACGTCCAGCACGGCCTGCGGGTTCTGCTTCTGCTCCATCTTGGAGATGTTGGCGCTTTGCAACAACTTCGCCCATGATTCTGGCATACCCTGTCAGTAGTGGACATACCCTTTCAGTGTCAAACATACCCTGTCAGTGCTAATCATACTCTGTCAGTGTCAAGCACACCCTGTCAATGTCAAACTCTGTCAGGGTCAAACATACCCTGTCAGTGTTAAACATACCCTGACAGGGTTAAATAGACCCTGTCGGTGCTAAACATACCTTTTCAATGTTAAACATACCCTGTCAGTGCCAAACATACCTTGTCAGTCTCAAACATACCTTGTCAGTGTCAAACATACCTTGTCAGTGCCAAACATACCTTGTCAGTGTCAAACACATCCTTTCAGTGCTAAACATACCCTGTCAATGTTAAACACACCCCGTCTGTGCTAAAAATACCCTGTCAGGCAAACATGGCACCTCATTGTTTGGCACTTCCTTATTCTGACCTACTCCTGCTGATCGCATCTCTGCGAAAACACGGCACGTCATTGTTTGGCACTTCATTATTCTGACCTACTCCTGCTGATCGTATCTCTGCGAAAACACGGCACCTCCTTGTTTGGCACTTCCTTATTCTGACCTACTCCTGCTGATCGTATCTCTGCGAAAACACGGCACCTCCTTGTTTGGCACTTCCTTATTCTGACCTACTCCTGCTGATCGTATCTCTGCGAAAACACGGCACCTTGTTGTTTGGCACTTCCTTATTCTGACCTACACCCTCCTTTCTGGGACAGCACCAGTGACAGCTGGGTTGTTCTGTGCTGGTGAAGCTCATTCTGTTCGATGGAAATGAATAAAAACTGCTAAAACAATTCATTTTCATATGGCTTGTTGTGTTCTGTTCTGCACCGATTCATGAAGCTGTATGAGTAACAAAATGGAGTAAGTAAGTAACTTGGTATGAGTAATGAAATGGAGTAAGCAAGTAACTTGCTATGAGTAACAAAATGGAGTAAGCAAGTAACTTGCTATGAGTAACAAAATGGAGTAAGTAAGTAACTTGGTGTTTTACGCCTGGTCAACCAGTATGGTTATATCAGGGCGAGTAACAAAAAGGAAGATGAGAGTGGCTGAATCTGTTGCTTTAGCTCAATAACTGCATGTCACACAAGAACGGTTGCCAAAAATGAGAACTTTCACATCTGATCTCTTGACAGGTTCCCAATACAGCACTCAGCAGAAATCAGCACCATTTCTGAGTTAAAGTTTGCACATGAAGGATAAAACTACAAGCCTATTGCTGCAGACACATATATATATATATATGGATTCATCTGAATACTGTCTTAAAGCCAGTCTAAATTGTGGTAATGCTTGAGAAAATGTGTGTCATACCCTGTCCCATGGGTCCTCTTTCATCTGCAACCAACATGGCCTCTCCAAACACAGGAAACGTGCTATAAATATCTTGACTAATTGCCTTCAGCTTGTTGGTAACACTTGCTGGTCATCTTTTGCAGCATTACCCCTTTGGCCATTCAATTACTTACTATACACAGTCCACATACTATAAAATCCTGGTAACTGTATCCAGTATGTTTTATAGCATGTGGAGAGGCTGTACCTATGGTGGAGTTTATGTACCTTGTATTTACTCGCTAGCCAGGTGAGAGATACAGGAGGCAACTCAGGTCTTTGTTGTTGTACTTGTGTTACGTATTCCAAGCGCTAATTCACTCCCTTGTGTGCTGATTCTGCACAAGCGCTCTGGGCCTCGTTTGACTTTCATTCGATCTTGAAATCAGATGCATTCTTGATTATTATTATTTTTAATTTAAAGATGTTTCTGCATTCTTCTATGACACTTTGATTTTGGACTGGATTTCCCATTTTCTGTCACCAGCACTGAAGAATCACCTAGTTGCAGGTTCTCAACAAAGATGACCTCAATAGCTTCATCCATGGTTACACAAACCCCATCACAGACCTAGCATTGTCAAACACATATCTTGCATTAACTGTCATCACAGCATTCCCAAAACAAGTATAGCCATCACATAGCACCAGAGACAAAGAGTAAATGAGAGAAAGAATCAGGAGGAGATTTTTTTAAATTATCAGTCATCCAACAAGCTCACTGACTCACAGTAAATTCGCCAGTGTGCGGGTCAAATCCCACGTGCACCGTGTGTTCGAAGTTGGAGGGCGGGGAGATGACTGGTTTGTCATTGGTCAGCTTTACTGTCTTGCTGCCTACAAAACCAAACACTTTAAATCAAAAAATTAGTCAGGTGTTCGCAACTATCCTGCTGCCAACAAAACCAAACACACCACATCAAACATCCATCACACACCTCTAACTGTCTTGCTACCTGCAAAATCAACCACCACTGATCAAACGTTTGACACATGCTTCTGTCTAATGACTTGCATTGATCTCAAACATTCATTACATTATATTGTTATACAGACAATGGAATGACTAATATGCATGAATCAC
This sequence comes from Alviniconcha marisindica, assembly GCA_018857735.1. NCBI lineage: Eukaryota > Metazoa > Mollusca > Gastropoda > Provannidae > Alviniconcha > Alviniconcha marisindica. The sequence goes on from JABMCL010002353.1 coordinate 187,614, forward strand.
TGCCAGTCTGTCCTCCCAACCTCTCTCTCTCTCTCTCTCTCTCTCTCTCTCTCCTCTCTCTCTCTCTCTCCTCTCTCCTCATTTTACCCCATCCACATCATCATTCACACACACACACACCCACACACACACACCACACACACACCAAACACCATCCTCCCTCACTCACACCCACACTACACGCACACACTCACAGCATCACTCACCACACTCATCACTACACATGCACACCACACACACACACACACACACACACCACACACACACACCCACATCCACACATCTCACTCACACATACCAATCTCACCCGACACATCACCTCATCACTATGCCTGCGTCTGTCACACACTCTCTACATCCAACCACATGTCTTTTGACACATGCTTCTGTCTAATGACTTGCATTGATCTCAAACATTCATTACATTATATTGTTATACAGACAATGGAATGACTAATATGCATGAATCACTGCCAGTCTGTCCTCCCAACTCTCTCTCTCCTCTCTCTCTCTCTCTCCATCTCATTTACACATCCACAAATACATTTTCACACACACACACACACACACACACACACACACACACACACACACACACACACACACACACACACACAAAATATACATGCACACACACAATACACATGCACACACACACAATACAGATGAACACACAATACACATGCACCACACACACACACACACACACACACACACACACACACACACACACACACACATGCATGCACACACTCTCACACACATACACAAATCAAATCACCCACACACACCCACACTATACACATGCATGCACACACTCTCACACACAACACATGCATTTGCACCTGCACACACATACACATGCACACACGCACACAAACACACACACCACACTACACATGCATGTGCATCTGCATACACCACACACATACACACACACACACACACACACACACCACACACACACACACACACACACACACACACTCAGTCAAGCACAGACAGACAAACAGACCAGAACAAAAGGAATACACCAACATGAAACCAGGTCAAAGAAAGAAACAAAGAGAAGAGAAAAAAAGAGTCTGATATAATTCAACACAAACCCAGTACAGTCACCAAAAGTGTTCCTGACACCATATCCCCCCACCCCTACCCTTCCTCCATTACAACAAATCTGATTAGAGTGAACAGTTCATGTTCTGTTTTTCTCTCTTCCTTCTTTCTCAGAGAGCGAGGGAGTGTGGTGTGGGTGGTAGAGGAGGAGAAGCGAGGAGCGAGAGTGTGGTGTGTGTGTGTAGTGTGTGAGAGAGAGAGAGAGAGAGAGAGAGAGAGAGAGAGAGAGAGAGAGAGAGAGAGAGAGAGAGAGAGAGTGAGTGAGTGAGTGAGTGAGTGAGTAAGTGTGTGTGTGTGTGTGTGCATGTGCGTGTGTTTTTTTTTAATCCACACTTCAGTTTGTCACAGCCAACCTCCTTAAGCATACCCAGCATCACAAAATGTAGATGTGATCTTTAAACCGACATCAGGTTACATCGTCACTGCCATCACTATCAGCAAACAGCACCACCCTTTAGAATTACACACAACAAAAGCGCAGGGAGTCTGCTTGTGAGCAGAGAATGGTGCTTTGTAACTGTAAGTGTGATCATTATTATTATCATCATCATCATCATCATCATCATCGCCATCAACAAATGGCAGTGCAACACCCTCACCGCTCTTTCTTTCGGCACTCCGCCGCTTGAGAGTGTTGGTGAGGTTGTGCCAGCTACCCGGCATGGTGGTGGCTGGCGGTGGCTGGCGGAGGGTGGCAGCGGGTCCCGCACTCACTCACCCAGGCCTCTCACTCACGACTCTCTATTGCAGCAATCCACTCACTTGCCCGGCTCCTCCTTATTGATTTTCCCCACACACTTCCTCCACACACATCACACCTCCTGTCGTTTTTGTCCTTTTTTTCTCTTTTTTTTAGCCCATCTGGCCCAATTGGAGGGTTCAAACTTTTTCTCGCTGTTGTTGTCGTTGTTGCCCTTTTTGTGAACACAAAAGTGAACCTATGACTGCACTGGCACGCCTAAAGGGAAGCCGGAAGAAGAAAAAAACCACACACTCTGGCGGTGGACTTCACTTGTCAACTGCACTGGAACTTCCTCTCTGACTGTATAGCCTTCAAAGTGCTGTAAAGGGCAGACCTAAAGCAAGGGATCACAAGGTCTGAAACCACGAGAACGCGTGGCCTGCTGTGAGCAACAGGGTAAGGGAGACAAAGTCCATCCTGGTCAGAGCTTATGTTTTCATCACACAGGGTAAGCTCAGGTTGCTAACACCACGGCACATATCTAAAACTACCTATACCTAAGTCTAATCTATAAACACAGTCCCTAAAGAATCCAATCACATGTAAATTTCACGTCAGGCTCCCAGTTTTATGATACACATGCATGCACACAAATGTTTTGGGTCCAACTTTAGCATTATTCCACAGACAGATTTTTTTCCTTCTGTAAATCATTCCACTTTGAAATCAGCCCACAATTCCACCAAAAAATGCATAATATATATATATACATGTACATGCAGTTACATTGCAAAGCAAATTCTTCCATGGTGAAACCAGTCACCAGTTCCACCAACTACATCCACAGTTCAAACTACACAGTACAGATACTTCCCCCACCAACCCAACAGTTCAAGTTACACAGCACAGATACTTCCCCCCACCAACCCAACAGTTCAAGTTACACAGCACAGATACTTCCCCCACCAACCCAACAGTTCAAGTTACACAGCACAGATACTTCCCCCACCAACCCAACAGTTCAAGTTACACAGCACAGATACTTCCCCCAACAACCCAACAGTTCAAGTTACACAGCACAGATACTTCCCCCACCAACCCAACAGTTCAAGTTACACAGCACAGATACTTCCCCCACCAACCCAACAGTTCAAGTTACACAGCACAGATACTTCCCCCACCAACCCAACAGTTCAAGTTACACAGCACAGATACTTCCCCCCACCAACCCAACAGTTCAAGTTACACAGCACAGATACTTCCCCCAACAACCCAACAGTCCACTGCACCAACAATCGATCCCTGTCAACTGCGCTGTCAAGGACAAAGGAGATGTTCAAACACTAGCCAAGGCCAGTGGGTCTGCCTTCGCAGGTACTGCAGCACAAGCTGAAGAGAAAAAGCTGACCGGCCTGGTGACTGAGACAGAAAGAAAGGCTCCTTATAGCCAGCTGGCAACTCTGTCAACAACACTTTCATCAAGCTAGGTTCAAGTGTCCAGCAATGAGAATGAGAGCAAGAGCATTACTCACGTTACTGCCAGCAATACCAGGTAGCTCCCCTTTCTGATGCCATTCCCTGAGAAGGAATCACGTTTCTTTACTCAGTTCGGCTAACAGTCTTCACATTAGTATTTACACGCAGGCCAGGTGAGATATCGCAGGCCAGGTGAGATATCGCTGGCAACTCTGGTCCCTTTGTTGTTGTACTTGTGCTACGTATTTTAAGCGCTAATTAACCCCTTTGCATGTTGATTCTTCATGTTAGTGTTTAGCCCTGATTTAACCCTATGTGGCTGACTGGGCTCAAAGCACCAACTAACTAATCACATTAGTGTCATTAGTTAAACGCACACTTGCCCTAGATGTGAATGACCACAGTGGGCTTATCAGGGTTGGGTCAGTTTTGACTGAAATAACCCCTGGCAATGACATGGTCCTGAACAGCTGCTTCCTTGAAGGTGCAGTCCCACCCAGCTGGTATTACAAATAAACTCTCCTACAACTGTACAGGTTGTTCTGAGCTCAGTTCACACACTCCTGGAATACAGTTTTCACAGCTGCTGGTATTAAAAATAAACTCTCCTACAAGTTGCTTTGAACTCAGTTCATGGACGCATGAATACAGTTTTTACACCTATTGCTCCAGACGTACCTGGGCTTTGCATGATATCTACTGTCACAATACCCATGCACAAACCTAACACCAGCTCTATCATGCCTGTTGATTACTACAGCAGAACCCCCTGATAATAGACTATAGATCCTAAAAATCTTCTCTCTTTCTCTCTCTCTCTCTCTCTCTCTCTCTCTCTCTCTCTCTCTCTCTCTCTTTTCTCCCTTTTTTTCTCTCCTTTTTTTCCTTCCCCTTTTTTTTCTTCTCTTCTTCTTCTTCTCTTTTTCTAACAAAAGGGGCGATCTTAGACTGAACAGAGGGGAGGTCATTGCTAAGGGTCCATTTCCACGGGGAATAATAACTCTGTAAGCTTCAGACAAGTGGTCCTAAACAGTTGAAACAGTGGTGGTCTGTGTCAAGGGCTATCCTTCATCAGGGGTTACAGTCACACTGCTTACAGTCCCATGACTAACCATCCTCAGGCAATCCAGCCACCAGAGCCTGAAGTCAACACAACAGCCATCAAAAGCTAGGATCACACGCCCAAACTGGGATCAGATCACACACCCAAACTAGGATCACATGCCCAAACTAAGATCAGATCAGGCACCCAAACTAGGATCACACACCCGAACTAGGATCAGATCGCACACCCAAACTAGGATCACATGCCCAAACTGGGACCAGATCACACACCCAAACTAGGATCACACACCCAAACTGGGATCAGATCACACACCCTAACTAGGATCATACACCCAAACTGGGATCAGATCACACACCCTAACTAGGATCATACACCCAAACTGGGATCAGATCAAACACCCTAACTAGGATCACACACCCCAAACTGGGATCAGATCACACACCCTAACTAGCACCCAAACTAGGATCACACACCTGAACTAGGATCAAATCATGCACCCAGCCTAGGATCACACACCCTAAACTAGGATCACATCATGCACCCAAACTAGGATCACACACCCAAACTTGCATCAGATCATGCACCCAAACTAGGATCACACACCCAAACTAGGACCAGATCACACACCCAAACTAAGATCACACACCCAAACTGGGATCAGATCATGCACCCAAACTAGGATCACGTGCCCAGACTGGGATCAGATCACACACCCAAACTGGGATCAGATCACACACCCAAACTAGGATCATACGCCCAAACTGGGATCAGATCACACACCCAAACTACATGCCCAAACTAGGATCATATCATGCACCCAAACTAGGATCACACACCCAAACTGGGATCAGATCACGCACCCAAACTAGAATCACACACCCAAACCAGGATCCTATCATGCACTCAAACTAGGATCATGGGGTGCATGCGCATAGCCCTGAAACCCCAGAGAATGGAATTCACAGACAATTCAGAAGGTAAACAAAAACACCATAGCTGCTAATGTCTGTGCTGCCAGTGCAGCACCACCAGCCTAACACACTGTGACTGCAGCTGAATGGAAAGGGAGGGAGGGAGGGCTCTCTGCATGAGGCCACTTGTTGCTGCTGCACAGTTGTAAGGAAGAGCTCACTTGACTCCAGCCTGCTGCGCTGGCCTTGTGTTGTGTCTTTCCGGGCTTTCTGTTTCAATCCAGTAATGAGTCATTCCCAGACACAGCTCTTCTCCTTGTCAGCCTGACTGTGGCTGTGACAGACTGGGCCCAGTTCAATCCAGTCTAGGCATATAACTATTTCAGCCGCTAAAGCCAGCTGGTTCGCTTTTGATTCACTGGCTTTTTCTAAATCTTTTCTGCAAACCTGCCAGGGTTCTTGGCAACGTTGTTACAGACTTTATTCCTCCGCCACAGAGACAAGGAACAGGTAGCCAGCAGTGTCAACAGTCTCCCAATCACAGCTAGACAAGCAGTCAGTAACTGGCACTGTCATTAAAGGCCCAGCCGAAACACAAGGATCAAGTCAGTAATTACCAGTGTCATTCACGCCCCAATCACACAGACAAACAGTCGGTAATTAGCAGCATCATAATGTCACTATCACAGAGAGAAGGGAATGCGTATAATATTAATTTGCACTTGACTAAACTGTTCTTTCAGCTGCGCAGCTGCCATCCATAATGTACAGCCTTCTATTATTTTCCAGTTACTTGCAGTTTTTTATTTTCTTTCCAACTGAGAAATTCAATGCAGGCTGGGTAGAGCAGAATGGACAGCTGCAATGACAATGTTCACCCCAACAGTGTGACTGCAATGCAATGCAAGCTGGGTAAAGCAGAATGCACAATGTTCACCCCAACAGTGTGACTGCAATGCAATGCAAGCTGGGTAAAGCAGAATGCACAATGTTCACCCCAACAGTGTGACTGCAATGCAATGCAAGCTGGGTAGAGCAGAATGCCCAATGTTCACCCCAACAGCGTGACTGCAATGCAATGCAAGCTGAGTAGAGCAGAATGGACAGAGCCTACAAAGTTCTAAGATACCCACTACATACCCAGATTCCCAAGAGATGGAGAAGTCCACCTGTATTATCACTATTATGCTGTAACACGACACACCCCCCCCCCCCCCACTCCCCAAACAGTGGCTGCAATGCACTGCAAGCTGAGTGGAATGCACTGCTGCAATGCTCTAACATACCCTCTATAGACCCAGACTGGGGGGTGGGGGCTACCTCCCACCACCATGTGGAGGAAGTGGGTCATCCTGGCCCTAAATTATCCCTGTGCTTTATAAACGCAAGTGTTCAGTGAAGAGGCAGAAGCGTACATGTGCAGACAACATGAGTGCATGCACAATGTGTACCACTTCTCATCAGCCCCCAGTACTAAAAAAAAAGAGCTTACTTTTAGCTTACTTTCGACAAAAGCTGCTTCGTGCTAGAGGAACAGCACTAGACTGGTAAGCAGACGGACAGCAGTTTGACTTCAAGTCTGCTTCGGTCCACCTCTCTCTTAACAAAATGTGGTTTATGGACACTGTCCTGCAACTCTGCCCCTCACAATTCCCAAAACATTAAAATGGCTCACACCGCTGCCCATCTTAACCCCTTCACTGCCCCAGCCTGTAAAATTTCTGGGCTGAAAGATGCAAGGCCACGCCTGCAAACAGTATGTTTGCCGGTCCAATAACTTCTGCTTTCATTGTTTCAATGCTTTGCGTTTTTGTGATTATCCTTTCACATGCCAGTACAATATAGAATACAAAAAGGCTGAAGGGTTTAAAATTTCACACTATTATTGGTTGTTTTCAAGTGACATCATGGCAGTGAAGGGGTTAAAGTAGAAACCATTCTGGTGGTGACAGTGTAGCATTAGGTAAAGACAGTTCCCCTCTCTCCCACCTCCTGGGATCATAGTCTCTCTGGACCTAACTTGGCCTTAAACAAGTTATTATTACTATTGATTGCTTTTTATATAGCACTATTCTCTGTTCTCCAGCAGACTCACTGCGCTCGCAAGTGATTCTACATGAGTGAATAGCTTTTTATAGCATGTTTTTTGAATATCCACCGAAGTGGTGTACTTGCAGCGCTGGCATGGCTGGTGCCACAAGAAACTGCTGCCATCTCAGCGCGTTCTGTGTACACCATACAACCATGCACCATGTCACTTCATGCAAAGCGACATACGTAAGGTGTATGCGTGTTTAGCTGTAACCTGCCACCTGCACTTTTGGCAGAATGACTGGGGTCTTTTACGTGCTACTGCGGTAACACGGGGGTGGAACGGATACCGAAATAAGAGTCAGCACAGAAAGTTGACCCTGGAGAAGAAAATTTTCCCACCGCTCCAGCAGGGATTCGAGCCTGCAACCTTTCAATCACGAGTCTGGCACTCTAACCACTGAGCTATCCCCGCCCCCAAATTAACAACAACAGTTCTCTGTCCAGTGTCTTAGTCTGCTCTGAGCCACCACACAAGGTCCCGGTCCAGCCCAAGGCATCCAGCTCTGCCCAGGGTATCCAATTGCTAATTGCTCTATTGATCATGTGATACTAAAGCCATTTCAGCCAAGCACACAAAGACAGGAATGTCAAACTGAGCGAAACAATCAACTCAAAGGCTGGAAGTGGAACAGCGGTCTGTTAAGTGTTGATCCGGTGAATTTTAAGTGTTGATCCGGTGAATTTTAACTTCTAACGTTATATACACTTAAATTAACAATCATGTAGAATCACATGCAAGTGCAGTGAGTCTGCTCGAGAGCGGAGAGTAGCGCTACATAAAGGCAATCTACAACAACAACAACAATAAAACACTAGGCGCTATGGTCTTTTTATCTGAATGCTGGCAGTCACCTTTGCTTAAGATGTCTTGACAGACAAACACAAGTGTCAAGTCTCAGTCTCATAGCTGTCACCTTTGTGATTGCCTTAATTTAGGCAAACAAGTCTCAGTTTCATGGCAGTCACCTTTGTTTGTAATTGTCTTAATCTGGGTGAACACAAGTCTCAGTCTCATAGCAGTCACCTCTGTGATTGCCTTAATTTAGGCAAACACAAATCTCAGTCTCATAGCAATCACCATTATTTGTGATTGTCTTAATTTAGGCAAACACAAGTCTCAGTCTCATGGCAGTCACCTTTGATTATATTTTTTTTATATGTAACAAGTCTTGGTCACTTTCCTTTAGATTTTTTTTATCCGTAGGCAAACACAAGTCTCACTCTTGGGTCACCTCTGCTTAGCTTTGTTTTGTTTTTAATCCAGGCAAACACAAGTCTCAGTTTCCTGGGAGTCACCTCTGCTTATTTTTATTTTATTTTTTTATCTGCAGACAAACGCAAGTCTCACAATCAGTCATGGCTGTGTACAAGTCACCTTTACTCCTGTAGCACAGGATTTCCTTTTTAAGAATTAATAAAGTAGCATTATATTGTACGATTCTTCAAAGCAAACTATGAAATTCTCAGTCTCGTGCACTGCATCTTTAAATGTGTAAAGGCCATTTTTTAATACAATAATATGGCACTTGTCACACTGAAACCTGACAGTGAGTGAGTGACATGCCAGAAGTATTGACTTTGCCCCCTACAAATGCAGCGAAGTGTATACTTCCTGTACAGAGCCACACAAAACCTCTGATCAGCTGACTCGCAAGGGATCTGCCACAATGCACATCCACACACACATGCAACAAAACAAAAAAAGCACAATTTTGTCATCAGGCACACAGGCCTGGCGTGCATTCACAGCAAGACGCCAAAGTCTACCAAAGTACAGCATGCGACAGCCATTCCCTGCCGGCCTGCCATTTGGCTGGCTGCTCTTCAAATTACCCACCCTCTCTAGGGCACAGACTAAAGAAGCACCAGCAGAGCAAAACTCCTTCTTTTCTTCATTGTTCCTACCATGCACACTTTTTTTAAAACTCTAATGATACTACACAGAAGAGTCAAACAGCGCTGCAAGCACACAACTTGGGTGGATATTCAAAGCACGCAGTAAAAAGCTTCAGTCACTCATTTAGAGCCACATGCGACAAGCGCACAATGAGTCTGCTCGAGAGTGGAGAACAGCGCTCCATAAAAGCAATCAATGCAGTTTATTCTGCCAGTATAGTTTGTGCCAAGCAGTCTGTATCAATGATACCATAAACATTAGGCCTGTATTATTACGCGTGGTAAAGGTGGCAAATGCGTTACAAGGCAACCTTTTTTCTGCTCTTCATTGGCAAAGACTGACCCAACATGGCTGCACCCCAAGAAGCTCAGATTTGAAGCAAATCTATGAATACTGATGCAACAACCAAATGAAGCGTGCAGATAAAAATGCTTGCACATTTTCCACCTTTTAAGGCCAATGTGGGTCTTAAGTTTGGTTCCCCTTCAAATTAAACTTGTCCAAAATAACAGTGTTGACCTAAATTTTGGGCTCACACAATCAGCTGTAAAAACTTCATGCAACATTTTCACGGTCAGTTCAGTGTTTAAAAGGGTGCTTTTTTTTTAACAATATAATCTACTTTACCAACCAAACTTGACTTTCTACGAAGCCACACGGCTCCCAAGAACAGACCCAGTGTTCTAAGGAACCAGAGAGAAGTGTTTCAAACTGTCACTGATCCTGGCTGTTGGCAAAACCCCTCTGAACATAACCACTGGCAAACAAAGCTGTCCAAAAAGGGAGTGTTGACCTAAATTTTGGGGTCATGCAATCAGCTATAAAAACTTCATGCAGCATTTTGATGGCCAATTCAATGTTAAAAGAGTTATCTTATACATATCTGCTAGACATGACTTTCCATGAAGCCACACTAACCCCAAGAACAGAACAGAACCACTGGAGGAAAGAGGTATGGAAATAAAAGGACGAGAGAGGGCCATTGTCAGTCAGACGAACGTTGGAGCTGTTTCAATGGCAACACTGGGGAAACTTTCTGAGAGACAGGGTGGAGCACGTATATTTATATATATATGATGGGCTTTTCCAAGTGCATAGATACCATTTTGAACTGAACTGAATAGACCCATTGTTCTAAGGAACCAGAGAGAACTGTTCGAAACTGTCACACATCCTGGCTGCTGGGAAAACCCCTCTGACCACAACAAAGTGGCAGAACAAACCAATAACTTTTAACAAATAAAGAACGGAGTATTTAGACCCGAGCGAAGTATTATTCTATACCAAAGCCCGCCGCCACAAAGGAGGCTTTCAATACGCATCAAGAGAAAATCTTCGGATCACATCAGAACGTCCAATGCAGCAGGTGCATCACACACACTGGGGCGCAGTTGATGGCGACGCACACAGAGAAGTCCAAGAGCACACCACAACACTGTGTAACATCAGCAGCCTCAGCCTCCCGCAGCTGCCTGTCCAATCCATCTCACACTGCCACCACCAAACAATCACTGCCACTAACAATAGCTGGGAGAGGCCATTACAGGCTGGAGTTAGAGGAGGAAATAGAGGCTGAAGCCATTAGGTCCATGAGGAAATCAAAAGTGTAATATGAGTCAGTAAGCATGGCCTCAAACACAGGCGCCAGCAATCCTGCGTGCAGTCTGCTGCTTTATAAAGTCTGCATGCCTCAAACAAGCACAGGCGCCGTCGATTGCATCCAAGTATTTTTTCTACATCAAAAGGTGAAGTGTTTTAATGGCCAGAAGTATCAAATGAAGTGGCTCTCTGTAACGACCGCCTTCTACATACTGAGAGAGACAGGGGAAGGGAGAGAGAGAGAGCGAGAGAAACACACACACACACACACACACACACACACACACACACACACACACACACACACACACACACGTATCTGCCCCAACACAAACACACGTATCTGCCACAATGCACACACACACACACATCTGCCCCAACTCAAAACACACACATACATGCATGCACACACGCACACACACGCATACACACACACTTATATTTTATGACAAACCTTTTGGTGCCTTTCCCTTTTTCCTCTCATCAGGTTCACGAGGGAGAGGCTTGTTTTCTTGAGACAAGGAAGATTCTCTGAAATTGGAACATAAACTTGTTAATACACTGGATGAATTGAAATAATTTTCACAATAGTGAGAACCATGTCACTAAAATGTGACTGAAACAAAAATGCAAACAATGATTAATATTGATTACTGTAATTTGTATAAACTACAACTGATAACACACACACACACACACACACACACACACACACACACACACACACGGACAAACTCAGCAAATTTCACAACTGATGTGGCCAAGATTTTGTTCACTGGAAATACATTTAAAAGATCTCTCGTAACACATTTCTCTGATGAACCCCACCCCCTCCACCCCCTTTTTAAAATGTTGTTAATAAAGATCTGTCTGCAACTGAAATACATAATACATGTATCATCTATGCCCACACAAACAGGCCCACACATGCACAATACAACTAAGCACAAGGTCAAACTCATGAACAAATTACAAATGTGGCAAAGATTTCATTCTATAAAGAGATTATGCTACCATGTTGCTGCTCCCCCCCCCCCCCCCCCCCCTGCACATTCCCACACAAAAAAAGGTTTCTGTGCAACTGAAATCATATGCTTAGTATTGCCAAAGTGAAGGTTTAGACTTAGACTTTAGAAGCCCCTTTAAAATGAAGTTACCTAAAAAGGAGTTTCACAAAACTGAAGCAGGCAAAACCGAAGCTCATCAGAATCCACACCAGTTCCTACACTGATGCCCACAGTGACAGGAATCCATACACCGAATCCACACACCATTCCCATTCATTTTCAACATTCAGTTTCTATTCAAAAAATTGTTTGTTGGTTTTCTTGCTCATAGGCACAGCTATAGTATGTACTGTGAGGTGGTAGGTCATCCACCCGCACCCCTTCATGAGGGGCAATGGCCTAAATTAATCAATCATCCGTATCCGTATTTTATTTTATTTTATTAAAGTTTAACCTGAATCTGACCACTTCTCAATATTACTGTACATTAAACAGCAACAGTATTGCCACAATATAGCAACATACTACTCTGAAGCTTTCAACTAACACAACTGTACAGTGTATGGTCTTAATGACTGTCATGCAAAGACCACAAAGTACATGAATCCACAGTCAACACACTGACATGTCAACATAAAATGCTCTGATGATCAAATAAATCTGAAGGAGTAATAGTACTAATACACAAATACACGAACTGATGAAAGAATAACAATACATACAATGATACATGTATACTTGTAAATGATTCATAAATATGGTCAATACACTGGTAGTATACCAAATTAAAAGTAAAGAAAAAGAACAGTGCAAAAATGATGGGATAATTGATATGTATTATATATATATATATATATAAATGTTGTAAATTTGTGGTTATAATTATTGGACAATTGTTATTACCAACAAAATCATTCAAAATGCCAAGCACATGCAAATTGTTAGTTTTGCCATGCACACAAACTGACATAAACTGTACCAACTGAGGCACACGACACAAAATGTGGATGTTTGCAAAAAATTGTAATGTGTTTGAACAGAAAGCACGGGAGTGGGAAAACAATAGGCACATGTATGCAAACAGGACACACAAGCCACGTGCAGAAATGATTCAAAACAAAAAACAAACATGTGCTCAAAATGAAAAGCAAACAGCATTTTTTCGGCTTCACAAATGACAAAAGACAAATCTTACAGTAATATTAGTGTAATCAAAATTATCAAGTAACAAGATACAAAAATACAACCTCCTTCTGATCCAGTAATTTTTGAAAAGATGAACAATAAATGGCCCATAAATCTTCTTCTTTTTCTTCTTTTTTTTTTTTTTTTTAGCTGAAACAACAAATCTGCCATTTTCATTATACTGATAAGCAAGTTTTGGTCTAACTCTAGACAGAGCTCCTGAGTCCAAAAATGACTCAACGTCTACAGTTCACATCACTTTATTATCAGTATGTCTTGTCACCCTCCATCCCACAACCTCACTGCTTCCATTACCCTCATCAGACCTGATTCTGACGGCAAGGTCAAAGTAAAGCAAATTAAAAGACAGCAGTTGACAAAAATAAATAATAATAAAATTAAAAAACACACAACAAAAGCCCATGCAAAGCAAGCAGCAAAACATTTTTTGATTTTTTTTTTTTTTTTTTAACATCAAATGATGAGGGAAACAAAATGAATGGTGGCATAAGTTATAACGAGTCTGACCTGTCGACCAGTATGGCTCTGTCTGCCGGATGGGGTAGGGGCCTTTTGACTGGCCCAAATTTCGGCCCCACATTTGGCATCCTAGGTGCCGCAATAGAAATAAATACGGTGACACACAACAAAAAGGAAAACAAATGGAAAAAGAAATGGAAAAAAACTCAGCATTAACCCGTCTTCATGAAAGTTTGAAAACATGTACACTAGAAAACCTGCAGCTGTTTCAAGTCACACCTGACGTGTCATTGAAAATTCTCAAAGCATGCTTTGTCCAGTATGCAGAAGCAATCCAAATCCAAATACCAGTATACTTTTTTTCAAATTTAAACTTAGATTCATAATGCCTCATTGATTTCATATTGATTTTTTATTACAAGTTTCATGAGTGACAATCAGTAGGATAGAGCGGCTAAAAGTAAAACACCACCAAGTGTTACAACTAGTGAACTGGCTAGAAACCCACTGCAGTCTGATGGATGATGAGAGTGCAAGCTCATGCGTGTCTCCAGCAGAACACAAGAACACTAAATGCCCCACGCAGCATGTGAGCTAAACAGGGCACCTGACATTGTTTTTGTATGGCCAGTCCCACAAACAGTCCCTTGCAAAAGTCTCCATCCAAAATTAAAATCAATGGGGCATTTTCAAATAACCCTTACCCTGACCTCATTACACTATGTAACACCACTGGCAGGGTTTCTCCCATTTAATTATGTTACATCATGTAATAACTTGCTTCACTTTCAATGTTTTATGCTTCCCCATGCGTAACAAGTGTTTTTTTAAATGATTGTTTCTGGTTTCCTAAGACACTCTTTGGGACCATTCTTGGGAGGGGACTAGACCTGGCAGTACAAAATCGCCAACAGGGAAAGGGTTCTAAGCAAAAATCTGTTTTAAATTTCCTTTCTGATCTCTTCTTCAACCTGCTGGATGACACATGTTTTGAGAAGGCTTAGATTAAGACAGTTCCTCCAATTTTGTTTCTATATTATATATATATATATATATACCTCAAAGTATATTCTGTCCACAAAACTAAAACTAGCAAACATGATGAAACAATAAAAATATGAAATCCAAGATTTTGCTTTGTCACTGTTAAAATTCCATCCTAAATTTATATATATATATATATATATATATATATATATATATATATATATATATATAATATATATATTGACTTTGAGAAATTCTAAAAACAAAATCCTTTGTTTTTAAGTTTTTGTTCTGATCCTTGAAATCCACTGGACAAAACATGTTTTGAGAACATGTTTTAAGCTTAACACAATAAAATATTTTTTTTAAAGTGACAAAACTAACAAGTCACATATTATGGAAACTGGTAAGAAAGTATATTGGAAAGCAAACTGAACTCAAGATCTCACCATACTTTTTTTCCCCTTTAAAAGTTTAATATTACATGAAACAAAAACAAACATGCACAAACAACACATTAAACAAAAATAGAAAGAAAAAAAAATTGTAAAAGCACAGAAAACACTTAAGATTTAGTGTGGAGAGGAAAATTATGCACCACTCTGTTAAGATCTGATGTCTTACTGTCTTCTCTGGTTAACATTACAAACATCATGGGAAATAAGCACCCTCTTTTTCACATCTTTAAAAAATATAAAAAATGGACAAGGTACAATGCCGAAGAATATTTATAATTGTATGTTAAAATGCATGCCTCATTTCTGTCCAATTAGCTCCATACAATGGCTAAATTTAACTGTGTATTCCATATTTACATCCTCACATCATGACTCCATATCTACCGACAACAAGTAACATGTAATATTCCTGTGCTCCTACTTTAACTGATTAAGAACCAAGACTGCTGTGAAACTCTCTCCCTCTCTCCACCCAGCTGCTGATATTGTCACATTCCTTCGTCCCTTTGTGTAAGTTGTTACTGCTGTCGTATATGCAGGGTGAAATTTATGTATGTTCATAAGCTAACAAATTTATTTTAAAAGGTGTTTTTTTAAATGAATATAATATGATAACATAAACAAAAACCTTCTTTTTATTCAAAGAAAACTGACAAATGAATAAAAAATCTGCAATGTACCAAAGAGAATGCTACATGATCTTAAAACAGTTTAATCACAAACCCCATACAAATAGTGGGTTTGCAAATGAGTTACAGTACTTGATCCGAACTCCTTCACTGGACCAACATGTTACCAGGCAGCTTACATTTTTGACACTAGCACAAGGTTAATTTTGTCAGGCAGAAATGTGCCAGCTCACTAGTGACTGAGACACTACAATAATGGTGTGTCAAGTATGCATACCACTGCCTAATATGAAGGAGAATGCTTGGGTTACGAGTGAAGGGCATCAGCCTACCGCCTGCAGAAAGTTTTACTGGATCATTTTCAGTTTTAATGCCTAGCATGTGCACACACACACACACACACCAGATGGGAAGCCCTGGTGTGTGTGCATGCATGCACGCACACTCACGTGTGTGTGAGAGATGCAAAACACAAAAGACGCAAAAGTGAGAGAGAGAGAGGGAGACTGAAAGAGACAGACGGAGAGAGCTGAGAGAGGCAGACAGCCGAGAGAGACATATATATATATATATATATATATATATATTATATATATATATATACAGTCAGGGACAGCTTTACACCATATTATGGCAAGTGACACCTTGATACCAACAGCAACAACAACAAAAACACAACACATTACAGCACTCATGTTCAGCCTTAGAAAAAGCAGTCCTGTCTTCTTGATCTTTCAGGCTCTCTCTCTCTCTCTCTCTCTCTCTCTCTCTCTCTCTCTCTCTCTCTCTCTCTCTCTCTCTCTCTGTATGTGTGTGTGTGTGTGTGTGTGTGTGTGTGTGTGTGTGGAGGTGTAGTGTTTGCACTCCCCTCCCACACCCACCCCACCATCCTTCACCCCATCTGAAACCCCCAAACCCCACATTTCAACACACCATAAGCTGGATAATGACAAAACCACAAGCATCTGCTGATAAACTGCCCCTCTCTCAGTCTCTGATGCCTTCCTTATTCCTTTTTCCGCTTCTTTCTATTTTTGCCTTTGTTTTTCTTTTCTTGTTTGCTTGGTCTCTCTCTCTCTCTCTCTCTCTCTCTCTCTCTCTCTCTCTCTCTCTCTCTCCTTTTTTTTTTTTTTAGCATGCACAATACAGCTTTCCTTGAAAGAAATTGTACCCAGTGCTCTCACTCATCTCCTGCCCCTAAACACTCCCTACTCTGACTTGGGGGGTGGGAGGGGTGAGGGGGGGGGTGGGGGGTGAGTAACTGCAAGAGAGGTCAGAGATCATAAGACTTCTTTATTTTTTCAAGCTGGGGAGTCTGTATGGTACATGTAATACATGTTCAATGTCAGTAAAGGCACGACTACCTTGATTTCCATGCTGTTGGGAAACAGGAATGATCGAGATCCAAAGTCTAGTGACTAGTATAATTTTTATATAATCATAATAATGTGGAATTTGAGTGTATTTTGTTATTTACCACAGTCATCTCTAAGCGTCAAGACTCTTCCAGCCTTGCACACTCTCTGAACACAAATCCGTTTATCTCCCTTTGTTTTAGTAACATCAATCACCAAACAGGCAACTTAACAATAATAACAATAACGATATACTTTATTCATCCCAGCGGGAAATTAAAGCTGTCGTTCGATCGCGTAATGATTATTTATAATAAAGAACTTATTACACTTCTCACTCTTAAAGTCTTATCCAGAAAGGGTTTTCACCCATTTATTTCCCATCATTTTAATATAGCCAAAGAATCTGTTGTGACATTGACAGGCACATTCCACCTAGTAAGAACCCCCCTCCCTACCCCTCCTCTACCAGGTGAGCTATGGAGCATGAAGCACTAATATTGTGAAGGGTGCCATTCATCTTTCAAAGTTTCAAGGCTTCATGACCTGACACCACCAGGATGGTTTTGTTCCAATGTTTATAACATCTGTCAGGCCTCAACACAAAGAAAGCGTGTCAGCTTCCAAGTCTATACATTATTTTCACTTTCATCTCTTTTTCATTTTTTTCTTCTTTTTTTTCTTTCTTTTTTTGGGGGTTTTACCTTTTTCTGTTTTCTCTTCCTTCAAAAAAACATTTGCACTACACTTTTTGGTCTAAATACTCTGTTTTTCTAGTGCTATGGAATCTCTTATGAAGAAGACTGCCAATCTATAACTGGAATATGGAACTTGGAAGAAACAGTAATTTCATGTGACAAGTGCATTAAAAACTGGCATTGTTTTGAAAATCACACTTTTTTGATAGTCAGACAATGGCTGATAATAATTAACGGACACATTAGGTGACTAACACTGCATCTGACACAACTGTCAACTGCCACTGTGCCAACTCAGTTGGTAATTGACACAGCTGGTGCCTGGCACTGTTGATAACTGACACAACTCATACCTGACACTGTCAGTAACTCTAACACTTTTGATATTGACAGTGCAGTGTTAATAATAAACTGACACTGTTGATAACTGACAGTAACACTGTTAACAACTCGTACCTTTATAGAGTCTGCATTCTACGCAACTGACACTTGTACCTGACGCTGTTGACAAATGGCACTGTTAACAATTGAAACTTTTAATTTAAGAACTGGTATTTTTGCCATCTTCTTCTCCTCAGTATATCCTAATCATCATATTCGTAAGATCATCACCATCATCATCAGCAGTACGTAATCATTATTGACTGTCACTGTTAGTGTCGCTGACTGTAAACTGTAAATGTGCAGTGTAAAGTTTGCACCATTCATTCAGACCACAGAAGATGGTGGCTGATATGTGATAATGACAAGTGAATAATTAACATGACTGTGACCACAATCTGAGTGATAGATTGTGATCAGGCAGTCAGCACCTGTAGATGAGACGCACCACACATTCAACCACCTGTCAATCTGGTAAATTTATCTTTTAACCTGTGGACACTGCCATACTTTTGTTGGACCTGGCTTATGTCTGTGGGCAGGGCAGTCTCTCTCCTGGTGCTAAATAAATTGAGCATGCAGGTGTGACTTTTACTTCTTTTCATGCATACAGTAAAACGCTGTATTCTGCATTACTGTTAGACAAACCTACAAGTGTTAATGTTATCATAGTACTGGCATACATTTGTTTTGCAACATCATAACATTCTTTCTAGTCTTTATTAAATCATTATGGGAAGACAGCATCACTCACATTAAACCAAGCAAACTAAAACATATCTGTAAGTGTAACTTAAGTGTAACACAAGGAGCAACTAAATCTGACCAGTATAGCAACAACCAAACACATAAAAAGGTTAAAAAGAATGCTTATGTAATACAACAAAACACAAAAAAATAAAATATAATGGCAACACATACAGAATGCATTCACACAGGAATGCTAACATTAACAGAAAGTTTAAAACACTTCATGGCACTATGACCTTCTTCCCTACTGTTTGTTTTCAGTTCAGAAAAGTTGTACTATGTGACTATGTTTATAACGAAGCATAAGAAATTTTGATTTAACAGAACTAGCTTTCTCAAAACTATTTTCCTCTGTAAGGCAAAACTGAATCTTCAAATAAATACTAAGTTAAAATCACAGACTTTATATTAAAATGCCTCCTTGATTTCATTCATACTATAAAATAAATATATTAGAAACGACAGACCGAAGATGCTGAAGAAAGCCATAAGGCCAGCTGTGAGACTTCAATTTTTTACAGTTGAGGCCTACTATTTGAGTATTAGTACTAATGTCACAGGACACAGACACAAAACTTATCTGAAACTAAAATCAACAGAGTATAAATACTATAATGACACAAAATCCTTGATTTTCAGTTGTATTTATTGGAAAAAGGCCAGCCATCTTGGACAAAACAAGTTTTGAGAAGTTTAGCAGCTTTTGTATTATCATGGTAAATCTATGATAATATGCCCTACTGAATAAAAAAAAAAAAAAAAAAAAAATTCTCTTGAAAAACTTTAAAAAAATATTAAGTTCTCATTTTTCCAGCAACACAAGAAGAAAGACAGAAACTGAGAAAGAAAATTTAGAAAGACGAGGCAAAAAGACAAGTCAAAACAGTTTTAATAACTTTTTTGTAAAATTACACTAGTGACCAAACCCAGCCACAAGTATTGCTATTAGTATTACTGTATTAGTATTAAGTATAGAAATCTGAAGACAAATAAAACAATGTGTACATCAATTTTCAGTCACAATCCAGATATATTAATTCTTTCTGTTAATCTGTATATAATTTGTACACAGTCATTCTGTTAACAGAAAATTGTCTGTTTCTGATCAGACTGATAGGAAAAAATAAACACATAATTTTAGAATCTGTCTTAGATACATGACAGACATGTATTGTGAAAAAGAAAAAAAGGTTCTTTGCTGTTTTGATATTATTATATTATATTATATCCTATGACTGTGAAATGCAGAGCAATACAATTCTGCACTCATATATATATATATATATATATATATATATATATATATATATATATCCCTGACCTCCAACCCATGGGTCATGCATGACAATGAACGATCAGCAGACCGCATGCAATGACCATTTGCAAAGTGACTGACATTTTACCAAGACCCAGATAATAAAAACACTGTTCAGCTGTTTGGCTATCCCCCCTCACCCCCCCCTCACCCCCAGCCCCCCTCCACCCTGCCCAATCCTAGGCTCAGTGCTTATTCCTAAATGTGCCATGGCATAATTTTAACTCTATACACATCACGCATCCATGATACTGGATAAGAATAAGAGCTAACTGAACCACTGATAGTGATACAGTATTGAGTAAACAAACTGAAATTGAGAAACGGTGGACAGGTATTAGGCAAGCAATCAACACAACAAAACAGAATAATGGCAGATACAGATCCACCAATGTGGACAAACACAAAACAAGTCCAGGCCACCAACCTTGTGCTCTCCAGGCGAACAGGTGGTGCAGGCGGCTTTTCCCCATCTTCGGACAGACTGCTGGACATCCTTCCTGCGGGCCAAGTGACTGTCCTCACCTCTCTGGGACCAGTCACACACAGCTAAACACACTGGTCAGGTGCACTAAGCACTGCTGGCGACACTGTCCTGGGAGCCAACCTCGCTTCTCTCCCCTTCCTTCACTCAACAGCCTTGCTTCCGCTGACAATGCTCACTGGTCTACTGGCCAAAGACAAACACAATAAACAATGGGTACATTTAAACAAACACCGGAAATTAATACTGGGTCAAGCGAAATTAAGTGACTGAATGCTCAATCACATGAAACACAATTTAAAATTTTAAGTTTAACCACTGGTGTTCAATCTAACTCTGGTGTGATATTGTCACTAGTGACACAGACTGAGAGAGAAACACCATTCAGTGTTAAATTATTTTAAAATACTGTAATTGTAATACTATGTCTAGCTCTGTTTTCTCTGATCAGCATGTCAGATATTTGCACACAGTGACATAACTGACCTTTCTGTTAACAAAATATGCCACAACACACATAAATGTATGCAGTGGTATGATACATGTAACTTCATGCCATAATACAGGTAAATGTACGCACTGATACATGTATGTAACTTCATGAAAATGAACACACATAAAATTGTAACTTTGGATATAAACTATAATTAAACATGTTGCTCACTTTCCAGTATTTTATGCTTTTAAATTTGAAGGACTAAATCATAGTAGACGTTACACACTTTTGTTTTCTTCACCAACAAACTGAAACATAAGAAAGCATTAAGTACTAGTAGCAATATAAATTTAAATTTATTTCTTTTAAACCATCCTTTAGTTTTCAAATAATTTCATACATTTTACCTGAAAACACAGAACATTTGATCATATTCATTGGATCTGTGATTGTGATGACTGATCCCTGTTAGTTACACTGTTACTGTTAGTCAAGCATAAATCTACAACAAACAACTCTAACCCTGTTACACCTTTTCACCAAATAATGTTCAGCAAACAGTAAAACTAAAAGTAAAACATTATTCTCTTATTACTCAGTTTATAAAACTTCTAGATCAGTTAATAGTGAGCAAGCAGAGAATCCATGAATGAATCCATCCATTCTGAATTACTCTTAATTTACTCACTGGCTCACACTCACACTGCTGGTAAAAAATAAAAATAAAATAAACAAACTTTTTTTTACTGTTATCAGTATTCACTTTCAATCACAGTCATCACCAACTGCAGTTTCCAGTGATGCTGGGCCAATCAAAAGTAAAAAGATGAAAACTGTACAATAAAATTCTGGTGTAGTCTGAGGAACAACATGACAAGCCAACCAGAAGCACAAGTGGTCTGACAAAAAAACACTGGTCAGCAAGGGTTTTATCCCCAAGTCTAGATAGGGTGACTCACAGACTAACAGTAACACTAAAACTAGTAAAAGCATTCTCACTGTGTTTCACTCTCAGTCTCACACCCAGAACTAAGACTAGTGCTGTGCAATGCACTGGCCGGTGACAAACTAGATGATGAGACTGGTGCCTGAAGACAACACACACACACCATCACCACCACACTACAGTGTCTGTGCTGGGTGCAGTCACTGCCCATGAGTCACACTGTCTCTTTCCCTCAAGGCCTTACACAACAGGATAAAAAGGAGTGCCATGACATTGACCAGCCTATTAGTATTACACCACAGGTACTTGTAGCTTTGCACCCAAGAAGTAGAATAGTTTGAAAGACAGAGGGATAGTGTGGTAGGAGGGATGGAGAGGAGGGGTGTGGAGGGGGGTGAGGGGAGTGCAGAGAGGTTAGGGGGGGGGGGGGGGGGGGGCAGGCAGTTCCACTTCAAGCATTGGAATGCGTCAGATAATTGAGAAGCTCCCAGACTTACCGTGGGTTTAAAAATAGCCAAACAGACACAAGGCTCTGTACCTAGAATTCAAGTCTATCACTGCTTTTATCAACATCAAAGCCCCCTGGGCTCCAGCCGCAGATACTGTAAACAAGCCAAGTCTACCTGTGCTGCCGAATTTTACGCTTGCCTGAATCGAGTTTACAACTCAACGATCTAGTCGTCCATACATCAAAACTAAACAGCAAAAAGTGAGAAATTAACTGTTACATTCTGATACGGAAAGTATTTCTGAGGTGTTAAGCTTTTCTGGAATCTGTACATTTGACAGGCTTCGGGGAGCACTTGCACGATGAGTCATTATTGATTGCCCCGATACCAGTGTCTCGCACTCGTGTTGAAGCAGACAGCAAGTTTTCCACTCGGCATTTACCGGCATCAAACAATCCGTGAAGTTCGATCCAGACAGACTACTCACAACATGGATACGTCTGACTTGCAATTCTCGTGTCAGATCAACGAAAGAAGGGTGCATACCTTTGCCTGCGAGTCTAAGTATCCAGTTTCTTCCGATACGTCCGAAGCTCCAGGAAGTCAATATCCAAAATGGCGAATTTTAGTCTCGCGCTCTGTCTCGCGAGATCAAAGTTGCACTGAGGCCTTCTTCGGGTTCAATGTCAAAAATCAGTGACCACGCCCCCTTCCTCTTTTTGCCATTAATGACCAGTGGCCAAGCATTTGACAATTATTGTCGTATGTTTTTAGAACTTGCAGGGTTGTTTTAGTGTTTCTATAATCCACCGCACTCTGACATGGGCTACAGGATCTTTTATGTGCATATGTAGCCTGTTTGCCTCGGCAAACAAAAGGTTTTATGATGCCACAGCGGCCCGACCAACTCAGTTTGACCATAAAATTATGTCGTAATACAATTTACAATACATTAAATGAAAACGATACGTTACTGATCCGGGGCCTTAAAAGGAAATGCCTTCTATTTCAAGTTAAAACACTGACAAACAATAAAACAAGTCATTAAAAAGTACTAAGGAAATGAGTGGTCAGTGCAGGCAGTTTCAGTCGTTGCCGGATTTGTGAGTGATACCGGATTTGTTCGCATTAATACTGTAACACGCCTAATTCAACCTAAGTAAAAACAACAGGAAAAATAACAATAACTAACAGGCGCACCGTACGCGCACGCATCACACACACACACACACACACACACACACACACACACACACACACACACACACACACACACACACACAACACACACACACACACACACACACACACACACACACACACACACACACACACACACACACACTGCACTGACACGCGCGCGCGCGCACACGCTCTGAGACTCTCTCTTACACACACACACACTGACGCGCCGCGCGCGCGACGAGTAAAAAGGACTTAAAGTCATATTACCGTAGAAGTATATTCTAACAGCCATGATCCGGCCATGCATTAAGTCATCATGAGAAGAAAGAAGAAAGAAAAAAAGGCAATCGTAAGGCGCAAAATTAAATGTAATAATTATCAAACAAACCAAAAAAGGGACAAGTTACAACACACACACACACACACACACACACACCACACACACACACACACACACACACACACACACACACACACACACACACACACTCAAGAATGACTCCTTTGAGTTCATGTTAAGTGTAAGTCTGTTGCCGACATTCTACTTTTGCGGCTATGGAGGCTGAATGCACGGGAAAAGGCAAACCGTTGTTGCTGAAGTCGGAACTGAAGCCGTCTGACGTACGGCGCAGTCTCCGCAGAGTTTTGTTGTTGCTGTTTTCAGTTTGTTAAGTCTCTCTCTCTCTCTCTCTCTCTCTCTCTTCTCTCTCTCTCTCTCTCTCTCTGTTTTTCGCTTTCTTTCTTTTTTAACCCTTTGGGTGTTTTGATCCTATTTAAAACAAGAACATGAGTCAGACGGTACCCACCTGAGGGATAACGGCACACGTCATTATTCAATTGAGTACCCGTTCCGATGATGACGGTATTGCCAGAAGTAGTTAAATCTATCAGTGATATGGATTTGGATGGCAGGACCAAGAACTGTCTGCATGATTAGGGACTGAGTCGCCTTTATGTCCTCAGTGACGGTTTAACTGTGTCAGTCCTTTTCACCGCGAAGACGATGACACCATTGCTACATGCACCGTTTGTGTGTTGTGTGTGGTGTGTGTGTGTGTGTGTGTGTGCGTGCGTGCGTGCGTGGTGTGTGCGTGCGTGCGTGCGTGCGTGCGTGCGTGCGTGCGTGCGTGCGTGCGTGTGTGCTCGCGCGCTATCGTCAGGCCAAACCGGCTCACATTGAAATGCTTCTTCTCTTCTTCCAACTTCAACATTTTGAAGACTCTGACACTTTTAGTGCATGCTGGGTTACTTGGGTGTTTCCATGATCCACCGAACTCTGACATGGACTACGGGATCTTAAGCGTGGCGTTAGATCTTGCTGCGGTCGGGAGTGGGGTGGGGATGGGGTGGTGGGGGGGGGGGGGGGGGGGGGGGGTTGACGGGCGATCCGAGCACCCCCTTCACGTCCGGGGACAGGCCCGTACGGTTGGGGGGCGTGGTTCAGCGCCGACAAAATGGAGGTGGGAGGAGAGGGAGATTATATACCTATCGCTACACTGTCACCACCAGAATGATTCCTGCATTAAGATGGGCAGCGATGAGAGCCATTTTAATGTTTCAGTAGGAAGTGATGGACAAAGACACAAGACAGTGTCCACAAACCACAACCTTTTTGAAGAGAAAGGAGAGCCGAAGCGGTATCGAACCGAGGTCCTTCCGCTTACCAACATAACGCCTTACCGCTAGGCCAAACCGGCTCACCTAGATACGGTCCCGTCGTTGCGTGACGCTGTAAACTTTCTCTGCACGCTACGTTTGTGCGAGTGAACCGGTTTGGCCTAGCGGTAAGCTATAATGCGTTAGGCTGGTAAGCAGAGGGACCTCGGTTCGAATCCGCTTCGGCTCTCCTTTCTCTTCAAACGTTGTGGTCTGTGGACTCTGTCCTGTGACTCTGCCCCTCACAATAATATTATGAAACGTTAAAGTGGCTCTCATCACTGCCCACCTTCATGCAGAATTAAGTCATTCCGGCAGAGCTCGGGAGCTGTGTGAAAGTCAATCGAGGTGGCCGTCCTGGGCTCCCGTCCCTAATAAGCCTGCGGTTTCTGTGGACGTAAAGCAACACTTCAACCGGTCTCAAATCAGAGCTCAGGAGCTGTGTGAAAGTCGAGGTGGCCATCCTGGGCTCCCCGTCCCTAATAAGCTCACCCTGATATAACCGTACTGGGCGTAAAACACCAACTTACTTACTGACCCTAATAAGCCTACGGTTTCTGTGGACGTAAAGCAACACTTCAACAAGTCATTCCGGTGGTGACAGTGTAGCGATAGGTATATAATCTCCCTCTCCCCTTACCTCCATACCCCCCCCCCCCTCCCCCTTTTCTCTGTCCCTAATAAACCTTATGGTTTCTGAGGACGTTATAAGCATCATGTTTATTTACTTACGTTCGTGCGTGCGTGCGTGGCTACCATGGCTTGTTTTATGGGAGGATGAGCACGCGGTGATCAAATTTCAGTTAGTCGACGAAAGGATTTAAGAAATACGCCAATGATAATTATGAGCGTGCAGCTGCAGCATGGACATATAATTATTCGCTCTCTACTGGTCTTTCGTCAACAGCAGCGGCATCATGTCTCTTTCCCCGTATCACTTGCTTTCAGTGATCGAGTGAGTGAATAATAAGTTTTAAGTTGTGTGTAAATTCAGCTTTGTACAGTCGGTATGCTCCTTTGTGCGGGCGCCTGTGTGTGTGTTTGTGTGCGTGTATGCGCTTAGAATAGTCTCTAAGGACAATATTTTGCGTTTTATGCATAGTTTATTACTATTATTATTATTAATGTGTGTGTGTTTGTGTACGTGCGTGCGTGCGTGCATGTGAATGCTACTGCACGTTAGAAAACGATGGCTGAAAGAAAATACATGTAATGTGCGCATACAAACACACAGGTCCCAAAACAGCAAACAATAAATACATGCACTTGCAAGTTATCCAGCAACTTTATTATTGCTAGCAAAAAGTGATAAAAGCACCATAAACTGATCCCAATAACACATTCAAAACAAAACGAGTGAATGTTAGCAATCATCACCACCATACAACATTTCTCAAAAGTTCATAAAAAAAATAATATAAAAAAGCAAAAAACCACCCCAACATTCTCACAGCAATCAGAAAGCATCCCACAAGTTTGCCACTGTAAAAACAACCACAAAAGTCCACTGAAACAACAACTCCCACCCCCCACAAAAATATAACCATAAAAAGTAAAAAGGTAACCTTGTTGTGGATTTCGTAAGTAGCAACTGCGCCACACACTTACATACACTGACAAACAGTCTGCTGTACCAAGCGGCTGATGTTAGCTACCTGGATCAAGCAGGCAAAATAGGCACACAGCAAGGCAGGTACCTATCACTAGCACATGACACTGCTTGATTTTTGTTGGTGTGGTCAACTGAACAATAAGATACTGTGATGAGCATACACAAATCTAGCAAATTCAGGCGCCTGTGAAAAGTGTTTTAAACAGAACATGCATCAGCTTTTCCCTCTTGCAAGTAAAAAATATTTTTTTACTATTTTTAGGTGAAATAGTGACAAACAACAAAAATGTTTGACATTTTGTTGATTGCATGTCATGAGGCACTGTCACCTGTTAGAGATGACTACGAGCACCGCCATCAACAAATTCTGTAACTCCATAAATGAAAACACAAACCATAATAAAAGTTAATCACATTATTACACACAGAATACCGCCACTCCCGATAAACAAACACACACCTACATAAAAAAAATCATCACAATGCTAACAATCATTTTTTTTTCTCTCTCCTTGAATTAAATTAGATTTCCACCCCACCACAAACCAAAATTGGACAGAGTAGGAAGACCATTTTTCAAACACACTGTGTTCTTGTCCCCCTTTATGCCTATGACAAAATGGCCACTTTTTCTGGTTTTCAGTCTTTTATGGAACATAATTATGATCACCAGAACTAACTGCCACAACACTTGGCTCACAACCCCCCCTCCCCCGTTCTCTCACCCTCACCTTGTCCCCTTTGAACAGGTGGCTTGGTTTTCTAGTCCACCTGTAATGACCTTCAGAGACCTCAAGTTTTTGCCAATGCCTTTTTCAGACTGGCAGACATGCAAGCACAAGAATGTTTACCGGTACTATTGCCAAATCACCTCCCTAGTTAAACTTATGACCACTGTAGAATTAAGCTACAGAAACAAGAAAAGATAATTACTTCATATTCAGAGCATCCCTAGTATTTAAATGAGTAGCACTGCACATCATTTGTTGTGTAGATATTAGTCTTCTTTTGTGGCAAGTCTCAGATGCCTGAATGAAAAATATGCCTGTCGCCCCCTTCAACATTTCCCAAACATACAGTCACAATCATGATTATGAGGTCCCTATCTACTTCCACATTCCCCAAACATACAGTCACAATCATGAAGTCCCTATCTACTTCCACATTCCCCAAACATACAGCCACAATCATAAAGTCCCTATCTACTTCCACATTCCTCAAACATACAGTCACAATCATGAAGTCCCTATCTACTTCCACATTCCCCAAACATACAGTCATGATTATGAGGTCCCTATCTACTTCCACATTCCCCAAACACACATTCATGATTATGAAGTCCCTATCTACTTCCACATTCCCCAAACATACAGTCATGTTCATGACGTCCCTATCTACTTCCACATTTCCCAGACATAGTCATGATTATGAGGTCCCTATCTACTTCCACATTCCCCAAACATACAGTCATGTTCATGAGGTCCCTATCTACTTCCACATTCCCCAAACATACAGTCATGTTCATGATGTCCCTATCTACTTCCACATTTCCCAGACATAGTCATGATTATGAGGTCCCTATATATTTCCACATTCCCCAAACATACATTAATTTACACAGCCATGATTATGAGGTCCATGTCTCTTCCATATTCCCCAAACTTACAGTCACTTTCATGAGGTCCCTATCTACTTCCACATTCCCCAAAACATACAGTTATGTTAATGAGGTCCCTATCTACTTCCATATTCTCCAAAACATACTGTCATGATTATGAGGTCCCTGTCTACTTCCATATTCCCCAAACATACAGTCATGTTTAATGAGGTCCCTATCTCCTTCCACATTCCCCAAACGTACAGTCATGATTATGAGGTCCCTATCTACTTCCACATTCCCCAAACATACAGTCATGATTATGAGGTCCCTATCTACTTCCACATTCCCCAAACATACAGTCATGATTATGAGGTCCATATCTACTTCCACATTCCCCAAACATACAGTCATGATTATGAGGTCCCTATCTACTTCCATATTCCCCAAACATACAAGTCATGTTCATGACGTCCCTATCTACTTCCACATTTCCCAGACATAGTCATGATTATGAGGTCCCTATCTACTTCCACATTCCCCAAACATACAGTCATGATTATGAGGTCCATATCTACTTCCACATTCCCCAAACATACAGTCATGATTATGAGGTCCCTATCTACTTCCACATTCCCCAAACATACAGTCATGATTATGAGGTCCATATCTACTTCCACATTCTCCAAACATACAGTCATGATTATGAGGTCCCTATCTACTTCCACATTCCCCAAACATACAAGTCATGTTCATGACGTCCCTATCTACTTCCACATTTCCCAGACATAGTCATGATTATGAGGTCCCTATCTACTTCCACATTCCCCAAACATACAGTCATGATTATGAGGTCCATATCTACTTCCACATTCCCCAAACATACAGTCATGATTATGAGGTCCCTATCTACTTCCACATTCCCCAAACATACAGTCATGATTATGAGGTCCATATCTACTTCCACATTCCCCAAACATACAGTCATGATTATGAGGTCCATATCTATTTCCACATTCCCCAAACATGCAGTCATGATTATGAGGTCCCTATCTACTTCCACATTCCCCAAACATACAGTCATGATTATGAGGTCCCTATCTACTTCCACATTCCCCAAACATACAAGTCATGTTCATGACGTCCCTATCTACTTCCACATTTCCCAGACATAGTCATGATTATGAGGTCCCTATCTACTTCCACATTCCCCAAACATACAGTCATGATTATGAGGTCCCTATCTACTTCCACATTTCCCAAACATACAGACATGTTTATGAGGTCCCTGTCTACTTCCACATTCCCCAAACATACAGTCATGAGATAAAACTGTCATTTCATTCATAAAAAGCAGGCAATGTAATATGGCACAATATCATGTAAACTAGAGAGAAAAAGTCAGGTGATAACAGTGCCAGTGATCAATTAAAGCACTGTAACTCTAAATTTCAAGTTCACAGAAAAACACAAACATGTGCTTAAAAAAATGTATCTGAATTTATCAAAACTAATTAAATTTTTGACACGCAGATTTTTTCTGGGTCACATGTGCTTTAGTAAATGCTGTTTGTAAAGAAGATGTCTGAAAATACTATTTTCTGCTAAAAAATAAGTGAATTATGTGTCTTCCACTGCGCCAGTATGGTAAGTTACAAGGTTTTTAATTTGTTTAATTCACAGTGTGTTGGTGCAGATTAAAACTTTGTAACTAAACAGGCACTATAATTATATAACTGAGGCTAAAATCATGAAAGCGCGATTTTTTTGTTAGCACTTGCAGACAAATGTGTGCCAATAAAAGCTCTCAAATCTCTCTCTATATATATATAGATATGTTTTGATTCAAAAAGTCTCCAAAAACATAAACAAAATTTAATTTGTGAAGTTGCAATTGGCTACTGATGATACATATGTCAAAGCAATGTTCTGTGACCTGGAATAAATTCATACAACTGGGAACAATACCATTTATGCAGGATCAAATCACCAGGCACGGAATGTTGTATTTGTGTAAAACCACAAAACCAAAAGAAAATGAAGCAAAACAGTGGTTCAACTTCTAAAGACAAATAGGACCACCAACCAACATCACTTCTCATGAAAGAGATGCTGGTCCCAAGGAATTCCCCACTACCTACTGGAGATCAAAATTGCATGTCATAGGGACCAATCAAAATGATTAGGAACACCTGCAATGGTGATTGCACAGAAACTTCAAGCAGCAGTTTCTATTATAACATTCCTTTGTTGATAATTGCGAAACATTCTAAGCTGTTGATTCTGTTTGGATTAGCCACAGCTCAGCTGTAATACAATGCCATCAAGTGCAACAGCAATGTCTTTACATGCAACTGTGTGGTGTGTAACACACCTCAATAAAACCATGATACAAGGTGTGTAACATACCTCAATAAAACCAGGATACAAGTCCACAAGTTTTCTGCAGCATTCTAGTCTGCTCATGTTGGGCAAGTCAGAGCACTAAGGAATTGTTTTCTTTCTATATTTAATACAAAATCCATTAGGCCTCTGAAAACAAAATCCCCAAAAATGCTTTGACTCTTTCTGCCTGTTACAAATAGTACATTTTAAGGTGGTTGGTCCCTTTAAAGGACAGGACATAAAATGTCCTTACATGTTTACTCCCTTTAAAGGAGTTCATCATTAAATGGATTGCACTACACATCAGACAAACCACTGAACAAGAAACAACTGCACTGAACACATTTGTGTCAACAGTCTCCATACCTGCATAGTGTCATAAAATCAACAGCTATTTCTTTTATTAAATATTAACAAATTAAGCAGATCCCCCAAAGTGACAGAATGATCAGTCAACTGATTGTGGTTTCTAAAAAGAAGACAAAGTAACAGCACTGTATAGGAAACATTTTTCCCAAACTCCTTCATAGCATTATCTAAAATGGCATTGCTGTCACCAAACAACTGGCCTTTATTTATATATCTATTTCATTTTAAAAACACATAAAAGGTTCAAAAGAACACTATTTATTAGGACAAAACACAACAGCTACAAAACAACACGTAAACAGTGAAAAATGAGCTGTAGAACTAAGACACTTATCTGCTTCTGGTTGAGCTATTTTGTTTCTGTGTCCACTACTTGATTCTTCCAAGCACTGGACCTGAAAACAACATAGCTTTGAATTTGAGATTCAATACCTGTGTAGGCTATGCAAGCTGCGAAAGCTATAGAAGTTGTGTACGGTAGCATTGCTGAACACATTCTTTTTCCCCAACACCCAATCTATTGCCTTACAGGTGTAGTAATGTTCACCTGTGTACATCATTAATTATGCAAAAAACATTAATTTTAATTAAAAGATCACATTAGCCGATCAACTATTAGTAAAGCTTTCACACAATCCTATTCATAATATTATTGAATTAGTATCAAATCATATCTGTCCAAAGTATTGAATAAGCATCAAATCATATCAGCAACAAAATCAAAGCTTCACAATGTGAAACAATAGCATCAAATCATATCAGCAACAAAATCAAAGCTTCACAATGTGAAACAATCTCAGTGAAACTCTCATACAATACCATATCAATGTGACTATCAGTGATTCATTTTAAAAAGCAGAGACTGGTGAATGACTGCTACTGGCTGCTGCTCAGCTGTTCATGGATGGTTAGCCCACTAGATCCGTAGATGTGTTTGACAGATCAAGAGCTAGAAAACCTGAGCATGGAATGGAATGCAGCGTACACACAATCTCACTTTTAAAACTTCAAATCAAGGCAAGAGTGTGTCAGTTATTATGTAGGGGGAAAAAAAGAGGCCCCCCCCACCCCCACCCCCAGTGTAGAATCAATGACAGAAATTACACTTGATTAATGTTACACAATTAACATTATATATATATATATATAATATATATATATATATATTATATATATATATATATATATATATATATATATATAATACACCAAGGGACTGACAACGAAGAGATCACATCTCAAAAACAATGTTTCCCAGTCCTTCCATTTTGGGCACACTTGGTGACACAGTGTGGCTGATCAGGAAACTGGCTTAATAAAAAACAGGGTTTGTAGGTATACATGATTTTTACTTGCACTTTGCTTCTTCCTTTGAGTAAGTTTCATAATCCATACTTTAGCCTCCCATTCTTCTTCTTCTCCTCCAAATCCCTCCTCTGCAGACTGTTGACCATCATCTCCACTTTCATGAAATGCATGCCCCCCCCCCCCCCCCCCCCCCCCCCCCTCATTTTTTTTAAAGACCCCCAAACACTCACTCAGAATAATGCTGTAATCTGAAACAGAATAAGTCACAGAGCACTTGCATTAAGTGACGTGACATGGCGCATGGTTGTATGGTGTACACAGAACGCACTGAGATGGCAACAGTTTCATGTGGCACCAGCCATGTAACAACCAAACAGCATTGTAAGTACACCTCTTTGGTGGATATTAAAAAAACATGCTATAAAAAAGCAGTCACCCATTCAGAATCATTTGCAACAAGAGTGTAGCGAGTCTGCTCGAGAGTGGAGAATAGTGCTATATAAAAACGATAACAATCATCAACAATAACCTCTTCCATTGTGTGCAATGTCATGATACTGTACTATCAGCCAAAAGATCAACAAATGTACACAGCAAAATACACAAACATTTGAGCCAAAAGAAGCGAGCAAATGTCAAAAGGTGTAAAAGCTACGGTCCCATTACACAATAGGTCTTTCCTCCCAATATATTTACCTTATATATATAAAGCCACACTGTAAACTGTAAGGTAGATAAGTGTAAGAAGGTGTATTTGAGGTATAAAACTGTAATAATTGTAATATGTGTACAAAACTGAAACAGATCGGATCTCTGCATACACTACAAAAAGACATCAAACTTGCATTAAAAAACCCAATTACATAGCCCAGTATTTATACAGATTGTGTGCTCTACCCTGTTGTCAAAATGCGTTCCACTGTCAAATAATGTATTCTGTTGTTTACTTCACGCCCTATCAAAAATGTGTTCTACTGTCCAGTACTCTATATATATATGCTGTCTGTTTTACCCCAAGATATATTTACTTTATATTTTGGTTGACACATAAAATAAAATAAATGGGTTCCACTGTTCAGCTCTGTACAGTCTACTGTGCCTCAGTATTAAATGTGACCTTTCAGCAGGGTCATATGACTGCAAACACATAAGATGAGTTGCCATGGGAACAGACAGTGATGTCACTGTGGACGGTCTGATCATGTCATGTGGGTTTCAAACTTTTTCAATTCTCATCTGATTCTGTTCTGACACAACCTGTTTAAAAGTTCATGAAAATCACCCCTTTCCCTTTATCCACGAAAATCTTGTGAGGGCATTCTCGGTAAGCCAAACCTACTTATTACTACTGGTATGTAATGTATTTGATCTAATACACCAAGACTATACTGTGAATGCAAATACAAAACATTTTTCTTCTTGTCTTCAGTGTCATTATCTCATTTATAACAGCTTTTATTCTTTTATCCTATCACTGTTAGGGTAATAATAATGCTACCAACGTTACAGTTCCTTCATTGCTGGTGTCTGCCCCGCGATGGTGACAGTTACCCACAATCATCTTTCCCTCAGTCAGTGCAGGAACATTGGCATAGCAATTAGCATGCTACAGCACAGGACATCTGTTGGAGGCATGCTACATTATGTTGTAGTCATTACATACAACTGCTCAAAAGTTGGTCATGGCTTTAAGATTCACCCACCCCTGCTCCCCATCCTTCACCCACCCAGCTCCCTTTATCACCCACCACTTATGTTGAAGTCATTACATATGACTGCTCAAAAGTTGGTCATGGCTTTAAGATTCACCCACCCCTGCTCCCCATCCATCACCCACCCAGCTCCCTTTATCACCCACCACTTACCTCACTGACCCCTGATCTCCCTTTACCCCCACTGGGGGAATCCATTTATCAACTACCCTTTCCTTCACCCACCCAGCTCCCTTTACCCCCACCCTTTACTTCACTGACCCCCTGATCTCACTTTACCCCCACCCCTGCTACCTTTATCCCCCACCCCTTCCTTCACCCACCCAGCTCCCTTTATCCCCACCCCTTACTCCACTGACCCCTGATCTCACTTTACCCCCACCCCTGCTGCCTTTATCCCCCACCCCTTCCTTCACCTACCCCAGCTCCCTTTACCCCCACCCCTTACTTTATTGACCCCTGATCTCCCTTTACCCCCACCCCTGCTCCCTTTATCCCCCACCCCTTCCTTCACCCACCCCTGCTCCCTTTACCCCTGCTCCCTTTATCCCCCACCCCTAACTCCATTCCCTTCTGCTGCACCTCCAGGAACTCTTGACAGCAGCAAAACTTTCTCAGTCTGGGAAACCGGTCCTGAACACATGCTGGCTGAGAGCCGTAAAGGTTGATGCGACTGATCCCTGGGGTGACGCTGTACTGGTAATGGGAGACGTTGCGGAAGTCAGCCATGATGGTGGCCTCATAGAGGGCACCACAGGGCTGTGTTTCCACCTGGAGCTGGTAGTGAACCACATCAGGATCGACCTCTTTATTGAAGCTGGCCTCCCGTTGGTCCTCATCTTTGGATTTGCGGAACTTCAGTACCTGTGAATGCACAGAAATACATGTGCACATGTCAGACACAACACTAGATACCTGTGCACCTGTACTTGTCCATCTTTCACACAATGCTAGAGCTATATATATGGCAATATGCTATACCAGTGCAAGCACAGCAGTACATTTGCACCTGTTAGACACAGCATTAGATACTTATGCACCTGTATTTGTCCATCTGTCAGACTGTTGTGTACACAGGTCTGAGACAGTAATACAGTGCTAAATATTAGTGCATGAAACTCTGTACTCATGCAGGTCTAAGACTATCAGAGACAATGCTAGACACTTATGCATTTTTTCCCCAAAGTGTGGCTCATGACTATAATGTACAGAGGAATCACACTACTGATGGAGTACTGTAGCAAAAATGCCATGGAAAGTCCTCCACAGAATTATCCCAGAATGGCAGAAAGAAGGAAGGATGCAGCTGACCCACAGCTATGAGGCCAGCAGGCAGGCTTGTGCTGAAACAAGTCATGTACAGGTCAGATTGCAACTCTGGGCATTATATGTCAACTTTGTTGACTATGAAAAGGCATTTGAAAGCATGGACAGGTGGACCCTATGGAAACTGCTCTGACAAACCAAACTGGTCAACCTAATCAAGAACTCATATCAATGAATGACCTGTAAAGAAAGCCTTGCAGGACAGTTCACTGACAGCTTCCAAGTGAAGACTGGGGTCAGACAAGGATGCCTGCTGTCCCCATTCTTCTTTCTCCTGGATCATGAAGAGGTCCATGGCACAGAGGAAGAGTCAGTAACTTGGTGTTTTACACCCAGTCAACCAGTTACGGAGGAAGAATGGAATCCAGTTCAAATTGTGGATGCAAGTAGATGACCAAGACTTCAGTGATGATTCAGCACTGCTTTCCTATAGCCACCAACAGATGCAAGACAAGACCATGGAACTGATCAAGAGCATAAAAATCAATGAAGTCAGCACTGACCCATTTATTCCAGACGGGTCAGAATGCACGGGAAGAGATGGAGGCCTTCAATTACCTGACAGACAAAGAGGCACAGATGAAGACATCAAAGCAAGAATGGGCAAGGCAAGACCAGCATTTTGACAGCTCAAGAACATCTAGAGCTCTACAGAAATATCAACCTGACTAAAGATCTGGCTGTCAGTGTAACATCTGTCCAGTCGTACTGAGCAGAGACATGGAGTACAACAAAGACATCACTGATCAGCAATAAAGTACAGGCCATCAACAGCTGCCTCAAGATCCACGGGCCAGACACCATCAGCAACACCAAACTATGGCACAGAACACACCAGCTTCCTGCAGAAGATGGAATCAGGAAAAGAAAATGGGGCTGGACTGGACACATGCTTCACAGACTGACTTTCAGCACCAGCAGACAAACTTTGACATGGAACCCCAAGAGAGAAAAAGAGGATGATTGAAGAACACCTGGTGCAGAGACCTGGAAGCTGAAATGAACAAAATGGTTTATAGTTGCAAGGGACTCAAGACGAAGGCCCAGGAGAGAGGACTCTGGCAAATTGTTGTCTGCAGCCTCAGTAAGTATGAAGCTTGTAAGCACTGCCTTGCCCATGTTCAAAATGTCAAAGTTTTTTCTTTCACAGCTAACATTTTGCCTTTTTCACTGCACCAGTTTTTGTACTTCTTGGTTGCTTTCAAATTATTGTTGAAAATGCGCTTTCCCCTTGGATCCTCTAAACTGTTAATCCATTGCCATATATGACAGGGAAGCCTTTGCAAACTGTTGGTGTCATGCAGTTTGATGTCTTCTCCCTGCTGACCAGTGCATGGAGGTGTACAACTGAGACTATGATCTCTTCCACATCAATGTTTGTCTTTCTTTTTTGACAGAAATACTTTTGGTTGCAATTATTTTAAATGACCTTTTAGATTATTAGAAATGGAAAAAGATCATGACTGTAAAAATAAATATTAAAAAATCCTCTGTTCTTCCAGACCCAGATACTGAGATCAGTTTAGCCCATTTTTCCAGACCAGCAAGGTGAAGGTGTAATACTTGGAACCTGTTAGAAAAACGAATAAAGATGCGTCTCCTGTGATCATGACTTGTTGATGTTCTCTTAGCTCATCTCACCCCATGCCCCATCTGACAGGGTGTGTGTGTGTGTGTGTGTGTGTGTGTGTGTGTGTGTGTTTTGAGAGATAATATGTAGCCCCCCCTCCCCCTCCCACACACATATATATATATATATATATAAAGACAGCACCTAGAGCCATATATATATATATATATATATATATATATATATATACATGCAGCTGTGCAAGTGTAGCATTATTATATTTATTATTATGCATCACCTGTTCATTTGGCATGACAATCTGGGCACTGTGGATCTGCTTGAGGTGAAGCTCAACACACTGGGCTCGGTGGGGTGATGTCTGGGCGTTCAGGTACCACAGCAACTCTAAGGCCGCAGGCTTCACAAACTCCTCACTGGGCTCCACGGTAATCTGGTGCAGACAGGTACACCAGTGCATGCTGATGCCTGCATCACTGCATGTCCGGCCGGTGGGGATCTCCCGAAGAAGGCTGATACTCCTGGCCCCCTTTGGAATGGGGTCGTTGGTGCGTGACAGGTTCATGATGTCCAGAAGCGTTTCGTGGATGTCAAACGGCGTGGACAGCCGTTGAGTGTTGGCCCAGAGGTTGCTGTACAGGCGGGGGTGCTGCTGACGGAATGACTGTGGAAACACCAACGACATCAGAGGCAGCCTTTCCTCCAGCTTGCCCTGTACCGTGTGGCGTACTTTGCTGTAGCGCGCCCCGTGGTCCCCGAACACAATCAGGACAGTGTCCTCCAGGAACTTGCCCCGCCTGAGGCGCTGGAGGAAGCTAACCAGCTCGTCATCAATGTACTGGGCAGGGTTGTTTTCCGCATGCGTCAGCTCTGCATGGAAGCCAAACGCAAACTTGGAGACGTTGCGATACTGCAGGAAGAAGTCCTCCAGGTAGTGCAGCATGAAGCGGTGGTGCGCAGTGTCCCCTGTGCAGAAACGCTCGCTGTTCTGACGAAGTGTGCTCTCCCACACTGCCTGCCAAAATGGCCGCATGTAGTGATCGGTGGGCGGGTCCTGAAAGCCGTTGAAGCGAAGGTTGAAGGTGGAGATGGTTGGTTCATCTTCAGCAAAGAGTGTAGCATACCCATGTTCTTGAAACTTTTTCCAGACCAAGGGGTAATCATCGACCATTGCACTATCGTACTTTGAAGACCGTACTTCAGGCAGTTCCATTTCTGTCATGCCTGGAAAGAGCAACAACAGAAAAGACGCCAATGAAGAAATCGGTCAAATGAAAGCATGGAATCTGAAAACTGTGAAAATAAGCAATTGTGGACATCAGGCAAAACACACACACACACACACACACACACATAAATCAAGACAAATATAGATGGCAAACAGTCAAATGAAATCAACATGGAAAGCAGTCATATAATATGAACCTTTAGTTGCAACAGATTTTAGCATCATGTCAACCATTCAGGGTAAACTCAGGATAAGGACAGATAGAGGCATTGGCGCACTTGCTCTCTAAAACTAAATTAAGCATAGCTGACCTGAGCATGCAAGAGTTCTTTGGAGTCAAATTCTGTGCTGACTCTACAAAAATCTTCTGGATAGGACCATGAAACTAGGGCCCCCATGTGTACACACATGTATGCAAAAAGAGAACATATATATAATATATAAACACATGTATGCAAAAAGAGAACATATATATATATACACATTAAAGATCTTGCAGTCCATGTGGTCTCTAATCCATGCATCATGAAAATACGGAAATAACCCAGCATGCTCCAAAACCAAGCGAAGCATAATGAGTCTACTTGAGAAATAAATCCATGTAAAAAATCAATCAGTCATGGTTCGTGTTTAATTTAAAGTATCACTCAATGATGATGATGAAGTGATGCTTAATGTCCTCAGATGTCAGTTGACATATTAGGGACAATATTAGGGACAAGCTGAGACCAATGCCGAAGCACGGTTCAATATAGCTTTACGTCCACGGAAACCAGAAGGCTCGTTAGGACGGACAGCCAAGGACGGCCACCTCAACTCTCACACAGCTCCTGAACTATGATATTTCAACGGTTAAGATCAGCATATATATACCAGAAACAAAATCGCAATCAGTCAGATGTACTGACTGTTAGTTTGTTTTACCAGTTCTCAAGAGAGAGAGAGAGAGAGAGAGAGAGAGAGAGAGAGAGAGAGAGAGAGAGAGAGAGAGAGAGAGAGAGAGAGAGAGAGAGAGAGAGAGAGAGAGAGTGTATTCTAGATGCGGAAGGGAGCAGGGTGTTTGCTAGTAGAGCTCTAGTAGTAGTTTAGATGGCCATGTATCAGACCTGTTACAGTGATTGACCAGTTTCCGTAAATCACTTTTGCTGCCTTAGAGACACCACATCGGTTTGAAAACTTTAGTTTAGTGTGATCACGGATAAATCATACGATCAATAAGTAAATAACGAAGAAGAAAGATGAGCAACATGCGAGCAAGGAAATCAGTGGGCAAAACAAAAGTACCTGTCAGCATAGGAATTATGGCAGCAGTAGTGGCGTCCCCAACAATATTGTAATTTTCCAACATGGCTGCTCCAAGCACATCTTTTAAGTACTTGTAGGTTTTGGGCATCTTTCGCTGGTAGCAAAGATGTGACATGGAATCCAATGCAAACATCAGCACATTCATCCTTGGGGGATGTTGATGAGAAGCAGCCTTGATCTTTGAGATTCGCTCAAAAACTTCGGGTTTGGGGTGTACCTGCACAAATAACTGATCAAAATCACTGTCTTCTGCATCGGGGATGAAATACCCATCATTGGAGAGCTCAAATTGCCATTCTTTATAGTAGTCATCCAACAGTTCTACGCTGTCTGCTGGTCTGGTTTGGACTTCGTTTTCACCCTCACTGGGTTGGCTATTGCTTTCTTCTTTCTCTTTCCCTTTTCCGTCAGTGTCTGAAGCCTTTTTTCTTTCACCACTTTGTTGAGCTTTCCCCGTATTTTCATTGACACCCCCCTCAAAGTATGCGCGAGGATTCATGTCCTCTTTATAGTCTTCAATATATTTCTTCTGATTATTTTCCATGGTAGATTTCAGCAGGCAGGTAATGCGGACAAAGTCTTGCGGAATCTTAGCCTCAAATGGCAGCGTCTCAATCACCTTGGGCTCAGTGTATGAAAACAAGTTATCATTCATTCTCTCGATACCATAGAAAGAACATCTTCCTAGAACGGACGGCATGGGTATCACAGAACTGTTGAGCACCAGCACCCCCCTGTGGGCAAAAAACATCCCATTCCCTGTGCAGTTCAAAGGGGGCAGGTCATAATAGGCAAACTGATTAGCGTCGTGCTTCAGGTCCAGTTTTGGGTGGATGCACCTCATCTTCTCCTCCCCCTTTCTCTGACGCTTCATCTGTTTCTGCAGAATCCTAGAAAACACTGCCACACGTTTCTGTCGCTGGATCTCATCCGGGCTTAGCTTTTTGGAGGTGTTTTCGTTGTCAGCCAAGTAAGGGTACATGCTGTCCTCCTGATGGGCAGGAGGCACGCTGTCAAGAAGTGCATCACTGGCGTACA
The DNA here is from genome assembly GCA_018857735.1 of Alviniconcha marisindica. Taxonomy (NCBI): domain Eukaryota; kingdom Metazoa; phylum Mollusca; class Gastropoda; family Provannidae; genus Alviniconcha; species Alviniconcha marisindica. Next base: position 228,324 of record JABMCL010002353.1, read on the forward strand.
TGTTGATCCACAACACAAGGACACCAACTAAGGTCACTCCCAGCAGCATGCGTCCGTTACGAGATAGAAGCCACCGAAATGTGGCATACAAAACCAGCAGCCCCCAGCTGTCCTTGGCTGTCCCCCGCGCCATGGCTGGCTGGGCCCCCAAGAGGCTGGCTGATCTGTACAAAATGATCATAATAATACCAAAATGATGATACACAAAATGATAACAGTTCTTTTTTGGGGGGGGGGGGGGGTTCTTTGCTTGTGGGGGGGGGGGGGGGGGGGGGGAGGAGGGAGGTCTAATAGCACCTTGCTGTCACCAGACATCAAATAAAATACTGATGGATTTGATTGATTGATGATGATACACAAGTTTGGTTACAAAAGGTAAAGCAGTTCAAGGCAAAAACAGATAAGTGGTTTAGCTCTCCATCTAATTTTTCATTGTTTTTGCCATTTAACCGTTGTTTAGGTGTTGTTTTGTAGCTTGATAAAGGGGATTACCCTGAAAATTCACATGTGTTTTGTCCTAATAAATACTAAATAGTGTTCTTTTGAACCTTTTACATGTTTGGATCTTGTTTTAGAATGTTAGCACTGTAGCAGTCATTCTTGTTTCAGATTTTTGTAAAGCAGTTCAGATTAGATATTGTCTGGACAAAACACTCATCAAAATTTTGAACCACTTCTGTGGCCTTGACATTGAACATAATAATCCAATCTTCTCGCAGGACACTTAGGTTTATGAACATGAAAACGGGTCAGCAGTTCAGAAGAAATAGTAGAAACAATCATATTTTGTTATCAATATTGTATCATTTTTTATTTTTTATTTATATATATATATGAACACTTGTCAAGGGCCTCATCTTGGGATGAGCTCTAAGCACTTCACAATGGCAGCCATATAATGCTATTCTCTGCTTCTGAGCAGACCCACTGTGCTCTAGTTGTATGTGACTCTGAACAAAGCATAATCACTTTGTTCAGAGCTTTGCACAGTTTAAAAAAAATAAAAAAATAAAATGAATATCCACTGAAGTGGTGTACTTACAGCATTGTTTGGCTGTTACATGGCTGGTGCCAGGGGAAACTACTGCCACCTCAGTGCACATCATACAACCATGCACTAAGTTACTTGAAGCCACATAGGTGTGTGTGGTGTATATATGTGCTTAGCTATAACCTTCCACCTGCACTTTTGGCAGAATGACCGGGATCTTTTACGTGCTATGCAGTAACACTGGGGTGGAGCGAATACCAAAATAAAGAGTCAGTACAGAAAGTTGATCCTGGAGAATAACATTCTCCCACCACTCCTACCCAGACTTGAACCAACAACCTGTTGATCAGGAGTCCAGCGCTCTGCTGCTAAACCATTGAAGCTCCCCAAATGTGTTTTCATCCTCAGCAAAGTAAGGGTCATGCCTTCCTCTGAAGGGAATGGGGCAAGCTGTCACGAAGCACATCACTGATATTCATGTTGATCCACACCTCAAGGACATATTTATATGAAGCCACAAAGTATTCCTCTATACAAAGATTTGGGTTTGCTTGACCTTCAAGTTAAAATGTCAAAGTCACAGTCATTTTGACCTTGAACTTGAAGATCATTCATGGTGTTCAGATACCATGCTAATAGTAATATCAGGGTTATTTTCCTTAGAGGATTACTTACCCTTGAACTTTCTAAAATGAGAATCTGACGCAAGACTCTTCAGCAAGCCATGATTTGTAGATTGCCAAACTTGTTTTCCGAAAAGTCAAATTGGAACCATCCTGGTCCTGCTTTACGGTGTCAGAAATGTACACACAGCAAACCAGTCTTTTTGCATGACAACACAGCTTATGATAATCATTAGACACCACCATACCATTTACCAAGTTTGCTTGAAAAAGGTTCAGTGGTTCAGAAGATATTGTACACACAAAACCCAGACAGACAGACACAATGATGATACAAATATATCCCCATTAACTTCACAAAAATGATGGCAGTTGTTCCTCTGCTTTTATATAGTGCTACTGTCTGCTCTTGAGCAGACTCATCGTGCTCTTGTCTCACGCCATTTTAATTTAATGAATGACTAGCTCAGTAATGGTGATAACAGTTGTAACATTCAGTCATGCAAGTGCTAGTATTATTATTTGTAATTATACTACACTGACTCAGTGTTCACCACACTTTAAGGTTTATGGAGTCAGGCTTGGTGTGTAAGCTTAGTTGCTGTCGGACTCATACTAAGTGGAAGTGTGATTTTAATTTCTGAAAACAAGCAAGTCTAACACTGACATCTTACACACACAAAAAGCAACAACAACAAAAAGCAAACCAGCCTACAGTACTTCACTGTGTTTATTTAAATAATTATGTATATTATATTAATTATATATATATATATATATAGATCTATATAAAACATTTCAACTATCCTTTAGCCCTGATATAACCGTACTGGTTGACTGGGCATTAAACACCAAAGTACTTACTTTAGCCCTGATGTAACCTGTATGTGGTTGACTGGGCTCAAAGCACCAACTAACTTAGTAACTAACTCAACTAACCTTGCAGGTTACGGTTACTGATTTTTCCCAACTGTGCAGCTCTGAAGCCCTGTGTGGATATCTGCTGTGTGCTTCACTGCACCATCTGGTACAAATTGCAGTCAGAGCAGTAGCCAAAGCACTGTCAACAATTTTATTTGCTGCTCAGTACCTCTCACTCTCAGTCTTACACAGGCCGGCAATATCCAGTGAAACTGAATAGTGTTATATAGTGTTATAAATAGTCTTATAAATCAGTCCTGACCCCTTGCTATTGCTTTGGAAGCAAGGTGCAGTGTCAGTTACGTGGCAGGTGGCTGTAATTACTGATATATAATATATATATAAATCATTTTAATTTTTGATGCCTTCTCTCACAAACTCTGCTGGAACTGTCTCATGCACCAGGTGGTGCTTTCAGCATGAGTTATTTGAACTACAGCTTTGCTCTGATTGCCCCATCCTAGGCTTGACTGACCAAAGTCCACTACTACCTTTACTGATCATGTAAACTAGGCGATTGTACTCTGACAGCAGAGAGGGAGGGGGGAGGGGGAGAGGGAGGAGAGAGAGAGGGAGGGAGGGAGGGAGGAGAGAGAGAGAGAGAGAGAGAGAGAGAGAGAGAGAGAGAGAGAGAGAGAGAGAGAGAGAGAGAGAGAGACAGACAGACAGACAGACAGAGACAGGCGGAGAGAGAGAGAGAGAGAGAGAGAGAGAGAGAGAGAGAGAGAGAGAGAGAGAGAGAGAGAGAGAGAGAGAGAGATAATCTTACCTTTTACTAGTGCAGAAATTACATTCCACTTACAGTTACACTATAGGTTCACAAGTTTAAAGTTACAGAAGCTGTCACAACACTTGCTTTTACAAAGGTGTTTCTCTCACGCTCAGGCCAGTCTTATTTGTACTTCTTGCCTGTTAAACTTACAGTGTTGCTGTATGGGGTAATGTGCAACAGTGTTGTTAGTCCTACTACTGTGTTCTCACTGTTTGACACTGCCCTCTGCTAGGCACAGCAAAACCATGTATTGTTTTTCACATAATGCCTGCTATTATGTTCCACAACAAGGACAGGAAGTTCCTGAGCTCACCTGAACCTTAGAGTTTCACAAGAGCCAAGCTGGCAAGAGACATTCACAGCTTTTCCGTTCCATGTCTTCCTTTTGCTCTTCCAGAGTGCATGTAGGTTTGGGGAGATAAAACACTTTTTATGGACTTTCAACAGCAATTTTTCTTCTTTTTCTTTTTCAAAGACCCAATGATTTATTTATTTTTAAACAACAAGCAGAAAAAGAAAAACATACATAATTATAATTAAACAAAATAATATGTGTATATTTGATGTTAATTACTGGATGGAGTCTGAGGCAGGTTTGCATGGCGTATGTCAAAAACAGAATGATGGGAGAGGCATAATGACCATAATTATCATCCAGGCAATCTATTAGTATTACAATAACTTGCAGCATTACTTCTAGTGTTTTGTTATCGTAGTTACACTATAGATCACAAATGCTGAACTTGATGCTGAATCCACGATTCAATGAAAAATTTAAAAAAGTCCACTCTGCCACATCTTGGCTCTGAATCTTGGCCACTGGCCAGCATTATGACCATACATGTCAAACAGGCCACAAACACTTGTTTCCATAAACAGTTGAGTCTTTTTAGTTTTAAACAGTCCTTCTGGGGGGAAGAAGAAGAAGAAGAAGTGTGATAATTTGTTGCTGGGGGACTGGTAATGCCATAAGAAAATGTCTTGGAACACCAGAAGTCTGGATTACTAGACCCATGGATACTCAGCAGCTTTGAGTACAACAATGTCAACATAAACAAGCATAAAATATATATATATATATATATCTCAACAACTTGAGTGTTCAATTGAAAAGCCAAGTGCAATACTGATGCAGGTTTGAGTCTCAGATGTGGCAAGGGATTTTTCTCCCAGAGTCAACTTCCAGTGCAGACTCTCTTATGGTGTCTGTACAGCCCCTATGTACAATTGCATGCATCAACATATGTGTGCACGTTAAAAATCCCAAACACTGGCAGCCACACCATTGTCTGTACACACAAAATACCACACACAGATAAAAATGGGTAGTGCTGCTCTTGTGGGAATTCAGGTCACCTTACCTAAGTCACAGTGATTTAGGTAAGGTGACCTGAATTTCCCACAAGGGACAAAGTACAACAACAACAACAACAACAACAAAAAGAAGTGCAAATTGAGACTTCAAGTGGCCAATGGTTTGACTTCTGGATCTGATACTACATTACTACAATACTAGTGATACTGACAGGGCAATTTGAAAAACATTTCTCAGTTCTGAGTCAACACATTTGCAGACTCATCAGTGCCTGTCTTCTTCAGGTTCTTGTCCTTGTTTGCAGAGCATACACTAATTAAGACCGTTGTGCACATTTAAATATCCTCCGTCCACATCAGGTTCCTGTCTTTGTTTACACAGCATGCACTAATTAAGACTGTTGTGCACATTTAAATATCCTATGTCCGTGGCCTTTCGATTAGATAACTCCTATTCTAACAGTCAAACTCAATGGCACAGAAAGACACACTGATAACACAGGTATAATAGTTATTATAGTCACAGAACAGTGAAAATGGTGATTGTGGCTACTCCTATGTCCGTGGCCTTTCGATTAGATAACTCCTATTCTAACAGTCAATGGCACAGAAAGACACAATGATAGCACAGGTATAATAGTTTAATATTATAGTCACAGAACAGTGAAAATGGTGATTGTGGCTACTCCTATGTCCGTGGCCTTTCGATTAGATAACTCCTATTCTAACAGTCAATGGCACAGAAAGACACACTGATAACACAGGTATAATAGTTATTATAGTCACAGAACAATAAAAATGGTGACTGTGGCTACTCCTAGTCCCAAGGGCAGAAGAAGAAGGGGATGCATCACAGTCCTGATTGAGTCAACCAAACTGGTGTGTCTGAAAAATGTGGAGTAATGCAGAAATATATAGGTAGGTAGTGTTGCTTAATGTCCTCAGATGTCAGTTGACATATTAGGGACAAGCTGAGACCAATGCCGAAGCATGGTTCAATATAGCTTTACGTCCACGGAAACCAGAAGGCTCGTTAGGACAGACAGCCCGGGACGGCCACCTCGACTCTCACGGCACAGCTCCTGAACTATGCAGAAATATATGTGTGAAAGCATATATATATATATATATATAATATATAAATTTAAAAAAGCTGCTTCAGTGCTTGTGTTCTTAGTATAATTAGTAAATCTCATGAGTCATTGTATGACTCATGAGCCTTTATGTCATAAAGAAATATGATTTATTTTGATGGCTGCAGTTATACCTAATCATTAGATGTCCTGTGACATTTAAACTGATAAAGAATAAAAGATCAAGACCAAAAGATGGCCAGGTACCAAATGCCATGTTAAAAATAGCAGATCACAGTGGAGAATAATGATAAATATATAAAAGTGATTAACAATAACAATGGTGGTTGTAGGATGCCATAGAAATTTATATGAAGTGAACACATGATGATCAACTACTAGTACTAGTTTAATTTCTTTATCATCCTATTTTTGCGCGTGCATGTATATTTGTGCAAGAGCACAAAGACATTTGAAAATGAAGTCATTTAAAAATAATAAAAGCTCTCACTGAACACCTCTCCTTTTGTTTTCTGTTCAGTTGTTGGTAATCTTAATGAGAATGATGGTGGGACTGGGAGAGTTGGTGGCGCAGATTAAGAGCATTTGATCTGGAAAGCCAAGTTAAGCACGATTGAGTGTGGTCATCAAATGGTTGGGTGACCTTACATCCGCCCTGAGATTTCTCTGGGTTCAAATCGTGTGCAGACTCTACAAAAGTCCCCCGTGTGTACACGCATGCAAAAGATCACGTCATTACGTTACAGTTCCTGTAGTGCATAGTTGGGTGGATGATAAAAACAACAAAATAAGCCAGCACGCACTAACTGTGTCAGTTTTCGGTGTGGAAGTTGGACAACTGCTGAACTAGGCTACAGCGGAAGAAGAAGTGTGTGCCTTTCTATGCTTCTACATGCATCTGATGATTGTAACAAACTTTGCTGGATCACACACACACACGCACGCACGCACGCGCTCATGGGCAAATGGAGAGATCACAGAGGCCCCCTCGTTTTTACTGCACAAACTCGCTCTCGGTCTCACCAATAATACTTTAACTAAGCTGTTACCCGAACTCAGTCACACTTAGCTTCCGTCCATTTGATCGATCAGGTTGATCGTCACCAATCATCGCAACAGTCCATGATGTAACTACACCACACGTTTGAAATATTTCTTGCAAGTGGGGTGTTCTGCTCGCGAACACTACAGCCAGCCATAGTCCAAGGGAGATAACGCACAAATAATTAACCCCTGTCTCCCTTCTCCGTCAGCAGCAACTGACAAATTCTTTTCCCCCCTTGCGAGGTACACAAATCCTGAGATTTTTTAAATTATTTTTTGGCGGGGGGGGGGGGGGGGGGGGGAGGAGGGAGAGTGGATGAAATTTCTACACGTTTCAAGTTAACGGCGGAAACTGATATCGTCATGTTCTTCGTCAGTCTTTTGTTGTTGTTTTGTTTTGTTTTGCTTTCAAGCAAACCAGTTCGTTTTTATTTTTGCTATTGGTGTGAACGTTTGCGCATTTTTGCCTTCAGAAAAGCAGACGATAGATATTGGAAGATTTGCCAAAAATAACATTTATGGCGCGAAAAGGGCGAACTATGACATATAATATTTGCATATTATGACGTTTTCTTTTCACAACGACCAATCAAAATACTGCCTCATGGCACAACGCGTGGTTTCGCGGGGATTTCTGTGGCCTGTTTGCGTCGAAGAAAGCAGGCAAGTTTTTGCCGTAAAAGTCCCCGTTGCGGCCAAAATCAACGTATCTGAACTACGTGTAAGAGAGAAATACGATTGACATGGCCAATGAAGGTGAAGATGACCAGCCTAGGAAGAATCAGTCGTCCGGAGAAGCGTAAGTAAATTGGGGTCAGTTGAGCAATGGCCCTGCTTTGCCGGTCGTTTGGGCAGTCTGCTGCAATCGGATCCCGTTACTTTTCAGCTGATTTTGAAGCGTTCCCCGCCCCCTTTACTTTTCGGATTTTGACATCTTCGTTCGGCGTTTGCCCCAAATAGTTAGCTCGTTACACACAAAATTGAAAGGTTTTGATGATGATGCGATCAGTTTTTGACAAAAGACTTGACATTTCATTTCATCCGCCGAGTGCAAGCAAGCGTGACGATGGCACCCTTTCCGCATCTGTTCCCCTTCAGTTCCAAGTCCATAAATGGCTGTATGGGTGAATTTGCATACATCTTATTGTTTTGACCGATAGGTGATTCAGTGCCCACAACACTACAGAGCTTGACCGTATTGTTCAGTTTTTGGGCTGGTATTTTGACTGCATTGATAGTTTTGGTTGGAGACGCTCCTGAATGGGGAGGGGGTGTGGTCATTTGCACCGACCAATTTTTGTTCGGTGCTTATGTCACTAGCGGTCATCCCCTGTGGTTTATATTTAGCTCTGCACAGGGCAACTTGAAAGTTTCAAATGTTTAGTGCATGGCCAAGGGCAAAATCCAGCAACCGATAAATTGTACACACATTATTTTAAATTAGTGTAAGTGTAACTTAATGTACTTAGTCTCAGTTGAAATCAAATGTACAATGAAGCCAAGAATAAGGTGTGTGAGCCATATTGGGTAAAGATGTGTGGCAGTGGGTGTTACTTTTAGGTAGTTGCACTTGTACAGTTGCAGTAACTGTTCTGACATTAAATGAGAAATAAGAGCTAGATGATTGACAGTCACTGGTAATAAATGTCATATTAATTATGATGCAAACCAAAACAACAACAGTGAAATCAGAAGTTGGCAGTTTACATAATGTGATACTGATACTATGTCAGTGTGTGATACTGATAGTGATAACAGTAACAGTCATGTTCTTTTGTGTTGCTGCCTGGACCACCATTTTGTTGCATGGCAATCACTGGGTCTCCGCAAAGTGCTTAATTAGTTAATATTTCTGTTTCTATTGGCTTTTTTTTTCTTTTCTTTTTAAATTATGAAATTTACACAGTAATTTTATGCAGGATCCTGTGTAGTTACGTGATTGCTGCTTATCTGTAACTGAATTACATAGACCTGTTTGTGTGTGTGTGCGTGTGTGTTATTACTATTAGCTTTACATTGTGTACAGTCAAGTGGTAAATTTCCATGTATAATTTTAGCATGCACAAAAACAGTGTTATATTTGTATTATGTAAAGGCATAGGTTTATACAGATAAAGGATACTGATCTGTTAACACATACAGTATGGTAATTGGTATTAGATTGCTTCATTGTCTGATTGAAATACACACAACCATATCCAGATCCATTACCGTATCTGTATCTATGCATTTGTGGACTGGTGCAGTTTATTTCTACTTGTCAAATTGTACCATACATGTCCATACCTGTATCGGTACAACTACAAATTGAATTGCTGCTTTATGCTGTCCTCTGTGTGTCAATGTTAGCACTTTGGAAAACTGTACAAGCTGTCCTTCTCTCTTGCTGATCATGATACATTTGTTTAAATTCTGTGAGCCTCCCTACCAGACTACCACTAGTACATGACTGTACCAGTGTATAGCTGTTAGTATAAATAACCCTCTTCAAACAAGACTTTGATCAGAGTTCAGGAGCTGTGTGAAAGTCGAGGTGGCCGTCCTGTGCTCCCTGTCCTAATGAGCCTTACGGTTTCTGTGGGTGTAAAGCAACATTGAACCATGCTTAAGCATTGGTCTCAGTTTGTCCCTAACTGGCTAATATGTCAACCCAACATCCAAGGACATTAAGCTCAACATTATCAGGAATTTGATGGTCATCAACCCAGCTTGTAGTGGGCATTGCGTGTTGATTATCTACAAAGTTTTATAAAAACAGACTTTTGTCTCAAATCAACAAAGAAGCAGGCTTTGTGGAACTTTATATGCCATATACAATTATAATATATATTCTAATTATCAGTAGATACTAGATGGTGCAGTTCCCCTCAGGGTGTTTTGCACACACAAAGTAGACAGAAACATTGATACTGATAGTGAGAGTGTGAGACAGAAATGGCCATAACTAAAGGTTGACCACTGCACTGGACCAGGTGGGTTGTGAGGATTTTTTAAATATTTTTTTTTAACCATTATCCATACCTTTACCTTACCTCGCATGTTAATGTTAAATGATCATCCAGAAGTGTATCTTTTGTTCTCTTAATTTTTTTCTTTTAAAGTGTATTAATATATTGTTAAACTTAAAACTAGTTGAACTTTTAAAGAGAAATGGGTTTGCTGGTTGTAGCAGCTTTGCCCCTGAGCCTGAGGTGAATCAGCAAGAATCTGTAAGCAGTGTAAATTTTCACGTAAGCTGTATTCATACTCATAGCAGCATAGAGTAACTGAACAGGTTGGACAGCTAGTTGTTTCCGTTTCAGGTCTACTTTAAATGGGATATCGGCCATGCCGCTGTTCAGCTCCACGGCAGACTTCAACGCCCTGGCCAGGTCTCTGTCAGTGCCAGTGGACATACAGAAGAAGGCAGAGGGGATGCTGGAAACACTGCAGTCGGAGCTTGACCAGCAGGATGGTATTGAGGTCTGTTTTGGGCTCAGACTAGTGGGACTAATGATAATACTAGGTACTTAGACTAGTAACATGGCTCTGACTGATGCTGTATGCATTAAATTTTGCAAATATATATAAAGAATATGTAACTTTAACTTTAGGCACTTAGGGCTGTTTTGGGTTAGTCACGCCAAGTGACTACTATACTAGTATAATGATGATAATAGGTACGTAGACTAGTAACTTGGAGTGACGAACCCAAAACTGCCCTAAGCGCTTAAAGTTGAAGTTACGTATTCTTTAAATGTACATGTTTGCAAGATTTATTGCATACTGCACACATTCTCACAGACAAACACACACACACATGCACACACACACACGCACACACACACATGCACACATGCACACACACACACACTTGTATTGAGAGTTTAACTTGTTAAGAGTAAGAGACTAACACCATGTAACAACCAACATGTTATGTATGCATTAAATTTTGCAAATATATATATATAAATAATATGTAACTTTAACTTTAAGCACTTAGGGCTGTTTTGGGTTAGTCACTCCAAGTTACTACTATACTAGTATAATGATGATAATAGGTACGTAGACTAGTAACTTGGAGTGACGAACCCAAAACTGCCCTAAGCGCTTAAAGTTGAAGTTACGTATTCTTTAAATGTACATGTTTGCAAGATTTAATGCATACAGCACACATTCTCACAGACAAACACACAGACAAACACACGCACGCACGCGCGCGCGCTCGCGCGCACACACACACACACACACACACACACTTGTATTGAGAGTTTAACTTGTTAAGAGTAAGAGACTAAGACCATGTAACAACCAACATGTTATGTATGCATTAACTTTCGCAAATATATATATATATAAAGAATATGTAACTTTAACTTTTAGCACTTAGGGCTGTTTTTTGAGTTCGTCACTCCAAGTTACTAGTCTAATGATAATAATAGGTACGTAGACTAGTAACTTGGAGTGACGAACCCAAAACTGCCCTAAGCACTTAAAGTTGAAGTTACATATTCTTTAGATGTACATATTTGCAAGAGTTAATGCATACAGCACACAGTCTCACAGACAAACACGCGCGCACACACACACACACACATGTGCGCGCGCACACACACACACACACACACACACCCACTTGTATTGAGAGTTTAACTTGTTAAGAGTAAGAGACTAAGGCCATGTAACAACCAACATGTTAAAACTGTTATAACTGAGGAGACCTGTAGAAGACAGCTGACTGGTTGAATGTGGAAATAATCTGTAATAGAACTTGAGGTAAAGTTATGCTTATACTTTACAGGCCAGCATTGCCATTGGGGTCATGCATAATCACTCCTTTATAATCTCCACTGGCTACCAATCAGCAGCCAGATTCAATACAAAATAGCTCTCATCTGTGTCCACATTGTCTCCAGTACAGCTCCTCCATACCTCTCTCAGTTGCTTCATCTCTACTCTCCTTCTTGCTCTGTGCTCAGCCTTGGTTGCTCAGATCTTTCATGTTCCTAGGATGGACAGGAGGACCCTGGGGGAGAGAGCCTTTTAATAGATCGGATCTGTGATCTGGAACTCTCTTCCTGTCTTGATCAGGCATTCTTCTTCACTCTTCTTTTAAGTCAGAACTGAAAACCCACCTCTTCTCTTCTGCATACTGATTTGTTGTTTTCTTTCTTCTCATTTTACCAGCCCATCACTAAAAATGCATAGATTTGTAGTGTGTGTGTGCGATAAAATGAGTGTATACATAGGCCTTTGTAAGCGCTCTTCGCTCTTACGAGGTGGGGCACCATAAATAATCTATTATTATTATTATAGCAAAATTCCAGCTTTGGCGTGCTCTTTAGAAAGAAAGTGCTGAAAGCTGTTTTTGGTGATGTGGGGGTTTACTCAGAGATGTATACACACTAAATAAAAAGGTTACATATTTTTTATGGTCTTGCAGCCATTAAATAGAGTAACAGTTGTAACAGTTTAAAATGGGGGGGGGGGGGGGGGGGGGGCAAAGAACTTATTTTAGGTTCATACTTGCATCATACTTGGATTTGAATTTGCAATTGCTGGTGTGACCATAGAGCTACATGAGAAATGGGGTTGCAGTCAGGTTTATATCACCCTCACTTTATTCCATAGAGCAAGTTTGTTTGCTTCAGTATTTATTTTTTAGTGTTATTGTGTTGATTAGTGAAAGATGCATTACACATTTTATAGGTACATAGGATCCTTATGTCATGAGGAATCTGCAGACAGTTTGCAGCCTTATAGAGTATGCATATTGCTGTTGCAGATGTCCCAGAATGACATGTTTGTGTGTGCTCTCTACATGGCTCTGACTGATGCAAGGTAGGACTGAGAAGAGAGATGAATGTTGTGTGAGTGTGCGCACCTTGTGTGTGTGTGCGCATTGTTGTGTGTGTGTGTGTGTGTGTGTGTGTGTGTGCATGCACATTGTATGCGTGTGTGTGTGTGTGCTCCCTCTGCATGGCTGGTTTAAACAAAAGTGTGTGTGTATGCTCCCTCTGCATTGCTGTTTTAAATGAAAGGGGTGTGTGTGTGCGTGCTTTTGTGTGTGCATGCGTGCTGTTAGAGATAGGGCACCTTTACACTACATAGATGATTGCTTTTAAGATGGATGATGAGAGATTGTGAGTGGATGAGTGCTTAGCTGTGCATGCTGTGAATGGATGAGTGCTTAGCTGTGCATGCTTTGTGTGTGTGTATGTATAAATACAATGCGCGTGTGTGTGTGTGTAGCATGCCTTTGTGTTGTTGTTGGAGCACACACTGGTATGAGTCTGAGTCAGACAACAGACAGACGGACAACTTGTGTTGTTCTTGTCACCCTGTTGCAGAATGCCGTATGGACCTCACGACCCGCAGCTGAAACACGGCTACCTGGCTACACCCCCTGTCACCATCACTCAACTCTTGCAGAAGTCGTCCACCAGGTGACTGGATTTTTCACTGTCCTCCTGGCTTCTGTCCCCCCCTCCCCCCTGCTGGCAGTGGCAGTGGCGGTCTCTGGGATTTAGGCCTGGCCTCGGGGGGGCGGGATAGCTCAGTTGGCAGAGTGTCGGACTGAAAAAGCCAGGCGCAATACTTTGATTCCATGGTGTGGCAATGGGACTTTTCTCCCAGAGCTAACTTTCAGCGTAGACTCTCTTTTTCTTACAGTGTTGACACAGCAACCACACACTCAGTTCGCAGAGTGGCAGACTGAAAAGCCAGGTGCAGTACTGACACTAGTTTGATTCCTTGGAGTGGCAAAGGGACTTTTCTCCCAGAGCTAACTTTCAGCGTAGGCTCTCTTTTTCTTACGGTGTCGGCACAGCAACCACACTCACTTGCATCCATCAACAGCTGTGCAGATGGTAAACATTTTGAACATGGCAGCCATACCATTGTTTGGGACACAGGAGAATACTGCACACTCTGGCAGGAATGGGTGCTGTTGCTCTTGCGGCTGGTGTCGCCTAATTTCCTGCAATGAATTAATAAAGTATTAAAGATAGATACTCCTGCATGTCTGTTTTGATGACAGGTCACTAATAAGCACTCCTATGTGGGTGCTTGGGAAGCTTGTCACTGAGAAACACTCCTGTGTATCTCTTTTCACGACTTTTCAGTTAACCCCTTCACTGCCCCATTTTGTGTAAGACAATTTCCAGGCCAAAAGGTGCTTGCCCACACACCTGCGAACGGAATATTTTCCAGTCCTATGACCAGTCTACTTCCGTACTGTGTGTTTTGCTGCAAATCCTTTCTCATGCTAATGCGTGGAAGAAAAAAATGCTAAAGTGTTTAAAATCTTACACTTTCTTGGTTGTTTCCAAGTGACGAGTGTGGCAATGAAAGGGTTAATGAGTGATTGGTGGTCGTCACTAGTAAATACTGGTGTGTGCCTGTGTGACCCGCCACTTAATGAGTGATAGATAGATACCCCTGCATTTGGTGACCTGTCATTCAGTGAGCGATAAACATGCCAGTTCTGGTGACCGATCACTTTTAGCATGGTAAACACCCTGGTTCTGGTGACCCATCGCTCGTGGTGAACGCTCCTGTTAATCTGGTGACCAGTCATTGTCACTCAGCGAGTGGTAAATGCTCCTGTTCTGGTGACCTGTCACTGCTGTTTCACTGATCTGTCAGTTGGTGAGCAGTAAATGTAAATGGTACATGTATGTGAACAAGCGTATTGAGCTCGCTCACCGGGGAATAGTGCTATAGAAAATTTATGCATTATTTATTATTATTATTATCAATCACTTCTGTTCTGTGACCTGCCACTGCTGTTTCAGTGATCTGTCACTTGGTGAGTGGTAATCACTCCTGTCATGGTGTTTCAGTGTGAAGCAGTTGCTGGAGAAGATGCGTCAGGTGAAAGAGATGCTGCTGCTGTCAGAGGCTGTCACCCAGCACCTGAACACACTGGAGAAAAACTTCTGCGTCATGTGTGCTCTCTCTCACACCTTTGACAGGTGAGGGCTTGGCCTCGAGGTCACTGTGTTATGTGTGCTCTCTCTAACACCTTTGACAGGTGAGGGCTTGGCTGCGAGGTTGCTGTGTCATGTGTGCTCTCTCTCGCACCTTTGACAGGTGAGGGCTTGGCCACGAGGTTGCTGTGTCATGTGTGCTCTCTCACACCTTTGACAGGTGAGGGTTTGGCCGTGAGGTTGCTGTGTCATGTGTGCTCTCACACCTTTTTGACAGGTGAGGGCTTGGCCTTGAGGTCACTGTGTCGTGTGTGCTCTCACACCTTTGACAGGTGAGGGCTTGACCTTGAGGTCACTGTGTCATGTGTGCTCTCTCTCACACCTTTGACAGGTGAGGGCTCGGCCTCGAAGTCACTGTTATGTGTGCTGTGAAAGCTAAAAAAGATAAATGAATTCGCTTTCCATGTTATTTTTCATCGTTTTTCGCTGTTTAACTGTTTAAGTGTCGTTTTGTAGCTTTCCATCTCATTTCTCTTTTTTGCATCGTTTAACTGTTGTTTAATTGTCATTTTGTAGCTTGATAAAGGGGATTACCTCAAAAATATGCAGGCAGTGTTTTGTTCCAATAGTGTTCTTTTAAACTGCAGGTTGTGGTTAGTGCCAATAAATAGTGGTTCTTTTAAACCTTTTATGTGTTTGAACATTGTGTGAAGTTTTAGGCTGACTGATGAGCAATGTTGTGTGCTCCACAGGCTGTGTGCGGGTGTGTTCAGAGAAGAAGAGAAGCCGGACCTGGAAGCTAACGAGTGAGTGATGGTGCTAACAAGTTATATAAATAATGACGATGGCAGTTGCGTTGTTAGCTGTTTGATGGTGGTGGAGCTGATGGTGGTGACAGTGGAGTAAATAACTCGGTGTTTTACGCCGGGTCAGCCAGTGTGGTTATATCAGGGCGATGTGTAAGGACTTGTTGGTGATGATGGTGGTGCTGATGGTGACCACAGTTGTGCATGTTGGTGATGATGGTGGTCACTGTTTTGCTTGTTGGTGATGATGGTGGTGCTGATGGTGACCACAGTTGTGCTTGTTGGTGATGATGGTGGTCACTGTTTTGCTTCTTGATGATGATGGTGGTGCTGATGGTGATCACTGTTGTGCTCATTGGTGATGGTGGTCACAGTTGTGCTTGTTGGTGATGATGGTGGTGTTGATGGTGACCACAGTTGTGCTTGGTGGTGCTGATGGTGACCACAGTTGTGCTTGTTGGTGATGATGGTGGTGCTGATGGTGACCACAGTTGTGCTTGTTGGTGATGATGGTTGTGCTGATGGTGATGACAACTGTGGTGCTGATGGTGATGACAGTTGTGCTGATGGTAGTGCTGATAGTGATCACAGTTGTGCTTCTTGGTGATGATGGTGATGACAATTGTGGTGCAGTTGTGATGATGGTGGTGCTGATGGTGACCACAGTTGTGCTTGTTGGTGCTGATAGTGACCACAGTTGTGCTTAGTGGTGCTGATGGTGACCACAGTTGTGCTTGTTGGTGCTGATGGTGACCACAGTTGTGCTTGTTGGTGCTGATGGTGACCACAGTTGTGCTTGTTGGTGATGATGGTGACCACAGATGTGCTTGTTGGTGATGATGGTGTTCACAGTTGTGCTTGTTGGTGATGGCGGTAGTGCTGATGGTGGTCACAGTTGTGCTTGTTGGTGATGGTGGTAGTGCTGATGGTGGTCACAGTTGTGCTCTTTGGTGATGGTAGTCACAGTTGTGCTCTTTGGTGATGGTGGTAGTGCTGATGGTGTCACAGTTGTGCTTGTTGGTGATGGTGGTGATGATGGTGGTCACAGTTATGCTTGTTGGTGATGCTGATGGTGATCACAGTTGTGCTCATTGGTGATGGGGGTAGTGCTGATGGTAGTCACAGTTGTGCTCGTTGGTGATGGTGGTCACAGTTGTGCTCTTTGATGATGGTGGTAGTGCTGATGGTGTCACAGTTGTGCTTGTTGGTGACGGTGGTGATGATGGTGGTCACAGTTGTGCTTGTTGGTGATAGTGGTAGTGCTGATGGTGATGACAGTGGAAGTACTTGTTGGTGATGATGGTGGCGCTGTGAACACACAAGGTTTTGTGTGGAAGTTTTTTATGCGCTATATATGTTTTCATTCATTCATTCATGGTGATGCTGATGGTGGTCACAGTTGTGTTTGGTGGTGATGATGGTGATGACAGTTATAGTGCTCATTGGTGATGACAGTTGTAGTGTTGATTGTGATGTTGGTAGTGGAAGTGCTTTGTGGTAATGGTGGTAGTGCCAATGGTGATGACAGTTGTACTCGTTGGTGATGATGGTAGTGGTTGCACCGATGGCAGTGGTGATGTCAACTGCAGTGATGTTGATAACGGTACATGCAAGGGGTTGCAAGATTTTTTGATTTTTTGTACAATTTGTTTTGGTAACCCTTTTTCAAAGCAATAGGCAGGCAGCTTTTCCATAAATAAATGATGCTAGAAATGGAATCACTTGGCATTTGGTTGGATTAAGTCTCACCAAGATGTAAGGTGAACTTGAAGTCGACTTGTATGATGTATTGATAACAGTGAAAATAGTGGTAAGTAAGTAAGTAAGTAGCTTGGCGCTTTATGCCCAGTCTGGTTACCTTTTTTTTTTTTTTGATAGTGAAGGTGGTGATGACAGGTAAAGATAGTCATGATTTGAGTGATGATGTTGGACTTGGTTGTGATGGTGGTGATATTTATGGTGGTGTTTATTTCTTTGTATTCCTCAGCAGAGACTCCGAGCTTCACTCACTGTTGGATGAGATGGTAGTGCAGTTTTTTTTAAGTTCATTTTTTATGTCTGTAGGTAATTTGTAAAGTGATTGTGTTCAAGATGGGGATTATAGCGGTGGTGGCAGTGATGCAGGGGGTGATGGTTGTGGTGATAATAATCATGACGGTTACTTGAGTTGTGGTGGTAGTAATCATGGCAGTTAGTGTTGACTGAATGTTTCAGGGAGAACATAATTCCATCCTTACCAGAAACGGAGGGTGTGACATTCAGGAAAAAGCTGTGTTGGTTGCTGTTTGTACATGCCAAACGTGAGTGTTTTAAGACTCAAAATCTTGCTGGGCTCACGTGGCATGCAGGTAAATACAAGGTGCATAAACTCCACCAGAGGTACATCCTCAAAAAAGGCATGAAACAGAACCATTTTTAATTCAAGACCAGATGTGGTCCTTTGATCTTGAAACTGCCTCAGAATATAAATACCCAAAGTACGATAAAACTGAATAAAAATTGGTTTTGTTTTATGCCTGTGCACACCTGTGTGGTTGAGTGTGCCTGAAATGGAGAGTATATATGCCACTGTGTGGCATCCTTTTTGAGGATGTACTCTGGTGGAATTTATGTCCTTGTATTTACTCGCATGCCAGGTGAGAGTTCCCATAGACAGTTCAGGTCTTTGTTATTGTGTTTGTGTGATGTCTTTCAAGTGCTAAAACTCCTTTGTGTGTTGAGTCTTGCTGGTTGGACTTTTCACCTGCGGCTCTTGTCCTTTGCCTTAGAAAACTTGAGGCATGTTGCGTTACTCTGCTGGATTAATCGCTCACGTCGGTAGGGCATTGTCTGCTGGAGTAAGGTCTGATGGTCCAATGGAGTAAGATTGCAGTGGCAAGAGCAGTGCTACCCATTCCACCTTATTGTAGAGAGTATATATTGGAATCGCCCTTTTTCAGCTGGGTACATGTGTCATCGTGCAGTGTTTGCTATTACTGGCCTTTTCCTCACCCTGATGAGGTGATGGTCACAGTTGACTTGACAAGACGTTAAACTTCATCATGATTATCTACCTTTTTGCAGAGCGCTTCATGGGAGATAACCTGGATCTGCTGCATGGGTTCCTGGCTCTGATATGCTGCTTGGAGTACGTGATGAGAACAACGCCATCGTTTCTCCTGAATCCTCCGTACGGTGAGTGGCAGAGTGTGGCGCATGTTGTTTTTCTGCTGCACCCTTGGTGTCACTTTGACTGGTGACTCCACATCTCGTTTCTGGGATCAGGTGATCTGTCAGCTGTTTTGCTTAAAGAGATTAGTTTGCCAGGTACATGACTTTGATTCTACCTGAGACATTTTCACAACATTCACCTTAGTAAAAACTATGTGTGCTCCAAGTTTCAGCACAGATAAGGTGGTGCCGCCTGCATTTATAACTAAAAGGTGCTGGGTCACTTTGAGGAACAATTGCCTTTTTTGTCCAAAAAGTGTGGCATTTTTTATCTGTACTTAACTTGCTTAACACTAAGAACAGTTTCAAGTTTTATTTCTGTGATTTAGTTGTTGTTTATTTACTCTTTGTGTATGTATGTGTGTGTGTGTGTGCTCCAGATGTGATACGCATTGGGTGCCAGCACGGTGCAGAATACGGTGCAATGTCCATGCTGGCCAAGCTGTGTGAACAGTTCCATGCCAACCAGGAAGAGGTAAACAGTTTCAGTGGTCTACACTAGAATAAAGATGATATAATGACAACTGCATTTCTAATGCACTGAATCCCTCTATCAGTCTATGATACACATGTGAGGCTCTAACTGCTATACACGAAACATTACAACAGTAACACAACCTAACTTAATCATGCATTACATAACTTGCTTTATCCTTCACTCCCCTGTGTACACGTACACGTACATAACCTTGCTACCCCTCATTTCACTGTCTCACTCCCAATCTTTCATCCCCCCACCCCCACCCCATAGCAACCATAAACATGGACTTTGATGTGACAGCCAGTGATAGTTTTCAGTGTGTCTTGTAGACATTTGAAGAGAGAAAAGACATTATGTGTGTACATATGTGCAAGGCAAGTTATGACTCTGTGTGTGTGTGTGTGTGTGCGTGTGCGTGTGTGTGTGTGTGTGTGTGTGTGTGTGTGTGTGTGTGTGTGTGTGTGTTTACAGACAGAAGATCTGTGCAGAAACTGCATGGAGCCATTCTTTCAGGAGCTGCTAAACAGAGATGGAGAACTGGATGTGAGTATGCCCTGCTCACGTATGTAAGACCTTTGTTTAATTCAAATCACTATTCTTACACTTTTTCTGGAGGATAGGTAGGGAGATGTAGGAAACCTTGCACCATGACAACTTATTGGCTGATTGAGCGTTACCAATTCAGATGTAGTTTGGTGACTTTGACCTGGCGTTTCGTGGTCCTCAAATGGTATGAGAATGTGTGTGTGTATGTGTACAGAGCTGTGCATGTACAAAACGAGATGGTATTTTCTGTTTTGAATGCTGGTCAACTTAGCGTTAGTCTCTTGACTGCCATGCTAATGTGTTGGATTCTAAACCTACAGTAATTAGTTACGAACTGGATTTTAACAACTTGTCATCTGCACAGGGTCACCTCAAGGTGAAACCTTTGATAAAAGTAATGATTAACAATTAGGCAATGTCCACGTTTAGCCCCGTTGGTTCGCGGTCCTCAAATGGTATGAGAATGTGTGTACATGCATGCATGTGCGCGCGTTTGTGTGTGTGTGTGGATGGAATGAACTTGAATGGTGCACTACATTGGCATATTGGCATATCAGTTCATTCCATACTATGCCAGTGCATACACACAAGCACACACACAGTTGCATCCACACACCATTTGAGGACAGTGAACCGACTGGGCTAAAAGTGGATATTGCCAAGAATTGTACTTGAACTTGTTAACTCTTATGCAGTCTGTGTTTTGTTTTCAACTGGTTTACCTGCTACCTTGGTGACTAATTCTAAGGTTTTCAGCCTTTTGTTTTTTTAAACGGTGTCCAACTTAGCGTGAAATGACTTGCACAGTGGTTACCATGGTGACAAATTCTAAGGTTTTCAGCCTTGTTTTTGTTTTTAAACGGTGTCCAGCTTAGTGTGAAATGACTTGTTGGGCTGTTACCTTGATGACTAATTGTGATCAGCCTTGGGTTTTTTTTAAACAGTGTCCAACTTACTGTGAAATGTCTTGCACGGCTGCTACCTTGATGACTAGTTCTAAGGTGATCAGCCCTGTTTTTTTTAAATGGTGTCCAACTTAGCGTGAAATGACTTGTTCTAAGGTGAACAGCCTTGTTTTTTTTAAACAGTGCCCAGCTTAGCGTGAAATGACTAGCTGGGCTGTTACCTTGATGACTAATTCCCCTGGAAAACTCGTTTTCTTTCCTCCTGTCATTTTGTGTGTTAAACATAATTTCATAGTTGGAAACTCGGGTGTACATGTAACTGATCATGTGTGGAGCAGACCTGTCACAAACTGACAGCATGTGCCTTGGTTTTTTAAGACAGTGTCCAACTTAGTGTGAAATGGCTTGCACAGCTGCTACCTTGATGACTAATTCTAAGGTGTTCAGCCATGTTATTTTTTTAAACGGTGTCCAACTTAGCATGAAATGACTTGCGTGACTGTTACCTTGGTGACCAATTCTGAGGTGTTCAACCTTGTTTTTTAAAATGGTGTTCAACTTAGTGTGAAATGACTTGCCACTGGTGTCCAACTTAGCGTTAAATGACTTGCACGGCTGCTACCTTGATGACTAATTCTAAGCCATGTTTTTTGAAACGGTGTCCGACTTAGCATAAAATGACTTGCACGGATGCTACCTTGATGACTAATTCTAAGCCATGTTTTTTAAAACGGTGTCCAACTTAGCATAAAATGACTTGCCCGGATGCTACCTTGATGACTAATTCTAAGCCATGTTTTTTAAAACGGTGTCCGACTTAGCATAAAGTGACTCGCATGGATGCTACCTTGATGACTAATTCTAAGCCATGTTTTTTAAAACGGTGTCCGACTTAGCATAAAATGACTTGCACGGATGCTACCTTGATGACTAATTCTAAGGTGTTCAGCCTCGTTTTTTAAAACGGTGTCCGACTTAGCATAAAATGACTTGCACGGATGCTACCTTGATGACTAATTCTAAGGTGTTCAGCCTTGTTCATCAACAGCTGGATGGGCTGGAGGAGAGTTACCTGAGGCAGCATGCCAGTGAAGGCGACCTCAACGAACTGCTGTTTCTCACCAAAGACCCCCTCTTTTTTCCCTCGAATGCACACAGGTGAGCCAGTTTATTTACGTACAGTAACGGTTTCAGTTCAAGAGGGTGTCAAGTGCGCTCGGGAAAAGCCCATGTGCTCCTCCCTGTCTCTCAGAGGTTTTCCCAGTGCTTGGCTTTAAAACGGTTCCAGAACTGTGCAGTAACAGCAGGTGACCTCAGCAAATTGCTGGGGGGAGGGGGTGTTTTTTTTACACAGAAAGGAGCTCCCCCACCCCCCCACCCCCCCTCTCCCATCACACGGCATGCCAGCCATCCTTTGGTGGCCAGAGGGTTTTTCCCCTGAAAATCTTTTTCTTCCTTTCTCCCTGTCATTCTAAATGTGAATCAGAATTTCATGGTTGCAAACATCAGGTGTACATGTAGCTGATCATGGGTGGAGCAGACCTGTTACAAACTGACAGCACGTGTGCATAAAGCAAACCTGCTGCACCAAAGGGAATGATGTATTCTACACTGTTAGCCAATCGTGTAACTTTTGTTCCAGTTTCCCGTCCCCCCCCCCCGTCACACTGATCATTTGCTGCAAATGATCAGACCGAAGAAGAGTGAAATCAGCAGACACACGGGTACATGAGGAGAGTGGAAATCCAGATTTCCTGAAGAATTGATTCCATTGCCATCGGCAAAGTTCCGATAAAAGGGTCCTGTGCATCTAATGCCTCAGTTATCTGTAGTGTGAAAGGTAGTAAGATATCACCTTTTGCTATGGTTGAAAAGCTTGTCGAATCATTTATGTATGTATTTTATGAAAAAAATAATCGTTAATCCCTTGTAGGAAATTTAGCATCATGTTAAATAAACTAAAAAATCAACCAGAATGATTGTTAGTGTTCTAAAAAAAGATTCAACTGTGGTTTAAGTGTTGTTTTGTAGTTCAACAAAATGGAATCGCCCCTAAAATTCGCATGTTGTGTTTTGTTGTAGTAAATAGCATTCTTTTTAACCTTATTTGTTTGAATCAAACATGTTGACTGGACACTCACAGCATACACTGTCTTGTGCCTCATTTAAAGGCATTAATTCTTCTGTTGTGTGTTTTGATCTGTCATTCAACATCTGTTTGGTTTCAGCAATGGCAGCAGCAGCGGCATTGCAGCGACTAATAACAACCAGGTCATACAGGACCCCCTGACACCTGTCAGGTAGGACATTTGTTCTGTGCTTTGCAGTTTATGGATTTTGGCAGTTTTGCACTTCAAAATATTTTATAATCTGAAATGGAATGAGGCCTAGAGCATTTGTGTAGAATCAGAGAATGAAGGGACTAGGTAGGTAGGTAGTGTTGCTTAATGTCCTCAGGTGTCAGTTGACATATTAGGGACAAGCTGTGACCAATGCCGAAGCATGGTTCAGTATAGCTTTACGTCCACGGAAACCAGAAGGCTTGTTAGGACGGATAGCCCAGGACGGCCACCTCGACTCTCACACAGCTCCTGAACAATGAAGGGACTAGGGAATTAATGGACGATTTCCAGGAAATAAAGGGGGGTGCAATTTAGGGGTGTTTTCTTAACCATGAGAGAGTTGCGCCCTCCTGATCCCCTGATAGGGAGGGATAATTTGGAACATTTTTTCGCTGCCACCATTCTTGTAAGCATATAGCAAAACAGTGCAATCAGTGTTGGTGTACCTCCGTATGAGCATATCAGGAGGGCGCAACTCTGGTTAAGAAAAGAACAAACTAAATTGTGCCCCCTTTTATTTCCAAAGATCGTCAATTAGTGCTCAAAAGATGTCACAGGCTAAAGACCTAAGCATGTATGGAAGTTCTCACCTGGCATACAAGTAAATGCAAAGGATGTAAACTCCACTGGAGGTACATTCTCTGCTGTACCATAGAGGATGTACCTTTGGCACAGTTTATGTACCTTGCGTGCCTGGTGAGAGGTGCAGCAGGAGGAAGCATGTTGCTTGTAAGTGCAATAAAAGCAGTGTATCCTCTTCGTTGCATTTATATAGAAAAAAGTTTTACAGGGATATTTATTCACCATTGACATTAAAATCTGCACAGGAATTTGTTTGGGTGACATTCCGTTCACACAGTGTATTAACAAATAAGACAAAATATTACAATTAGCCATGCATGAAAGCTAAAATAAAATTTAAATTCAATAGTATAACAGTCACATTCATGCAGTGTCAACTACCACACACAAACATGCAAGTACTCACACACTCATATATTAAATTGTTAGTTTTTTTTAACTTGCACACTCGTTTGTTAAATTGTTTGTTTTTATTCTGTTTGTTAAATTGTTTGTTTTTATTCTGTTTTGATTAGCCCTGATATAATCCTTTGTGGTTGACTGGGCTCAAAGCACCAACTAACTAACTAACTTCTGTTTTGATTGCTGCTTGCAGGGCCACCCTGCATTCCATCCAGCAGCTGAAGAACACGCTTGCCACGGCCACCGACGAGCCCAGCACAAAACTGCGGGACTACTTTCAGGTGGCCGCTTGTTGTATTTGTGGGTTTGTTGGGAGGCAGTGTGGGTTGAGGAAAAGTTGGCGAGGTTGTGGATTTTAATGTCCCGTCAGCCGCGTAGGGTCACTTATGATAAAAAATAATTAAAGTATTTATAAAGTGCAAAATCTTTTCTGTAGGGACTATTCTAAGCACATTTTATGCACACTCGCATGCAAACACACACACACACACACACACGTGCACGTGCGTACACAGAGGCACCTGCATGCATGAGTATACTGCTTATACAAAACTTCATTTTACTTACAGCTTAAACAGACAACAAACTTGAGGCGGAGGAACAGAAAACATGGCGGGTCTGCTGTTTTGGAAAAAGAAATGACTTTATTCATGTCTCAGTTCTCACAGTTACTGGCCTTGATATTTGGACTGTACAAGTAGTGTGATTTTCCTTCTATTGCTGTGACGCCTGCGTGTTTCAGATCTGCACCAATAACCCCAGCACTGCCATAGCGGAGCGCTTGAAGCGGATGCGGCAGCGGTTTGTCACCACATTTGAGGCAGTGACGTCGCCCTACCAGTCGGTGGCTGACCCCAGGTTCACGTTGGGGGTCAAACTGTACTATCGCATGCTGGAGCTCCTCTTGAATAACGTGAGTGTAGGTGCATGATGGGTGAGTGGGTGGGTGGGTGTAGGTGCATAAATGTGTGGGTGTGAGTAGGTGCATGGAGGGGTGGGTGTAGGTGCATAAATGTGGGTGTGAGTAGGTGCATAGATGTGTGGGTGTAGGTGCATAAATGTGTGTGTGTGTGTGTAGGTACATGGATGGGTGTGTGTAGGTACATGGATGGGTGTGTGTAGGTACATGGGTGGGTGGGTCTAGGTACATGGGTGGGTCTAGGTGGGTGGGGGATGGGTACACAGATGAGTGCAGGGAGACGGATGTAGGTGGGTGGGTGTAGATCCTGCATGGATGGGTCGAGGTAGGTGGGTTGGTGTAGGTTTATGGATGGCTGTAGGTGGACAGTACTGGGGTTCCTTGCTTGTTTCTGATTTCATCAAGTGTTCCTAGATTCAGCTGATTGTCTGTTCCCATGTTTGTTTGGGTGTGTGGAGCCATTGCTATTGGTGTGACACCAGGCGCCATGTCTCTTTGTACATTTGTCAGTGTGTGGAGTCATTCCTGTTGGTGTGACACCAGGCACCATGTCTCTTTGTACATTTGTCAGTGTGTGGAGACATTGCTATTGGTGTGACACCAGGTGCCATGTCTCTTTGTACATTTGTCAGTGTGGAGACATTGCTGTTGGTGACATTGCTGTTGGTGTGACACCAGGTGCCATGTCTCTTTGTACATTTGTCAGTGTGTGGAGACATTGCTATTGGTGTGACACCAGGTGCCATGTCTCTTTGTACATTTGTCAGTGTGTGGAGACATTGCTATTGGTGTGACACCAATAGCAATGTCTGTTTGTATGTTTGTCAGTGTGTGGAGTCATTGCTATTACTGTGACACCAGGTGCCATGTCTGTTTGTATGTTTGTCAGTGTGTGGAGTCATTGCTATTAGTGTGACACCAGGTGCCATGTCTGTTTGTATGTTTGTCAGTGTGTGGAGTCATTGCTGTTACTGTGACACCAGGTGCCATGTCTGTTTGTATGTTTGTCAGTGTGTGGAGTCATTGCTATTAGTGTGACACCAGGTGCCATGTCTGTTTGTATGTTTGTCAGTGTGTGGAGTCATTGCTATTACTGTGACACCAGGTGCCATGTCTGTATGTTTGTCAGTGTGTGGAGTCATTGCTATTAGTGTGACACCAGGTGCCATGTCTGTATGTTTGTCATTGTGTGGAGACATTGCTATTAGTGTGACACCAGGTGCCATGTCTGTATGTTTGTCAGTGTGTGGAGACATTGCTATTAGTGTGACACCAGGTGCCATGACTGTACGTTTGTTTGTCTCAGTGTGTGGAGTCATTGCTGTTGGTGTGACATTAGGTGCCATGTCTGTACATTTGTCAGTGTGTGGAGTCATTACTATTAGTGTGACACCAGGTGCCATGTCTGTGCGTTTGTTTTTCAGTGTGTGGGGTCATTCTGATTGCTGTTGGTGTGACACCAGGTGCCATGTCTGTTTGTGTGTTTGTCTGAGTGTGTGGAATCACTCAGTGTGACATGTCTGCCTGTATGTATGTTTGTCTTGAGTGTGTGGAGTCGCTCAGTGTGACATCAGTTGCCATGTCTGTTTGTATGTATGTTTGTCTTGAGTGTGTGGAGTCGCTCAGTGTGACATCAGTTGCCTAGTCTGTTTGTCTTAGTGTGTGGCGTCATTCAGTGTGACGTCAGTTGCCATGTCTGTGTTGTATACATGCATGTTTGTCTGAGTGTGTGGAGTCGCCCAGTGTGACATCAGTTGCCATGTCTGAAACCCAAAATGTTTCTCTGCCGTGTTGCAGGACAGCAAGCGTTTATCAGTATCTGTGTTGGACACACTACTGAACAAAGATGATTTCCACACGTCGCTCATAGCTTGCTGTCTGGAGGTGGTTCTGGTGGCCTATGGCTTGATCAGTGAGTCCAGAAACATTCCTCTTACATAAAATGTGTTCCAAGTATTGTGGCCTCCCTGTTAAAGGAACAAGTCTTCTCAAAACACATTTTGACTCGCAGGTAGAAGAGATCAAAATTGCCTGCAATCAGGGATTTTGTTTTTCAGTGCCTGTATGATTTTCATTAGTTTTGAAAACAGGTTTCATGCATGGCAATTAGCAGGACTGGAGTAGGTTGGAATATAGCCACACATGCTTTGCCTGCTGCCAGAAATTTCCTCCTTGTCTGATTATCAGTTTTGAAAACAAGTTCATGAGTGGTGATTATGAGGACTTGAGTGGGTCTGAATATAGCCACACATGCTTTGCCCGCTGCCAGAAATGTCTTCCTTGTCCTAATTTCATCCTTCCTGGTCCTCTGATTTTTTCTCTCCAAATCCTCTCTCTACTTTTTAACGGCATCCATTTGGGCTTAACTGAATTTCGCGGTGGGCCTGTGGGATTAAATAGGTCACCCTGCTCATTGTCACAAGCTGGTTCCCATGGTGAGTGCCTGCAGAATATTAATAGGTAGCAAAACGTCCGTTATTGGGCAATAATAGGTGGTTGGTTTTGTCCGTCGTAACACTAGCAGTGAATTGGGCAAACTAGTGATTTAGTGACCTGTGTTTTGAACAAGTGTAAAATATTATTTTTTTACCCTGTGTACTTGACGGGACGTTAACATTTAACAACCAACTGACTAACCTGACTGATGGCTTTTTGCCCTGATATAACCGTAGTGGTTGACTGGGCGTAAAACACCAAGTTCGCCCTGATATAACCATAGTGGTTGACTGGGCATAAAACACCAAGTTTGCCCTGATGTAACCATAGTGGTTGACTGGGCGTAAAACACCAAGTTCACCCTGATATAACTGTAGTGATTGACTGGGCGTAAAACACCAAGTTTGCCCTGATATAACCATAGTTGTTGTCTGGGCGTAAAGCACCAAGTTACTTACTGATGGCTGTACTTGACTTGCAATTTCTTTTTTTCTTTCCCCCAGGGAGTTATGCTGTAAATGGTGGTGACAGCGAGGACTCTCCCTTCGCATTTCCATGGATACTGGAAACGTTGAACATTCAGGCCTACGACTTCTCCAAGGTTCTGGAGAGTTTCATCCGGGCCGAGCCGAGGCTTCCTGCGGATGTTGTCAAGGTGTGTGCCTCCTGGGCCCTTGTGAAGCAAGTTTACTGAATTCGGCATGCACTCTTTTTTTCTTCTCTTTTTTCCTTTTGGGTGGTGTGGCTTACTTTTTTGGTATAGCGGAAAAAAATAGTGTCAGCGTATGATCAACAGTGGATCTCAGAACCAGTGTTGAATCCAGCAGCTGCCAGTCTTGTACGCTTCATTAGTAGTAGAAAGTGATGCCTGTTATAGAGTATAGAGTCAGTGGTGACTGACAGACTCTGAATATAGAGTCAGTGGTGACAGTTCGAAACAGAATGAGGCCCAGAGTGCTCATGCAGAATCACCACGCAAGCGAGTTAATTAGCGCTCAAAAGATGTCGCACAACCGCAACAAAGACCCGAGTCACTGCTGGTAACTCTGTCTCACCTGGCATGCGAGGAAATACAAGGTACATAAACTCCTTAGAGGGTATATCTGCCACTAGGGGCCATCCTTTTTGAGGATGCACCTCTGGTGGACTTTATGTACTCGCATGCCAGGTGAGGAGTTACCGTAGGTGACTCGGGTCTTTGTTGTTGTGTTTGCGTGACATCTTTCAGGCACGAGAGTTACCGCAGTTGCCTGTTGTAGTGTTTGTGTGACATCTTTCAGGCACTGTTTAACTCCTTTGTGCGTTGATTCAGTGGATTCCAAGGTTCCAGGCGAGATCAAGAGATCTTAGAAGAGGGAGGTGGAGCTGGACCTTCAACTTAGCCCAGAAGAGATCATGAGTAGGGAGGTGGAGCTGGGCTGAGAAAGTTGGACTTCTTTCGCTTCGAGTTGTCCAAGTTGTTCGTCAACAGCAGTGCAACGGACATTGTCTTTGTGACTGCCCAAGCACAGCATTGAAACAGCAGTTGCGCAGTGCACAAGTCGCTGGGCAGTGGCGAGGGGACACCGCCTTAACACTTCCATTGTTCTGGCGGCTGTCCACGGTCTCCCCGGTCTTTTTCGGGTGGTATCCGCGGTCGAGCCTTCACTCTTTCCTCCCCTTCCCCCTCTGTCCCCGTCCCTAATAAAGCCACCTCACTTCCATGGACGTAAAGCAATGTAGAAGAAGAATTCAGTGGTGACAGTTTGCAGAGAAAAGTCCTCATTGATCTGGTCATTTGGAATGGAAGTCGTGCAGAGAAGTGGATGTTGGTGGAGTGTTTTGTTGCTCTTGCAGCACCCACAGAGAATAGAGTACAGGATACTGGAGTATATGTTCATTTGTCATTGTATGTGTTCTTTTGGTTGCAGCACCTACAGAATTTAGAGTACTGGATACTGGAGTATATGTGTTCATTTGTCATTGAACATGTTCTTTTGGTTGCAGCACCCACAAAATTTAGAGTATTGGATACTGGAGTATATATGTTCATTTGTCATTGAACGTGTTCTTTTGGTTGCAGCACCCACAGAATTTAGAGTACTGGATACTGGAGTATATGTTCATTTGTCATTGTATGTGTTCGTTTGGTTGCAGCACCTACAGAATATAGAGTACAGAATACTGGAGTATATGTTCGTTTATCATACCTACAGAATGTAGAGTATAGAATACTGGAGTATATGTTCATTTGTCATTGAATGTGTTCTTTTTGTTGCAGCACATAGAGAGTCATTTGTTATTGAACTTATTTTTCTTGCAGCACCTACAGAATATAGTCATTTGTCATTGAACATGTTTGTTTTGTTGAAGCACCTACAGAATATACTATATAGAGTCATTTGTCATTGAGCATGTTCATTTTGTTGCAGCACGTACAGAATATAGAGTCATTTGTCAGTGAACATGTTCGTTGTGTTGCAGCACCAACAGAATATAGTCATTACTCATTGAACATGTTCTTCTTGTTGCAGCATCTACAGAACATAGAGCTTGAACGTGTTCTTCTTGTTGCAGCATCTACAGAACATAGAGCTATTTGTCATTGAACATGTTCTTCTTGTTGCAGCATCTACAGAACATAGAGCTTGAACATGTTCTTCTTGTTGCAGCATCTACAGAACATAGAGCTATTTGTCATTGAACATGTTCTTTGTGTTACAGCATCTACAGAACATAGAGCTATTTGTCATTGAACATGTTCTTTTTGTTGCAGCATCTACAGAACATAGGGCCATTTGTCATTTAACATGTTCTTTGTGTTGCAGCATCTACAGAACGTAGAGCTAATTGTCATTGAACATGTTCTTTGTGTTACAGCATCTACAGAACATCGAGTACAGGATACTGGAGTCCCTAGCTTGGAGAGAGGTAATGGTGTTTACAGCGTGGAATTAAAGTCAACTGAAAGGGGAACCAAACCATTGAAACGTCACAGGCCTTGTTGATAATGGAATGGAATAAAAACAAACAAAAATGCACACAGCACTTTTCTGCTCGTCCCTAATAAGCTCTCTCTGGATGTAAAGTAACATTGAACTTGAAGAGCAGTTTTTCACTCAATTTCCTATCCTGTTTGTAAAAATAAAATCAAAAATCCTGAAAACATCACTGTGAGTGCTGCCATTTTGTGCCCATCGGTCAGCATCTGTAGCTGACGTGTGGCAAAGGTATAAAATACGTCATGAGCAAAGTTCCCAGGGTCCTTACAGGTGCTTACGAGTACTTACAAATTGAATTTGCCAAATAAGGCCTCACAAGTCCTTATATCTGCATCACAGTCCTTACCAGTCTAGCTAATACTAAAAGTGCACATGGGTAGTTATAAAAGCCTCTCATTTTTCCAAGTTAGCAACACTGGATGGTTCCACACATTTACTGAATTTTGAAATCGTTCGGACATAGGTTGAGATGATGTCTGAAGCAGACGATGCTTTCCTCCATGTTCATTTAGATCACATGCAGCTGAAATCACAGTCGCAAGATCACACGACAACATCCGGGTCAGCCATTTGGTTGCAAAATTCAAACTGCAAAAACCTGAGCTAACAGCAAAGATGCCGAGAAAATGTTTGTTCCAAGACTGCTGGCTAAAGGACAGTGCATACCAGGAGTGGGTTCTGAAAGATAAGCTGGACAAACACTACACTCCATGTGTGGCATGCAAAATTCAGCAAATTTGTGTGTGTGTTCCTTACTGTTGCGATGGTCCTTACAAAATC
This sequence comes from Alviniconcha marisindica, assembly GCA_018857735.1. Classification (NCBI taxonomy): domain Eukaryota; kingdom Metazoa; phylum Mollusca; class Gastropoda; family Provannidae; genus Alviniconcha; species Alviniconcha marisindica. Next base: position 259,383 of record JABMCL010002353.1, read on the forward strand.
TAATATTGGTCCTTACAAGTCCTTGCAAGGTCCTTATTTGGCTTTAGTCCAATGCCCGGGGAAACATGTTGAGGCAACCCTTTTGCTGCTCTTTATTGGTAAAGAGTGATCCAACATGACCGGGCATTGCCTTGAGGTGCTTGGATTTGAAGCAAAAAAGCAGTTCTTGTGTATAACAACCGCTTGAAGCATGCAGATAAGGCTACATGCACATTTTCAGTTCTCAGGCCAGCTGGTGTCTTTGGTTTAAACAAGCATTTATTCAAGACAAAATAAAGATACGATGAATGGTTATGGGCTCATCAACCAGCTTTCTGCCTATAGGCAGAAAATAAAGACACAGCGAATGGTTATGGGCTTATCAACCAGCTTTCTGCCTATAGGCAGTGAGCTCAAAATAAAGACACAGCGAATGGTTATGGGCTTATCAACCAGCTTTCAGCCTATAGGCAGAAATTAAAGACACAGCGAATGGTTATGGGCTTATCAACAGGCTTTCTGCCTATAGGCAGTAAATAAAGACACAGCGAATGGTTATGGGCTTATCAACACGCTTTCTGCCTATAGGCAGTGAGCTCAAACTGATGTCTTTGGTGCAGTTCTCGTATAATATTCTCTGGCACTCTTTGTGCCCAGGAACTGGTTGGGGGGAGGGGGGGGGATATAAATGGTTTTAATGGAGAGATGCAGGTGAGGGAACTTGCTCTTGAAAGCCAAGATAGGCAGGATTGAGCATAGTCACTATATGGATGGGTTACCAATACCATTACGTGCTAGGCTTGCCTTTTTTGTGCTTGCCCTGAGATTTCTCCAGAGCTGACTTTCGTGCAGACTCTTTACAAGAGTCCTTCCAATGAGGCTGTAGACTGAAGTCCTCATGTGTATACACTTACAAGAACATAACGTTCACACATTATATGTAGCCGTTCCGCCCCCCGTGTTACCGCAGTAGCACGTAAAAGATCCCGGTCATTCTGCCAAAAGTGCGGGTGGCAGGTTGCAGCTAAACACGCATGCATCTTATGTATGTTGCTTTGCATGAAGTGACATGGTGCGTGGTTGTATGGTGTACACAGAATGTGCCGAGACGGCAGCAGTTTCACGTGGCACCAGCGATGTCAGTGCTGTAAGTACACCACAATGCACTATAAAAAGCTAGTCACTGGTGTAGAATCACATGTGAGCGCAGTGAGTCTGCTTGAGAGCGGAGAATAGCGCTATATAAAAGTGATCAACAACAGCAACATTAAAGATCCTGGAGTCCATATCAGAATTTTGTGGATTGTGAAAACGTTCAAATGAATGAGTACGTTTCAGGACGTGAGTTTGATACGGTATGCAATCTGGTGAGATCCAGATGCATAAAATCTGGCGAGAGCTTGATGTGTGTGTGTTGGGAGTGGGGCTGGAAGGGGTGTAATTATGGATAGGGAATAATGTAATATCTTCTGTCTTGTATATATTGCTGCTTCTCATAGACATACACATTGTTTTTCTTGTATATTGTTAGTTGTCATATGCTTTCTTGAACATCTTACCTTTGATATTTTTCTCACCTAAATTTCTAAACGTTTGGAAACTGTTATAAAAGCCAGCGAGCTTGTGTAGGTCAGAGAAGAGCTGTGTAAATGTTTCCTGGTATTATGATTGTGAACGCCATCGTTCAGCATTGTGCTGTGGTGTTCCAGGGCTCTTCGTTGTTCGACGTGATCAGGGTGTGCGACAGGGGACAAGCCACGCCCCCCAAACACTCCCCCACCGACCTCCTGACCAACGCCACCAATGGACAGGTGTGCCCCTCCGCCGCGCAGATGTGAGTACCATGCCCTTGGGTTGTTCTCCAGCTCTTGTAGGTGCAGCAGAACCCCTCTGCTTAGAGGTCACCCTTCTCCTCGGAGATTAGTACCCTGAAGGGTTGATCTCCTTAAAAATAAAATAAAATGTTTCATTGGGTTTTTAATCGATTTTATTTTCTGTAGGTTCTCCATCAGTCACGTGACTTTCCCGGAAGTGACGTCAGTCTGGGAAGTCAGTGCTGTTGCCATCTTAGATCTTTCAGTAAACTGTGTATGCATGTGGTCGACAAAAAAGTTACCTATGCTGGCCTACTGTGTCGCTGTGAACTGTAACAATTCGCAGACGACCCCAGGTATAACAATGCATGAGCTCCCGCGCAACCGACCCGCAGTAAGGCGAAAGTGGATTAAATTTATACAATTCAAACGAGCTGACTTTCTTGCTGCGCCACATCACGCCCATCTGTTTAGCGAGCACTTCAGTGAGTGAGATTTCACAAACCCCATGGAATACTGCATGGGGTTTATTGCTTCGAAGCTGACATGATGTTCCGGTACTCTTTCAAAATCCTGCCTGACAGGCTCAAACTGATACAGCTGTATCCTTGTGGGTCTCTTGGGCAAAGTATCAGTTTCGTCTTCGGAGCTCGAGTTGGCCATTTTGCAGCGACTCCCCAGAGTGATGTAGGCATAGGGTCACGTGATTTGGGCGTCATGGCAACGCTTTCGGTATGACAGAAAATGCTTTTTTTTCGTGCATTTATAACCCTCAGATCACAGTTTCACCTAATCATCATTCTCAGTGAGCTTTAACAGAAATTGTGTTAAAAATCACCCCTAACCTTGGACTTGTCCTTTTAAGAGTTAGAGTGGTGGAATTGTTGCCCGGCTCCTTTACAGAGATGATGTCAGTATTTGTGTCGGGTTCCCTTGCAGTACCTGATGAGACAGGTTGTACGTGTGATGCCTTTTTTTTCCTACCAATGAAACAGGTTGTGCGTGTGTGTGAGCATGTGACGCCTTTTTTTTCTTCTACCAATGAAACAGGTTGTGCATGTGTGTGAGCATGTGACACCTTTTTTTTTCTACCAATGAAATAGGTTGTGCATGTGTGTGAGCATGTGACACCTTTTTTTTTCTACCAATGAAATAGGTTGTGAATGTGTGTGAGCATGTGACGCCTTTTCTTTACCAATGAAACAATTTGTGCGTGTGTGTGAGCATGTGACGCCTTTTTTTTCTTCTACCAATGAAACAGGTTGTGCATGTGTGTGAGCATTTGACGCCTTTTTTCCTACCAATGAAACAGGTTGTGCATGTGTGTGAGCATTTGACGCCTTTTTTCCTACCAATGAAACAGGTTGTGCATGTGTGTGAACATTTGACGCCTTTTTTCCTACCAATGAAACAGGTTGTGCATGTGTGTGAGCATGTGACACCTTTTCTTTTCTACCAATGAAACAGGTTGTGCGTGTGTGTGAGCATGTGACACCTTTTCTTTTCTACCATTGAAACAGGTTGTGAATGTGTGTAAGCATGTGACACCTTTTTTTTCTACCAAGGAAACAGGTTGTGCGTGTGTGTGAGCATTTGACCCTTTTTCCCCCCTTTTTTTTTTCAAAAAGTGAAACATCGGAATGGAGAAGAATTGGATTGAGTGGGGGTGCAAGAGACCCTATCATTGCTGGGTTTGAGTGTAGATATATGTGCAAGTATGCACATGCCTTTGATAATCTTGTGTAATCGACCAGCAAATTCTGTGTTGTGTATGTTTTTTGTTTGTTGTTGTTTTTGTTTTTTTGTTTTTGGGGGGGGTGTTTTTGTATGTTCTGGTTTGTGTGTTTCTTGTTGAGATCTGGTACAAAGATGGAATGGATGATTTGTCCAGGTTTCTGTCGCCTGTGCGTCAGACTGCATCATCAGCAGTTGGCCAGTCAGCTGTGTCCCCCGCCAAACTGCCAGTCATGCCTCGCCGATCGCAGTCCCTCACCTCCTTCTTTAACAAAGGTCAGTCAGCTGTGTCCCCTGCCAAACTGGCAGTCATGCCTCGCTGATCTCTGTCCCTCTGCTTTTTGTTTTCCTCATCTGACTTTTCCAGCATGTGTAGCTGCAGATATCTATATCATGAATTATTGTGGCTTTTTCCCCCCACTTAAATGAAATATGTGTTTTTGTGCAGATGAATTTATTTTGTTCCATTGATTAACACAAACCCAGAAAAAAAAGAATGGATGTGTTTGACTTGAAATAAAAGCAAAGTGTACTTGATTTGATATTTTATTGATGATTTTTCTTTTTCCCCTCACATTTTATTGCTGATAACATTTTCATCTTGATGTACGTTACGTGTGTTATGCTATGCTTGTTCAGCACTTTGAGCCGCCGGGTAGGCATTTTCAAATTTCCATTATTATTATTATTATTAATGTGAACAACTGCTTGAATTGTTGGCTGATTTGTGAGTGGATTGGTTGACTGATTGATTGCAGTGTACCGACTGGCTTACCACAGACTCCAAAGGCTTTGTACCTTGCTGCAAATCAACAAAGATTTGGTAAGCAGAAAAGGATTGTGTTTGAAGCTTGAAGCAACTAGGTTAGTTGCATATTCATCACATGCTGGGTTCATGTCTAGTAATAAAATTCATGGTTTATGTTAATTTTTGTTTATGTGTGTGCGTGTGTTTATGAGTGTGTGTGTGTGTGTGTGTGAGTGCGTACGTGAGTGAGTGAGTGAGTGCGTGAGTGTGTGTGTGTGTGTGTGTGTGAGACACAGAGAGAGATACTAACATAGAGGGTTCATGCATGTTGAACTTGTTAAAATCTAAAGGCCATAGTAATGAATAATAATTATATTGATCATATCCACAGGCCGTATTAATTAAGGATGATTACTACATGGCATGTTTATGTTCACATCACAGTAAAATGTTTATGTTTTAATGGTGAACACCACTTGTAGTTGCTGTGTGTGGGTTTGAAAATCCAAACATTGTCTCTTTTCACAGCTTCACAAGATCTGGACGTGTTTTGAGAACTGTGTAACCTACAGGCCTGACATCTTGAAAAACAGACACTTAGACCAGGTATGTACAGGTTACTATATTGTTTCATTTAGACCAGGTATGTACAGGCTACTACATTGTTTCACTTAGACCAGGTATGTACAGGTTACTACATTGTTTCACTTAGACCAGGTATGTACAGGTTACTTCATTGTTTCACTTAGACCAGGTATGTCCAGGTTACTTCATTGTTTGATTTAGACCAGGTATGTACAGGTTACTGCATTGTTTGACTTAGACCAGGTATGCAATTTTTAATTTTTTTTATTCAACTGTTTCAAGCATGAAACAAATAATACACTAAATTGTTCATATCATCATTTGTTGGGGGTATTATTTGTCTGATTGTGGCTTGAATTAACGGGTTAAAAAGAACTTATTTTTATTCAGCCGTTAGAATGTTTCAAGCATGAAACAAATAATACACTAGATTGTTCATATCATTGTTTGTTGGGGGTATTATTTGTCTGATTGTGGCTTGAATTAGGTTAAAAAGAACTTATTTTTATTCAACTGTTTCAAGCATGAAACAAACAATACACTAAATTGTTCATGTCATCATTTGTTGGGGGTATTATATGTCTGATTTTGGCTTGAAAATGGTATTTCCACAAAAACTTAATTATGCACTTTTTTGTTCCAGTGTGCATGTTTCAGATTCTGATGTTTTCTGTGTGTTTTGGATTCTGGTGTGTTCAGGGTGTTTTAGATTCTGATGTATTGCCTGTGTTTGAGATTCAAATGTGTTGCCAGTGTTTGAGATTTCAATCTGTTGCCAGGGTTTCACATTCTGATGTGATGCCTGTGTTTCAGATTCTGATGTGTTCGGTGTATGGAGTGTGTAAGGTGGTGGAGAAGGACATCCGATTCAAGGCCATTGTACAGGAGTACAGAAATCTGCCCACTGCTCAGCCAGATGTATGTTCCTCCTTTGACGTCTTGAATGAAAATTTGTGTGTGTGTGTGTGTGTACATGTGTTTGTGTGTCTGCAGGCATATGTGTGTGTGTCCATGCGTGCGTGCAGGACATGAATGCTTTCCTACATGCAGGCGTTTGTGTATGTGTGTTTGTCTGTGCATATTGTTAGTGTGTTGTATGTCCATGCATAGATTGTGTGTGTGTGTGTGTGTGTGTATGAGCGATTGTGTAAGTGAGAGAGTGTGTGTGTATGTGTGTGTGCATGCGTGCATAGGTTATGAGTGTTCACGTGTGCTTGCAGGCATTTACAAGAGTTACAGGTGCACACTAAGGGATTAGTACAACATTGAGTGCCTTTAAAGTTCTTATTCGAAGCAGTTTTACCAGTGTAGCAAGCAACTTGGTGTTTTACGCCCATCCAACAAGTATGGTTATATCAGGGCAATTTATCAATGTGTGTAGTGCATGTTTTAATGGGTTCTTGTAGCAAGCCTGTCCTCCTTGGTGTTTTACGCCCAGTCAACCAGTATGGTTATATCAGGGCAATTTACCTGTGTGTGTAGTGTGTGTTTCAATGGGTTCTCATAGCAAGGCTGGCCTCCCTTCATCCTGCAGGTGTTCCGGAGTGTGTACATGTCGGAGGGGAGGTACGACTCCATCATCAATTTCTACAACCAGGTCTTCATGGTGAACATGAAGACCTTCATTCTGCAGTTCTCCAGCACACACAGGCAAACCGTACGTTCTGCAGCTCTGCGCTCTCTCTCTGTGCATCATCTTGGCTCTCTCTTCCTTCCCCCCCCCCCCTCCACACACACACACACACACACAGAGGCAGTCCATATGTCCTGCAGCTCTACGCTCTCTCTGCATCATGTTGCCTTTTTTTTTTTTTTTTCCTGTCCTCCCCCCATCATCTTGCCTCTCTTTTTTCTTTCTTCTTTCCTTCTCTCTCTCTGTTTCTGTCTGTCTCTCTGTCTCTCTGTCTCTGTCTCTGTCTCTGCTCTCTCTCTCTCTCTCTCTCTCTCTCGCATGTGATATTTACAGGTCCCCACCCTGTCACTGTTACCACACGCATGCAGGCACACCTGGACACAAAGACAGATTGATGTATACACAGATGGAATAGTGAAGTTGTGCATAGTATTTCCAGGTCCCCACCCTGTCACTGCTACCACACACATGCAGGCACACCTGGACACATGTGCACTCACGCACACACACACACACATTCACACATGCACACAGAGACAAATGTATACACAGATGGTATTGTGAAGTTGTGTGTGGTATTTACAGGTCCCCACGCTATCACCGTTACTCCATGCATGCACACACATACACCCACCCACACAGATGTACATGGTATTGTGAAGCTGTGTGTGGTATTTACAGGCCCCCACCCTGTTGGCGTTACTCCACGCACACACACGCATGCACGCTTGCACACACACACACACACATGCACGCTTGCACACACACACACAGATGTACATGGTATTGTGAAGCTGTGCGTGGTATGTGCAGGCCCACACCCTGTTGCCATTACCACACACACACACTCACGCACACGCGTAGAGAAAGAGAGAGAGAGATGTACATGGTACTGTGAAGCTGTGTGTGGTATTTACAGGCCCCCACCCTGTCGCTGTTACCACACACACACACTCGCGCACACATGTAGAGAAAAAGAGATGTACATGGTATTGTGAAGCTGTGTGTGGTATTTACAGGCCCCCACCCTGTCACCGTTACCACGCACACACACTCGCGCACACACATAGAGAAAGAGAGAGAGATGTACATGGTATTGTGAAGCTGTGTGTGGTATTTACAGGCCCCCACCCTGTCGCCGTTACCACACCCAGTGTCTCCACAACCTGCCTCGCCCTCCTTCAGGTAAGTCGGACAGACTGCCGGAGTTCGCTGCATGCAGCGCTGTTGTAAAAAAGTCTTTTGAAATTCATTGTTTAGTTTATGAAGGTTAATGTGTGTCATGTGAGTGCTCAGGGTGTTGATGAGCGCATGATAAATGTACATTATTATTATTATAACACAACTATACGTTACTGATCTGTGAAGGAAACTTTTGTTGTGGTATACCTTTTTAGGTGGGGGGAGGGGATATGATGCGTTGAAGACTATGGGGGTCACCCGGTATATGCGGTTGTACATTGACGAATATATTCCATAGGGTGAGATGACTGCATGTGTGACCTTTTTTAAAAATAGGCAACCACACACCATCTTCAGATTATGATCAGCAGATGCTGTTGCTCAGGGAATTCATTATAGCTGAAGATTGTCCCTACAAAGCCATGCAGTGCATAACAACATTTTAATGTAGCCTTGGTGTCGGTGTGATGACACAGTCCCAGCCAAGGTGTACTCTGGTCAAGTGTTGCGGCCATGGGTGCCTTGGTGTTGGTGTGATGACACGGCCACAGCCAAGGTGTACTTTAGTCAAGTGTTGTCCCAGCCAAGGTGTACTCTGGTCAAGTGTTGTGGCCATAGGCACCTTGGTGTTAGTGTGATGACAGTCCCAGCCAAGGTGTACTCTGGTCAAGTGTTGCGGCCATAGGCACCTTGGTGTCGGTGTGATGACACGGCCACAGCCAAGGTGTACTTTAGTCAAGTGTTGTCCCAGCCAAGGTGCACTCTGGTCAAGTGTTGCGGCCATAGGCGCCTTGGTGTCGATGTGATGACACAGTCCCAGCCAAGGTGTACTTTAGTCAAGTGTTGTGGCCATGACTGTGCCTCACTCCCACCCTGCTGTTTGTGACATGCAAGTCTTTGAAGAAGTTGATTATTGTAAGCTGTGCGGTTATTGTAAGTCTCATCACACTGTCCCTGCCATTCTGTTCTTGTTCTGTTTCTAGTTGATCCTTTTGCTGTTCCTAGTGAGTCCTTGCGCTGTTCCTAGTTGGTTCTGTTCCTGTTCAATCCTTGTGCTGTTCCTTGTCCTTGCTCTGTTCCTAGTCAGTCCTTGTGCTGTTCCTATTCAATCCTTGTGCTGTTCCTTGTCCTTGCTCTGTTCCTAGTTAATCCTTGTGTTGTTCCTACTCAGTCTTTGTGCTGTTCCTATCCTAGTCAATCCTTGTGTTGTTCCTATTCGATCCTTGTGCTGTTCCTACTCAGTCTTTGTGCTGTTCCTATCCTAGTCAATCCTGGTGTTGTTCCTATTCGATCCTTGTGCTGTTCCTACTCAGTCTTTGTGCTGTTCCTATCCTAGTCAATCCTTGTGTTGTTCCTATTCGATCCTTGTGCTGTTCCTACTCAGTCTTTGTGCTGTTCCTATCCTAGTCAATCCTTGTGTTGTTCCTATTCGATCCTTGTGCTGTTCCTATTCAATCCTTGTGTTGTTCAATCCTTGTGTTGTTCCTATTCAATCCTTGTGTTGTTCAATCCTTGTGTTGTTCCTAGTCAATCCTTGTGGCTGTCCCTAGTCACTCCTTGTGTTGTTCAATCCTTGTGTTGTTCCTAGTCGCTCCTTGTGTTGTTCAATCCTTGTGGTTGTTCCTAGTCACTCCTTGTGGCTGTTCCTAGTCAATCCTTGTGTTGTTCAATCCTTGTGGCTGTTCCTAGTCAATCCTTGTGTTGTTCCTAGTCACTCCTTGTGGCTGTTCCTAGTCAATCCTTGTGTTGTTCAATCCTTGTGGCTGTTCCTAGTCAATCCTTGTGTTGTTCCTAGTCACTCCTTGTGGCTGTTCCTAGTCAATCCTTGTGTTGTTCAATCCTTGTGTTGTTCCTAGTCAATCCTTGTGTTGTTCCTAGTCAATCCTTGTGTTGTTCAATCCTTGTGTTGTTCCTAGTCAGTCCTTGTGTTGTTCCTAGTCAATCCTTGTGGCTGTCCCTAGTCAATCCTTGTGGCTGTTCCTAGTCAATCCTTGTGTTGTTTCAGTGTGATGGGCAGGAAAAACTTTCTGATCTCGCCGCTGAAGGAGTCGCCATTCAAAGCGCCACACTCACCTAGTCAGCTCACCCCAGCATCACGACAACTGTACTGCTTTGGTGACCGCCCAGGGGTAGGTTGACCTGCATGCTTGCACGTGCACATTTGCACACATCCAGGCACGCATATGCTACTACACGCATGCATGCACATACACACACACACACACGAGCAGAAAAAATACACACACACACACACACACACACACACACACACACAAGCAAAAACAACAACACAAAACATACGACATACATGTACTATTACACGCATACAGACTCATGCATGTGCGCGCACACACACACACATGTAAACTGCTTCACATGTCTAATAATAATTACTGGCATATTTATCAGATTAAAAAAATCTTGTCCAACAGGAAACAGATGAGCACTTAGGAACCCTAAGGTTCAATTACATTAGGTGTAAGCTCCCTATCAGTACTTTTACATTACATTACTCACGCATGAGTGCCCCCCCCCTCCCCTGCAAATACTTTGTACACCATTTAGATTAGTTATTACACTATTTTGACCAGATAATGAACAGGCACATAAACCACTATGCTACTCACACACACACACAAACCACTATACACACACACCACTACACACACAAACCACCACACACACACACAAACCACTACACATATACACACCACTACCATCATACAAACCACTATACACACAAACCACTACACACACCACAAACCACTACACACACACACTACACACACACACAAACCACTACACACACACACACACACACACACACACACACACACACACACACACACACACACACACCACTACCATCATACAAACCACTACCATCATACAAACCACAACACACATACACACCACTACCATCATACAAACCACTACACACAAACCACACACACACACAAACCACTACACACAGACACACACCACTATACAGGCACCCACCCACACGCACGCGTGCGCGCACACACAAACCACTACACACAAACATGTACCACTACGCAGAGAGAAAAAGGGAAGTCAGAAGCTGGTATCTGTAGGCCATTACATTTAAACCACAGTGCTGTATTGCCTACTCTGCCCATGAATAACAGCAGGGTGCATGTCACTGATCACAGCTGCTATTGTTACGCACGGTTTACAGCAGGTTGCGTGTGACTGATCACAGCTGCTGTTGTTACACACAGTTTACAGCAAGTTGCGTGTGACTGATCACAGCCGCTGTTGTTACGCACGGTTTACAGCAGGTTGCATGTGACTGATCAGGGTTTACAGCAAGTTGCGTGTGACTGATCACAGCTGCTATTGTTACGCACGGTTTACAGCAAGTTGCGTGTGACTGATCATGGTTTACAGCACGTTGCGTGTGACTGATAACAGCCACTGTTGTTACACACGGTTTACAGCAGGTTGCATGTGACTGATCATGGTTTACAGCAAGTTGAGTGTGACTGATCACAGCCGCTATTGTTACACACGGTTTACAGCAGGTTGCATGTGACTGATCATGGATTGCAGCAAGTTGCGTGTGACTGATCACAGCCGCTATTGTTACACACGGTTTACAGCAAGTTGCGTGTGACTGATCACAGCCACTGTTGTTACGCACGGCTTACAGCAGGTTGCATGTGACTGATCATGGTTTACAGCAAGTTGCGTGACTGATCACAGCCGCTATTGTTATGCATGGTTTACAGCAAGTTGCTTGTGACTGATTACAGATGCTATTGTTACGCACGGTTTGATTGCAGATGCTATTGTTACGCACGGTTTGCAGCAAGTTGCGTGTGACTGATCACAGCCGCTATTGTTACGCATGGTTTGCAGCAAGTTGCGTGTGACTGATCACAGCCGCTATTGTTACACATGGTTTACAGCAAGTTGCATGTGACTGATCACAGCCACTGTTGTTACGCATGGTTTGCAGTCATCAGAGAAGCTGCGCAGCATCAACGCCACAGTGTCGGCAGCGTACAAGAGGCGGGTGGAGATGGCCAATCAGAGTCTGCCGAAAGAGAAAGTGCGACGACTTATTCAGTTTGACCAGCCGCCTGCGGAAGACAACCAGTAAGGGTGAAAAGTCTGAAACGACCTTATAATAATAATAATAATTATAATAATAGATTATTTATGGCGCCCCATCTCGTAAGAGCCCAGAGCGCTTACAAAGACATAAGGATACACTCATTTCATCACACACACACACACACACACACACACACACACACACACACACACACAGTAGCACACACACATGCACACACACACACATACACACACACAGGATGCACACACACACACACACACAGACACACACACACACAGTAGCACACACGCACACACACAGGATGCACACACACACACACACAGAGGATGCACACACACACACACACACACACACAGAGGATGCATACACTCGCATGCACACACACACACACACACACACACACACACTACAGATACATGCATTACTGGTGATGGATTGGTAAAACGACAGATCAGTATGCAGAGGAGAAGAGATGGGTTTTCAGTTTTGAGTTAAAAGAGTGAAGAGACCTTCCTCCACATCCCACTCTTACAGTTGAGAACTTTCTCTTTAAGCCTTCTCTTGTACTTTTTCCTACTCTGAGCTACTCGGCTAAATCTGACCCTTCCACAGGCATTGGAAGCTGTATGTGTACTGGTTTTTTCTGTCAGAGGCTACTGATGTTTTTACTGGTGATTAGTTGTGGGGAGTTGGAGCGGGAAGCGAGGGGTAGAGAGAGTGTGAGTGTGTGTTTGTGTGTGTGTGTGTGTGAGAGTGTGTGTGTGAGTGAGTGAGTGTGTGTGTGTGAATGAGTGAATGTGTCTGTGTGTGAGAGTGAGTATGCATGCGTGTGTGTGTGTATGCATGTATATGTGTGTGTGTGTGTGAGAGTGTATGTCAGAGAGAGTGACGGAGAGGCAGAGCTATGTAAAGCAAATTAGGTTGTGTACTTTTGTAATGTTTCATGAGCAGCGCTTTGAACCTCACACCTGCACCATGGAGGGATTTGGCGTGTTAGAAATGCATTAATCATTACTGTTGTTGTCTGTGTTGACAGGTCAACGCCAGAGTCTACAGCACTTGGTGTTGTCAAGAAGCCTGTATCCATTTCATCACCTGAAGGGTAACAAAATAATTTTTAAAAACCTTGGTTAAGAGTGTACACAGAGTGTTTTGTGCTGCCCATTCCAGTTCAGATGAGAAAACAACCCTCTTGCGTGTTCAAGATGGAAAAAGGTACAGGGTTTGGTTACCGGTTGTTCTGTTCTCTGTCCCGGCTCCTCTTGTCTGGAACAACCTTCCTGCTCACATCTGACACCTCCGCAGTTCTTCTCCACAGTTGGAAAATTCTCTTTAAACATTTATTTTTTACTTCTGCCTAGTCTGAGCAACTCTCACAGGCATTGGAGGCTGTACCTGTGTTTTTGCTGCTGACTGGTGATTATTTAGGGTTGGAGAGAGAGGGGGGAGGGGGTAGTGGTGTGTGTGCAGCTGGGGGGGGGGGGGTGGAGAGACTGGGAGAGGGAAGCAAGGGGTGATGAGATTGTGTGTGTCTGTGCATGTTTGTGTGTGTGTGTGTCTGTATATGTGTTTGTGTCTGTGCATGTGTGTGTAGATGTGTGTCCATGCATGTGTTTGTGTGTGTGTGTCTGTCCATGTGTTTGTGTGTGTATCTGTACATGTGTTTGTGTGTGTGCATGTGTTTGTGTGTAGATATGTTTGTGTGGGTGTCTGTACATGTGTTTGTGTGTGTGGGGGGGGGGGGTGGGTAGTGAGATTGTGGGGTGGAGAGAAACTGGGAGAAAGGGATGGGTGGAAGTAAAATTCTCTGTGTGTGTAAATTGGGGGGGGGGGTAAAACTATAAAGTGAGTTATGTAATGCATTATTCACTTATGTTGTGTAATGTTTTATATATAGAGCATAACACATATATATAATAGAAGGATTTGGTGCTTTAGAAATGCATTCATTATTGTTATTAAGATTGTGCTGTTGCCGAGAAACTTGCGGTCAGAGAGTTGAATAGATACATATATAAATACAAAGATTTTGGTGACAGTTGTGTGTGCTTGCGAAGGTTTGTGTGACAGTGTTGTGCATAACACGGTTTGTGTGGTGGTGGTGTGTGCCAACCAAAGTGTGTAGTTTTTGGTGCATTTGCGGGTGTGTGAATTTGTGTATTTATTTTGCAGTGAGTGCTGCAGTACTCTGAAATCACCTGATGTTTGAAAGTTCAAAATGAAGTCATATCAACAAGTCCACACACGTTTCTGTTTCAGATTGTCAAGTTCGGGTGCCAGGGAATAAGGACAGAAAGTAGAAAGTTTGGAGCATAGAAACCAGATCGTCGTGCTCCAGCATACCTGGAGTGTTTCAACTAAATTATTATGACAGCGCCATTGTGAATCATATTATGGCATGTGTGATCAGCATGAATGGGGTGATGGGGGGTGAGTGGGGGGGTAGAACAACGTTGTCAGCATTCCTATCCCTTTGCTGCCTGCATCTTTCCAGGGCCATTTACACCAGTGACAATTTCTAGGCTGAGCTCGGGGATGCTGTGTGAATTAGGTCATCTTGGGATGGGTGTGGGCCAAGTTCGGCTCGGCTCGGCTCCAGAATAGGGCCGAGTGCGGATTGCATTCCATTTCATGTTGTCTGCAGTCTGGAACACAGAACTGTGGTCTGGAAGTAGAGCAAGACAGATGACGCATTTGGATCGATAATGTCGTTGAACTGATTAAGTCTGGTCCAGATTGCAAATGATAGTGCAGCAGCAGCAGCAGTGCATCAACAGCAGCCCCTCCCCCACCCCAGCTGCTGTAGTGTAAATGGCTCCTGCGTCTGTGATGCAAGGGGTTGAATTTGTGGACAACTTATTGGAAGTATAGACAAGACCCCAAAAACGAAGCGTACGGTGCAAGTTATAAACATGCAAATTGCTTCACGGTGATTTTGTGTTTGTGGAACTGGAAGACTTTATAGCATGTCTGCTGTGGCATGAGTTGTGAATGTGTAAGCTGTTTGACGTGTGTTCAACGCTCAGTCTGGCCCGGTGGCGTGTGGGTTGTGGCATTAGCTGTGTGTGCATGTTTAATGTTAGATAGCACCCCTACTTAAATTAGTGTTGCTTGTTGGAGTTTGGGACATGGAGTGTCTGTTTCAGCATCTCAGGTGTAAGGTTCTGTAAGATTAAATATTTTGGTTGGAAAAAGTGAGTGTGGATCAGTTATAGCATCAGTTTGCAGATGTGTGTAATTTTGAGACTTGCGTTGAGTGGGAGGGTTGGATTGTGTCAGCTGTGCCGAGTCACAACCAAAGCTGCTTCATTTGAATTTCAGTTAGTGAATCAGCAATGGCTGTGTGTGTGAACGTGCAGACGACTCGAGATCCTCCAAAAGTCTGCTATGTTGATCTTAAGAATGTGTTTTTATGTTTCCAGTATTTATTCACAGTTCCACAGAAGAGCATTTTCATTGTATTCGCCACAGCCCCATAGCCACCTGTAAGTAAAAACAAGAGAAAGTGGATTAACCCCTTCATTGCTGTGCATATATGCTGGGAAATAAAATGCCAAATTTGAAAGCCCTTTAAAAAAACAAAAACAAGAATGACTGCTAGCAGTCTGTTTAAAAAAAAAAACAAGATCCAAACGTGTAGATGGTCAAAAAGGGACGCTAATTTCGATTAACAATACAGAACTCATCCAAACACTCCATGCATCGAACGTGCCACAACCGCAGCCGGATAAGTACATTTCATTTGCATTGATCGCCATTTGACTGTTGTTTTGTCGCTTGAAAATGGGGCTTGCCTAAAAATTCACACATTTTGTATTGTCATGTTAAATTAGTGTTCCTTTCAGCTGTTTCTGTTTTTGGAACTTTGTTTGGCAGCCTGCATGTAAATAATTGACATCAAGATGCACAATATTGAAAGGCTGTTATTATGGGCTCTGCAAATGTTCCCTCTGCAGGTGTGTTTGTGTGTGTGGTCTTTTCAGCCCAGAAAATGTACAGGCTGAGGCAGTGAAGGGGTTAACTCATTTATTTTCACTATGCTCCCAAGTTTGAACTCTGAATTTCACTCAGTAGGACAGTGCGAGAGGTTTGGGTATGTAGCATTTGACTGGTCATCAGACTTTGCATTTTTTTTTCTCCAAGTATCGCTGCATTTCCGTAATTGATGTCTTGTGTCCCAGCTTGAAAGTTGACGTGCAATAAAACTGACCATCAACGTGCAGCGTGCACTGCTAGCAAACAGGCAGCAACAATTATGATAATCACACCCCATCCCCACCCTTGGCATCTGTGCTGTGATTATGTGTGAAGTGAGGATGCCTTGACATTGGGCCTAAATCACCTTGTGGAAAGCAGAATATGTCCATTTAAAAAAAAAGTTTTAGCTGTCTGGTTTAGTCTTTTTTCCCCTTTCTTTTCTTCTTCCTGGTCGAATGAACTGGTTGGGTTGAATTCATGTAAATTTGTATGATTCAGTTTCACTGCGTTTCTGAATGGCCGCAGAGATGATATTTGGTGTGGGTATGTGTATGTATGTGTGTACAGTATGGGCGTGTGAAAAGTTCCACAGTGGATTTATTCGTATTGATGATTAAAACAGAGAAGTCGCACTGCATAATTTAAAGGAACCCCGAGGGAAGGGTCACAGGCCTTATTGATGCAAGTGGAATGAATAAAACAATACTTGCTGATGGGGAACAAATATATTGATGTGTCATTACACATCACACAGTTTCTGGTGAGATCCTGCTGGGAACTATTCTGCAAACACCAGGCTGGAGAGATGAAGGTACTTTAGCCATCTATCACAAACCAGTTGTGGATGAAGGTTGTTTTGGAATTACTCTTCATAATAAACAAAAATTAAACAAAAATGAACAGCTGTGATGTTAAATGTCCACAGACAATAAAATTCACAGGATAGTGTACAGCATATAATGAGATCAAATTTGTCAGTTTAAAGGAACTTGCCTGTGATGTTAAACTTGTTTGATGAATTGTAGATACATTGTAGGGTATCATTCGTCGTGCCCTAACGTCACCCTCATGAGCGCGACCCCTTTAGATAGTGGCCATTCATTGGGCATAATTACTGAAGCTGAGGAATGCTCGCATTCTCTACAATTCAGCGGTCTTTCTCCCAGGAACACCTTTTAGTGCAGACTCTTTATATTTCGACAACCACCGTGTGCAATCTTATGCACCAACATGACTGTGTGCATCTAACCTGTATCCTTGTTAGTGCATCTTGCAGAGATCAGCCTGTGAAAAGCATAGTTGCATTCTACTTCTAGTTACTACGGATGTTGCACTGCTTTTAGGGCCGCGTGATGGGCACAGGCCATTTGCGTGGTCTCTGTAACCAGTGCTACAATGTTAACTTGGGGTGTCCTCATCAGAAGCTACCACAGTCTGAGTAAAGTGTTTGAAGCCACCTAGGTTGCTGTTGGGTCTTAACTGCAACAGTGTCACAACTGTAACATCCGTGCACACTCTGAGCACCGCTTTCCAGCACCTTCCTCCAAGCTCTGCCAGATTTAGTTACGCCACTGAAGGGGCACTCTTTATCTCCGCGCGGCTGTCCACCGACGCGGTCAGCACCCTCCGAAAGGTTCGGGTACTAATACGACTGTAGAAGCAACCTAGCGCCAAAGCATGCACGTAAACATGAGATTCATCCAGCCCCGGGTAAAAGAGTTCCGTCTTGGTTCAAACGATTGTGGTTTTATTTGTGCTGGTGTAAACTTTGTTGGCGGCTATAAATGACGCGCCTTGTTTTACTTGAGTTGTTTGTAACAACTTGCTACTGTTTGAGCACCAACAAAAAACCGCTTGTTAGCTGACAGTTTTCTGGACCCTATGGCGTAACTAAATACGGCAGTGGTTTAAGGAAGGATGTCATAAACCAGTGCTTGGAGTTTGACATCCGTGGTCATTGTTTAAGGACAAACTGGCCAATGGGTTGAAAATCATTTTGTACAGTTGTATAGTGATCCAGCATAGATCTGCCCATTCCATTTCTGGCAGTGGCCACCTTGTTATTGCAGTTCAATGTGAATGAGATTGATCAATATTATAGCTGGTTTTTAATGCCTAGTCAACCATGATGGTTATATCAGGGTATTATGAATGAGAACTTTCTTGGTTTAAAAACAACCCTGGGGTACTGTCTTTAATTAGTCAGCTAAACATTTCCCTCTGAAAAGGTTTGATGTTGCCAGTACATGAACATGCTTGTTTCACTTATTTCTGAATGTAAATGTTGCCAGCACATGTGCCACGTTATTTCAGATGCAATTTATATTGTGTATAAATAAAATATGGGACAATTTGGATTGTGTGTGTGTGTATACAGTGGCATGGAGTTTTGTTGACAGAGATTCTGATCAACACCAGCAGTTATGAAAAAAAACTTCAGTAGTAGTATTTTTTTTATGGGCTATTTCTCCAAATTGAGGCACAGAGCCCATTATGAAGCAAAGAATTGAACTATGTCAGAACAAGCTAACTTACGGGTGCACATGTATTTTTTTAACACCTCCGGGTGTTTGGTGCAGGGAACTTCAACACCTCTGGATCTTAGTACAGAAACTTCAACACATCTGGGTCTTAGTACAGAAACTTCAACACATCTGCCTTCAAAGTAAAGAACTTTTTTCTTTCTCTGGTACTTGTCACGGAGATGTCATTTACTCATAATTGACCTCTAGACGCCCAGTGACCACATTCAGTGTCTGTGCCACTGACAGACGGATGGGCAATCAGCGCCGGATTACACACACACCTCCCTGGTCTAGGGTAAATGATGCATGTGGACCGTGCTTCAAGAACAATCGCCTCAGATAACTGTACTGGTTGACTGGGTGTAAAACCAGTTATTTCAAAAACAGTGGTCACGGGCCCTGGGTCTATGCAGGTTGAAGTTCAAATACAAGATGCATTGGGGGTGGAAAAGATAACTACTGGACAGTGTTATGTCAAAAGAAAACCAGATCTTGCCAGGGTGGAGAAAGGATATGATATCCTACATATCCTACAAATCAGATTCTTCCAGATATTTCTGGAGAAGGGAGTATGTAATTATATACATGACTGGTTTTTAATCCCAGTCAACCATGATGGTTATGGTTGGCTTAATAGCTGCCAAAAGATGTGATATACTCGTAGAGAAGGGAGTATATATATACGACTGGTTTTTAATGCCATCAACCATGGTGGTCATAGTCGGCTTACGGAAAAAGGGTAGCTGTCAAAAGATGTGATATACTCGTGGAGGAGTATATATATATACACAACTGGTAAAAAGCAGTCAACCATGATGGTTATAGTTGGCTTACGGAAAAAGGGTAGCTGTCAAAAGATGTGATATACTCGTGGAGGAGTATATATATATACACAACTGGTAAAAAGCAGTCAATCATGGTTATAGTTGGCTTAGGGAAAAGGGGTATCTGTCAAAAGATGTGATATAGGGAGGCTATATATACAACTGGTAAAAAGCAGTCAACCATGGTTATAGTTGGCTTAGGGAAAAGGGGTATCTGTCAAAAGATGTGATATAGGGAGGCTATATATACAACTGGTAAAAAGCAGTCAACCATGATGGTTATAGTTGGCTTAGGGAAAAGGGGTATCTGTCAAAAGATGTGATATAGGGAGGCTATATATACAACTGGTAAAAAGCAGTCAACCATGATGGTTATAGTTGGCTTAGGGAAAAGGGGTATCTGTCAAAAGATGTGATATAGGGAGGCTATATATACAACTGGTAAAAAGCAGTCAACCATGATGGTTATAGTTGGCTTAGGGAAAAGGGGTATCTGTCAAAAGATGTGATATAGGGAGGCTATATATACAACTGGTAAAAAGCAGTCAATCATGGTTATAGTTGGCTTAAGAAGAAGGGGCAGCTGTCAAAAATGTAATATAAAAGTACTGAGATGGAAGGACTGGACTTGGAATATGGAAGCTTGGGGGTTTAGATGTCAATTGACGACCCACATTGCATCATTTACTCCACTTGTATAGGTGGGCGGAGCTTTCCGATTAAAAGAGGTCTGTTACTTTGCTGCCCAGTCAACCATGTAGATACTGGGGTAAAACATGATGCCTAAAGTGGCCATTGTACAAAAGCTGCCTTAAAAAATGTATGCTAAGCAGCCAACGTCTTGTTCCTGACTTTAGCACAACTCGAAACTGATGAACACTACGACTTCTCAACTTTCACAAAGGTGTCAGATCCTATCACGTACAGGTTGGATTCTTCACTCATGAAACATTGCATTTGAAAACTGGAAACAAAAAGGTGACAGAGCCAGAATCCCATTACACTGTCATTGGAAGACTGCATAATGCAACAGGTCCTAGGACTAGTTGATTATCACAAAGATCACGCGTGCTATGCTTTGCTGAATACCCCCTAAAACGTATTGATCATGCAGCACTTGTAGGACAGGTTTTGTGTGCCTGCTGACAGCATCATTACAGTCTTTCCTTGCTGATGTGGGGCCTACCCAAACTAAAAAAAATCTGAAACAGAACTGCTAGCGTTCTAAAACAAGATCCAAACACAAAAAGGTTCAAACGAACACTTAACAGACACACGGTATGCACATTTTTGAGGAAATCCACTTTATCAAGCCACAGAATGACACTTAACAGATAAACGGTCAAAAACGATAAACCAAAACAAGTCTTTTGCTTTCATTTTTCGTTTTTGACCGTTTATCTGTCGTTTTGTGGCTTGATAACGGGGATTTCCCCGCAAATCTACCCAAACTGTTTTTTTCCTCTCTCTTCACCCGAGACGGAAAACCAAAGCAGGACTAGGTCTCCACTTTCCTCTTCCATCTCAATATTCATGTTTTCAGCCCTGCAGTCACCTGACCCAGTCAATCTGTGAGAAAATGCACATCATCACGTTAGAAACACAACAGGCAAACATCAACTGCGTACCAATCACACACAAAATAAAAAACTCTTTTTGTTTTTTAAATTTTATTTGCAGTTAACAGATCTAAACTGCGCTGGTTGCACAATGTGGTCCTTCATCAGTTCTTGAGGAGGAACTAACTGTTTTTGAGGGAACAGCTGTTCTCTGTAAAAAGGCACCCTTTTCCTATCCAATTAATTTGGCAGTCGTCTGTGCTCACTGTTAACGTCTCTAAATAAAGGCACCCTCTTCTATTATTAGTAGTATTAATCATCAACCTCAGTGTGTCAACAGAAGTTGATCTTCATGGTTGATTAAGGCCAACAACTGATCACTCGCTTTGTTAACAAGCATAATGCATTTTCACACCAGCATTGCCTTGAAGCTCCACAGGAGCAAGTGTTTCCTGTTCCTGGCATCGACTCTGCGCTTCACTACGCTGCTGCTGACCAAGTGGGCAAGGCCTGCCGGACATCCTCCTACAGTGTACGCTTGCTTCAGCTGTGCCAGTGCAGCGCGTGGTGCCAGGAACCACCCCATTAAGTCTTTACGTGATGGTCTTTCAAAGGACCACTCCTGTAGTCTTCAATTGTGACATGGGGAAAACGCTAATAAGACTGACACCTTCAGGGGAAAAAAAAGATGCCCCCCACCCTCCCCCTTTTATTTTCTGTTGTTGCTGTTAAACTTCTTTTACCATCTCTCAAGAAGTCCCAAGCCTAAATTTTGAGTTGGGAGTCTGTGTAAGGTAATTTTTGTACCATGGTACTACTTGCCATGTGAGGCAGCCGAACAGCAGAAAATGGCTTTCAGAACAGGATGTAAGCAATGAGCCCCCCACCCCACCCCAATCTTTGGACACCTGTGGGCATTCACAGGAAGCCAATTTCTCTCAGAATTCACACTGCCAAGAACCAAGTTTACACACCCAAAATCAGCTGTAGACTGTGCTGCAGTTTGTTTAAATAGCATTTTGACATTTCCGAAGAGACCAGCAGTCACTTGGCCAGAAAATGAGCATCATCTTTCTGGGAAAGCATCGCTAACCAACATCAAAGTTCCTGGCACAGCAAATCACTGTGGAACAATCTGCTCCATAATCACCAACGCTTGCACATTGATCAGAAAAAAGACTGGCTTTTTACTCAGAGCAGACCGTCAGTGACTACTGTTTATAATTCCACTGTCAACGGCTGAACATATTTTACAGCACAGAGCTGCTGAACCGTAGACCATGAATGAAAAATAATCTGTCTGCTGTTATGCAAAGAAAGACAACTCTCACTTCTAGCATGCCAGCAGCCATTTGCCAAGTAAATCGGTTCCCCCATTAATGATTAATTATTCTGTAACAAAATGACGAATTAAAACCAAGCTGATCAATATTCTTGAACAGATCTGGTGTATGTCAGCAAAAATTAAAAATAAAACCAGTGAAAGACTGCTTCACATCAAACTGGCCAACAGCTGTCCAATCAGATAAGTCCCCCCCCCCCCCCCCCCCCCCCCCAACACTGGACAAGGATTCGAGTTTCCTCTGTAATATGCACTCCCATAGACGTGTCCAATGTAAAACGCTAGATTTTGATTAGCCCTGAACCGATGACCACATCTTGCAACCCAGAGCAAGCAAGAGAAAGGAAAAAAAAAAAAGGGAAAAAAAAACACACCACCAAACACAGTCCTGACTTGACTGTGCATGCCGTCCCAGTAAAACAAACACAATACATGGCCCTTCATTTTTTTTCCTGCACCCTTTTCACACATTTTAAGTATTACACATTTGAATTAAATGACCACAATATATATGTTTTAATCCTTCCCTCCGGAAAAAAAAAATCAATGCAAAAATACTCACATATACTGGCTTAAAAAGGAGAAGAAAATCTGGTGGTCTGACTCGCAAGTTGTACCCACAAAACTGGAGAAAACAACTAATATTTATATTCCCACAGAACTGCACTGCCTGCTTTTCAGAGTGCAACATGCCCAAATAAGTCATGAGATCCTGGAGACATTTAAAGACTGTGCACAGTCATAAGACAACTGACAGACTACGAATAGTCACATAAGATCCTTGGCACCAACACACATGCCTGCGGGCACTCCAAACCCCATGCTGCACAATGTACATTTGCACTGTTCAAAATCAGCGGTACCGAGAAGCTGCACTTCGTAGCTGATTAAAAAACAACAAAAACACACAAAAAACAACACCCTCACTGCCCATGAAAATGGTATGAGACTGAAGTCCACCACCTGTTAAATATGAACAGCACACTTCATTGTTCTGCGGGAGTCCCAGAATGATAAAATCCACCTGAAGCTGAATTTCATGAGCTTCAACTGAAGCAGAAATGTAGAATGCCTTTGGTTCTGGTACCCCCAAAACACGTAGGAGGTGCACAAGGTAAGGTGTACCCAAGACAAAAGTGGCACCCTGAAACTTCAGCCTGGCAGCAGGGCAGTACGTTTCCTTCACTGGCCTGGCCAGCACGCACTGCCTGCAGAGGCCAAAGTTCACGATTCACCATCTTGGCACATACTTTTCAGGCAACAAGCATCACCAATGCTCACTACAGACTTGTTTGTAATCTTTACCACTCAACCCCCCCCCTCCCCTCCCTGCTCGCACAGACACACGCACACAATGCATCACACACTGCTATTCGTCATCTTCACATCGGACCTGCATGCCTCTTCCCCCTCGCAGCTGAGAGCAAACACAGGCAACTGTCCACACAAAGTTTTGTGCTCTAAATTGCTATCGCTCTTCTGTGTATTGGCTCTAGCTTTAGCTTGACCATGAATCAGCACCAAAATTGCAGGCATGAAAAATGAAACAGTGCTTCGTGGATGCAAATATAAACAGAAAACAAATTGACCCATTTCAACAGAACGAGGCAGACAGCGCAACATCCACTGGCCATTTAATTGCACCCTTTTTACACTGGGGGATCTTGGATCCTTGGGAGTTTCAACAGGGGGGGGACTTGGAGTCTTCGAGTTCAAACTAGGAACTTGGACCTAATTTTGTTGTACTGGGGGATCTTGAATACACTGTCTTCAAACTGGACAACTTGGATCATCTTTCTTTAAATTAACCATGAGGATCTTGGATCCAATTTCTTCAAAAAGGGGGGGTCACAGATTCATCATCTTTAAACAAGGGGAAATTAATCTGCTTTCTGTAAACAAGGGGAACAAGGGTCCACTATATTTAAACTGGGGCAACAATGATTTTTTGAGTGCTGAGGAACTTGGTTCTCTTAAAAAAAAAAAAAAAAAAAGAGAACCACTTTATCTCTCTTTTTTATACTATCAGCATCCACAAACTGTGGGCCACCTCAGAGCTGGGGAAATAAATATATATACACAAAGTAAGATACCTTACCTTTCCGTCTAGTAATCAATGCAGATTTACACAGCCAGCCTGAGAGAGATGTTTCCTACAGCACAGGGCAAAGCAAGCCCTGTCTAGATTACACTGTGGTTTCAACCTACCAGACTTTACCTTCATACCTGCAGGACAACCATTCACATTTACAACGGCTGAAGTTTCAGTTTGGTCCCGGATTGTCCCAGATGGCCTGGATTGTCCCATACCAACTGGGTTGCACTGGACAACCAAGAGCCTGAACTGTCCCAGACAACATAGGACTGTCCCATACTGCCTGGATTGCCCCAAACAGCCTGAATTGTCCTTTTTCCAGGCAACAGAACCCTTTCATTCATCATCAGTGCTTCATTTTGGAGCCGAAGACTAATCAGCCCCTCGAGTCAAGACTGACGATGATTTCAAGTTAAAGAAGTAAACCTGCTCAAAGTATCTTTGGTCTGATGAAGAAATGTCCAGAACATATTTGCTACACGAGACACTGCCAGGACTGAACCGACATGGAGTAACAAACTTAACCAACACGCACTGTGACTCGCAAGACATGACATTTCTCTGATATTGTGAGGAATAAATCACTCATGTCTGATCATTTTAACAAAGTGCCATCACCACAAAGGAGATCCAGATCAACAAATGGTACATGTTTGGAGACCAACATCTGCAGTAAAGTACAGTAAACAAGGATCTTGAAACTATGTTTTCATGTACAACATGAATATTTTGTCAACTCATCAATAAGTGCTTCCCCCTTATAGCACGCAATTTGATAACAAAACTCCAAAGCAGCAAAACTGTCAAATCAAAGTGTTACCTATGCATTCCTGCATTTCGCAGGATGTCGGAAAGGTTGCAGTCAAACCCTTTCACTGTTGCATGAACCCTCTGACTTGGTTAAGAATTTGACACAAAGCACACATGTGTAGAGACAGCTTCTATTCCACCCATGTACACAGACTGCAGTGAGCTGCAATTACCTTGCTGCTTCAAGCAACAAGTCCAGAAGATGGCTTGTTCAAATCTAGCTGCATGACAAACATCACACAGCACTAATCTATTCTTGCAACCATTTTCACACATTACACCGTGAACGGTAAAATGTTGATTCAAGTAAATGTTACAGGGGAGAAGAAAAAAAAACCCAACACAAAAACATGCCAAAAATGTGACCTCGTTTGTGTAATTTTCAGATTTCAGATATTTTCACAGTAAGCAAGTGTCATGATTTAGACTATCTGGCGTGTGTCAAGGACCATGAATCAACCAAATGCTGCATACCAAAATTGTAGTCACCCAAAATCACACACCACTGACACACACACCTTGGCTAACAGGGCAATAACCTTGTTGTTCTCTTGCCAAGCTCGAAGAGTGACAATTCAACAGACACAAACAGAATGAGCCTTTCACAAGACAGAAACTGTTCCCCTCTCCGGTGTCTGGAATAACCCATCATGACAGACGGTCATGTGAATACAGTGCTTGCACTGGACATTGAACACTGCAGAATCCAACAAAACAAAAACAAATGTACAATCACTGTTAGAAGTCAACAAGGCAAAAAACAGAAAAACTAATAACAAATAACGCGTTAGCTTCTCAGAATTCATGAAGATATTCTGTCGGCAGCTTTGCGTTAAAAGCTACCTCAGTTCTCCTCCACAGCACAGTCCATTTTCCCTCTCACTCATTCACCCATTCTTTTCCCAACTAATAAGCTCACTCTTGGTTTGACTGGACAAAGGAAAAAAAAAAGACATCTCCCAAATAGATCTCCAGATACATGGCACCTACACACACCCTTTGCTATTTATTCAGAGTACAAAAGTAAAAATAACATATCAACGGCTAAGTCCCTATTTGCCACCTTGTGTCAAACCCCTTTTCACAAATGGAAGGGAGGGAGGAAAAAAATACACACATCCATGAGCACACACGGAGTGTGAACACAGACACTGGGATCCACGCGCCGCTGTTGCGGTTCACTGGCTAGCGATGGCAGGACGGCACCCACAAGCCCAAAACACAAAGACCACAAAGACATGCTGGACAGGTTGGGGCAGGACGCCCTACCACTGGGACAACACGCACACACGCACAGAGAAAATGCAAGCGTTAAGAGAAATTCTACACACATCAATAATAAATTCGGATTTGAACCAGAACGGATAAGATGGCAAACTCTGCCTCCCATCCTGTATGAGCATTGTTCAACACTCGTCAACATATAGAGAGAGAGAAAAAATCTGGGTTAACAATAACCAGGAAAATAACAAGATAACCAAATCGACCCTCATCTAGCGCAACATTTACTTTAGCGCCATGGTCGCACAGTGAGACATACATCTGAGAGAGAGAGAGAGAGAAGGAGAAAAAAATCACGCAAGCAGGTCTTTTGGCAAGACCTCCAACCACAGTGGAGCGAGCACACACCGTTGCGTGCATACTCTTCAGTGGCTATAGAAATGATGGTAGACCTTCAGGCCTACACCCTGTCTACAGAGGTGTTGCGAAAGAATCACAACGGCTTGAAAACCCATCCATTTTGGACACGTACACACAACTTTGCACTCTCAGCCCCATGTGGGGCAGTATCTGACTCACAATCATGATTATGTATTCAATAGTCGCGCACAACACGCAAAATCAGACTTTGGGGTGGGGGTGGGGGGGAGAGAAATTTGGTGGGGAGAACAGTTGGTTTCAAGCTCCAATATCTGTGGTTTCCAAGAGATCAAAAATAGTATAAATGCAACCTTCTGAACATGAAGTGCACACTTTCACAAATCATGCTTGTCCACATATCATCATGTGCCCCTGGTAGGAATAGAGCGCACGACTAAAGCTACTTGGTCATAAAGCAGAAGAGGCCAGTCTTTCTGTACGTCAGATCATAACATCCAAAAGGATTATATAGTTTTTTTTAAATTAAAAATAATAAAGGGCGGGAGGAAAACGATTAAAAAAAATTTGCACTTTCTCACATCGCACAAGTGGAGCTGAAATAGGTACCCCTCAGTACAGGTTTTCCTCACATCACACGCAATGTACTATCACTGCAATATAAACAAGAAATGTAATCCCAGGACCGCGGTGGGAAATGTGATCTGCACACTTAATGCAAATCAGTCTTCAGATTTGACCAGCAAATTTACCAGAACATATCAGATAATCACTTGAACAAATCTCAGGAAACTTTTTCTTCTCTTCCTCCTCTTCAAAAAAGGTGCATGTACCTTGAAATAACAATGTGCAACTGATACCTCTCCACCTTCCATATAAGGTAGCACATGCACTGTTGCGTTTCTGCAAGACATTGTGTATTTACAACCATACACAGCGCCTCCCCTCTCATCGTGCTAGTTACGTTTCCAGCAACTGGAATGCCTGTAGCAAAGTGGCTGCGCACAGTCCACCCTGGCCATTTGTTAAAGTTCAGAGCTACTTCAGGGACACACGGCACAACATTAATCAAACAAATACTGGACTGGACTGTATGTTGTGTATTGCTTGCTACCACTAACCAGGTTGCATTGCAAAGTTTGTTTGATCCACGTATATCAGTTAAATTCAGTGTGATATGGATGTTGCTTTGGGATAGGGAAGAATGGGGGGAGGGAGAGAAACGGAGATTCTGAATGAACATCGCTGCGAATAAATACTCAAAATGAAAATGTGGAAGATGCGACAGGCGAACATTGCACGCATGAATATACAATCAGGACTCTTTTCAACATATGAGAGTCAGTTGTGAAACGTCAATGTCCAAACATGGATGGAGTAATGATTAATACGCTTTACATGTATCAACATCTTAATCCCAACCAGACAGGTGTCTAACTAGATCAGTATTGATATACAAATTATATATCAACATATAAAAATAACAACAACAAAAAAAACAAACAAAAAAAACAGCTCCTTTGACTTGACCTCAGGAGATGAACTTTATGTTGTCCTTTATTCAAGAATGTTCTGAAACATCCATCAAATTCTTGCGTTATATAACCTCAATACATCTTCTGTCCCAGCATTCTATGTAAAAGCAAGTGAATGCTGTTAACACCACACTTGCAATGCCTGTTTTGCCTGTGAACAGTAGATAAAAAAGTTTTCCAAAAACCAAACACACCAAATGATTTCTTTTACTTTTGATTAGAATACAATCTTTTCCACAGCAACACTAACTTCTGCGCTCACGCTGATAAACAATGCTGAACTTTCAGAAGCTGTATCATTCCAATGTACATCACTGGAAAAGATTGTCACCAACATCTTCAAACTTCACAATAGGCCTTTGTGCTTCCAGTGTCTTTGACCAAAGGCTTTACTGTTAGTGCTCAAAAAACAACTTCAATTTCTGGCTAGTTCACAGACTTGGTTAAAAAATAAATCTGTGGAAATAGGCACAGATACTTTGACAATAAATTGGCATATTCTACACTGAAGCTTGGAAGTCCTCAAACAGCTTCCAGGCAGCTTCTTGGCTGGATTCCAGCCACCTGGAGTACCTTGGAGTCTCCTTCACGGCTGCTTCTTGGAAGATCCAACTCTACCAGGAGCATGTCAGAGTCTTCCACTGTTGTCTGAAGTGCATAAAAACCCAGGGTGCTACTTCCTCCACATGGGAAAGTATTCATCATGATGTGAATGTCCCAACTCTCAAAAGACTTTGGAATGGTGATCAATGTACAACCTGGGATGGTACAGGCTGCACCTGTCAGTTTGTGACAAGCAACACCTGTCAGTTTGCTTCACGTAACAGGCAACACCTGTTAGTTGTGACAAGTAACACCTGTCAGTCTGCTTCACGTAACAGGCAATACCTGTTAGTTTGTCACAGGTAACACCTGTTACAGGTAACACCTGTTTCTTAACATGCTTTCCACCCATGGGTCAACAAATACACTTCTCTCTTCACTGAACCTGAAACTTTACAAGCTAAACTACAAATTGAGTTATTAAAAAAAAATCCTCTTTTAAACGTTGTTCTAAAACTCAGAACACCCTGAGCATTGCCACAACTGTTCCACTGAGCAGACATAATCAGTAGGCTTGCTGATGCTTGGCTGCCGAAAGATGGCGCCAACCAACTTTGAACTCTGCTACACCACTTCTTGTATGGTTCTGTCATGACTAGGGCTCACAGGTAAGTTTCCATTTAAAATACAGTTCAGAGGCGCTAGGGAAAAAGAGTTGTCGAGTTCTGAATCTGAATAGAGAACAGGTGTTGACCCAGTCCAACAGGCTTGGCTCTTAGGTGCTGGACGGTGTCTACACTTCACGGCTCACGCCCACTATGCGGTGACATGGCAAGGGCGCACCATCTTCCCGAGTTTGAACAAAGCTTCAAGTTGCGTAACTGGTTCGAAACCCTCCGAAGGGATGCCGACAATGACAATAAAACATCAAGGATGGAGAAGAAGGAAAAAAAAATTCACACAAAAATAACAATGAAAGGAATCAAAGACACATAAGAAAGAAGAAAAATTCTGATCCTTCCACTGTTGCTGCAGGCAGTGGTGGACACCCAGCAGCTGCAGAATCAAGTGAGCACTTGAAACCACTTTCACCTGCACACACACCACGTGCAACTGGCATCAGTAGGGAAAGCAGGGGCCATTCACACACAGCAGGCATCAAAATGGCAAGTGGGAACAGTTCTCAAACTGGCATCAACACTGAAGTGGGGACACTTCTCACAACTGGCATCAAAATGGCAAGTGGGAACAGTTCTCAAACTGGCATCAATACTAAAGTGGGGGCACTTCTCACAACTGGCATCAGTAGGGAAATCAGGGGCAATTCACACAAAATGTGAAATGGGGGCAGTTTACATACAACTGGCATCAAAATGGGAAGTGGGGGCAGTTTATATGCTACAACTTCCTGCACCACTGATACTTTGAAAACGGTTTGTTGCCTTGTGCAGCAAAATACCCCAATGTTGTGTGCCTAGACACTGCAAGTGAAGTGTTGTTATCAGTATTATATGCCCACATCGTTTGCACTTGGTCTGGTCATTAGAAATAGTTTTTCACTTTGTACTTGTTCCAGTTACTAGCATTAGTATAGCAACACACCTAGTTTGGATGCAAAGAGATCAGTGGTACAGAAAATATAGGAATGACATGAAGACCCATCAAATGTTGATGTTGGGAACTATTTGCCTGAAGTCTTTTGCCTCTAGTGAGTATTTTTCTAAGCCTGCTCATCAACAAATATCAATGCTTCCTGAAGCATCTTGACACCAGTGCAACCTACCCCCAACCTTCAAATATGGACCACCTGCAGTTCTGACTGGCTGCTGCAATGAAAATGGAACTAGACTACTTACCAAGCACTCAGTTACCCCACCAATCATTGGCTGGGGCACTGCCGCCATAGCTTCCACCGTAACTGCCACCGTAGTTGCCACCATAGCTGCCGTAGCCCTGGTTGTACTGCTGCTGAAAGCCCCCCTGGTTGCCAAAGCTGCCGCCCTGGCTTCCAAAGTTCTTCCCACCAGCCTTGTTCTGGCGGTAGTCACGGCCACCAAATCCAGATCCAGAGTTACCAAACCTAAAAAAACAAAAACAGAAGGAAAAAAACCTGCAGTGACCCCAATGGAGATGAAGTGGAACCTGAGGGGTGCCAAGACCTGCAAAATGCTTTCACAGGTACATACCACAACTGGGAGTAAACTTAGGGAGTGAAATGCGGGTCCTCAAACGTTCACAACAGCAAATAACAATGATCACATGGAATTATATTTATAGAGCGCTTTCTGAGACTGTACAGTGCTGTACAGGAATAACACCATGGAAAAAAAATGACTTGTTTAAAGCAGTGCACTCCGGCATTTAACTTATTACCTTTTGGTCCAAAAAGTCTGGAAAAATTTGCCATCAGCAGGTAAGATCCTACACAGCCCCTAATACAGAATGGTGGCACAGAAATGACGGTCTTGCAGACCATAATTTCACAGGGCAGCTTTAGGGCAGATAAGCATGAAGCATATTCAGTCATATGAATACTACCTGCAATATGTTTTTTGTAGTTGTTGCAGAAATGCAATTTCATTTTTTGCTGAAATCTGTAGTTTTGCATACTGGTATTTTATAACTGGTGGGACATGACCTAAAACCAAATGATGCAAGATTCTGGAAGGTTAGGTAACAGTCACAAACACCCTGGGCTCACTCTGCATGACGTGTCAGACCGTATCAACAGCCTTCATACCATCCCGACAGATTATCTCTCACTTACCTGCGGGGTCCGCCGCGGCGGCCAGTGGTGGTGGGACGCGTGTCGTAGGCCAGCGACTCCAGCCAGGGTGGGACCTCTTGGTTCGCCTCCACCAACAGGTCCAGCATGTCACGTGTGATGTTCTTGTTCTTCTCATTGAAGAAAGATGTTGCCAGACCTACAAAGAAAGATGTTCGTCAGCGCCCGGCTGGTCTGCTTCTGGACATGCTACAAAGCAGCCTTTACCTGCCACAAAGCAGCCTTTATCCACCTTCCCTGGCAGGCCTTCAGATGCTTTCCCAAGGCACAAAGCTCTTGAGAGTTTATGATGTCCCGTCAACTGCAGAGGGTCACCTCACAACCAACCACCAAACATCTTATATCACAGTGCACACAGATCAAGCTGAACAGTGACAAGTAATACACTGAATCAAGCAGATCCTTCCTTTATGTCCTATCTAAAGTTAATTGCTGCAGCTTTCCACAGCTTTGGCAGGTACCAGACACTGACTTGTCTTGCTGCAACCACGTACCTAGATTTCCCACACGGCCGGTTCGACCAATGCGGTGGACGTACTCCTCAATGTCGCTGGGCAGGTCAAAGTTGATGACATGACGCACATTGGGGATGTCCAGTCCTCGGGCAGCCACCTGATTGACAAACACAGGCAGCTTAGCACTGATGTAGGAGTACAAATGAAGCATTTTTAATGTTTGTTGCTTCCTTAACCCCCCCCCCCCCCCATTTTTCTTAGGCGCCTACAAGCTTGCCAACAGATGCAGCAAACACCACCGGCCTGTAAGCTGCACTAGTCACAGCATAAATACCAGCACCAAACCACACATCAACATTTTCACCCACTGCATTCTGATTTTTGGCAAAGGGAAAAACCACTACACACTTGACTCAGGAAACACCCACGTTATTCAAAGTGGGAAGACAGAGAGCAACATAAACTATAAAAAAAAAAGAAATGTACACTCAACACAGCAATATTCCCATACCACCAACAGCGTCAACCTTGCATACTTACAGCAGTGGCCACAAGGATGGGGCGCTCCCCTCCCTTGAAAACACGCAGGGCATCCTCGCGCTCCCGCTGGGAGCGATCACCATGAATGCTGGTAGCAGGGTAGCCTTCATAGATGAGGAACTCCTCCAGAGAGTCGGCTCCCTTCTTGGTTTCCACAAACACCAAGGTCAGGGACTCGGGGCCAGCTGCGGACAGTTTGACGAAATGCAGCCAAATACCCATGGCAAGGCGACCAGCCACAAACACTTCTCTCTCTTACAGGCTAGCATCTTAAAGAATCCTCACAAGACCATTCAACAGCACACACAGTCAACTCGAAATCAATCTTTGAGGGAGAGACTTTGTTTTTGCTTTGTGCAAGTGCACCCCAATGTCCTTCATTTTTGCATAAGCACCCCCCCTCTGCCCATCCAGCCACCACACACAGAACACGTGCACATGTGCATACACTCACAATACAAATACACACATTACTAGTGATGGGTTGGTAAAAAAAAAAAGAGACGACAAATCAGTATTATGAAAAGGTGAGATTTTCAGTGTTGACTTAAAAGGATGAGATCCATGTATAAGCAGGATCTTTCTGCCGATCCTTGGAACATGCAATATCCCAGTATTGAAGGATGAACAGAGACAGCAAGGAGAGCAGAGGACCTGTACCAGACATACAACAGAGGAGCTGTAGACAACATCGAAGCAGGTTAGTTACTCAGTTCTTGGATTTAATGTCCCTTCTAGCTGTTGATGGGTAGCCAGTAGAAATGAAAGAATTAAGGAGTGGTGTGGGCAGACTTTGGAGCTTTGCTGATGGTGCAAGCTGAGCAGCTGCTCACTCTGAATTTTATCAAGAACCTGAGGAAAGCCAACCAGGAGAGCATTACAATAACCAAGCCTAGAGGATACAAGATGAAAGGTGTTTTGGTGGCTTCAAAACAAAGATATTGTTGGATAAAACTGATCTGCCTATCTCCATGCAAGCTACTTCACAGAGCTGGTTCACCAGTTCCTTCCATTTAAGGAATGTGCTGGAAATTGGGATGTCACCATGACCCACACATAATGAAGAAGGAAGACCAATTAGAAGGATGTTCAATTCCAGGAGCAGAGCCTATCACAAAAAGCCCCATTTTGTCATCATTTCACTTACATTTATTCTGAACTCCCAAGACCTTCACATCTGAAAGGCAGGCTCTGATGTCTGTCAAACTGCTAGAACTTCAGGAGAATCATATTTGGACACGTTCAGAGTCATCCGCAGTCATGCGATGAGAGAAGAGTGTTCAAGCTGACTACATCAGAAGGGTTTTATCATGTCTTGGGGGCACACCACAGGCAGATGATCAGCAGACTATGGCCACATGACACTGAGTGAAGAATAAAATATTTCTCCCGACGAACCACAAGGTGGAGGGTGGGTCCACAGCAATGAACAGGCACACTAATTGCCTGAGAGAGACATATTAGTCCGTAGCATGTCCACCATATGTGAGATGTTAGAGTTGGTGGGACAACCAAAGTGAAGTCAAGTCTCCACTGACAATAAACACCAAATCCCCAAGGAGATTGCAGGGTTTTAGAAGATCACACAACTCCGAGATGAAGTCAGATTCAGTTAGTTTTTTTCTGATGGGGGAGGTTTATACACACAGACGGAAACAAATTGCTGTGAGGTGAAAGTTAGCTGAGCCAATCCAATAGACACGTGACTGAACAGAAACGATGCAGCAGCGTTAGCAGGGTCAAAGATGGTGTCTTTCACAATGAAAGCCAACCCCCCACCTCTCGCTGAATGAGGAAACGATCTCATGCTGTACCCAGGTGTCATGTCTACAGACTTCTCCTCATCTTCCTGAGATCTCAACCAGGTGTCTGTAACGAACAGAGTATCTATTTGCTCATCCACCACAAAATGTTTGATGTCAGTTCTTTTTATCTTGTGTACCCAATGACTGAGTTTTCAAACACATTCTCAGAAGTCTGCCACTGTTTGGTGTTCACAATCATCAGATTTGATGGGTTTCAACTACCACTGAAGAACTGAGGACTAGTGATCAGAGTAGAGGCTCTATCACGGTGAATCATGTAGGGGAATCCAACATCAATTCTCATCATCCACTGTCCACAGCTCACAGGGTGATACAAAGGTGTCCTTTTTATTATTATTTTTTATATATACATTTTCTTTTAAAGAATACTGACATCACTTTT
The DNA here is from genome assembly GCA_018857735.1 of Alviniconcha marisindica. NCBI lineage: Eukaryota > Metazoa > Mollusca > Gastropoda > Provannidae > Alviniconcha > Alviniconcha marisindica. The sequence continues at coordinate 293,958 of JABMCL010002353.1, forward strand.
AGCCTTGCCATCCAAACATTCAGAAAAGCAACTCAGTTATGCAGAAACAAGGCAGAACAGCGTTAAAGAGAAAGGCAGAGCCACTTCTTCTTCTTCATCTTACAGCAAGTATATGGTGACCACAGAGATGATGAAAACGCACTGCCAAAAAGGTTCGCAACTTACTACCTGACGCATTAAGCAGGTCCAGCAGGAAGGAGCGCTTTTCGCTCTCCTCCACCCAAACCACTTTCTGTGTGATGTTCTCGCTGGTGCTTCCCACACGACCCACTGCCAGAAAGATGTAGTTCTCCAGGAAGTCACGGGCCAGCACCTGCACATACAGAAACCAGGCTTGCACAGGGACAATCATAAAGGTCATGCAAGAGACTCGCAAAAGGCTGGCAGCTACTGAGTTCTGTTATCAATCAACAGAACTAGTTGCCCATGTTAGTGAAGAAAAGTGTCCTTGAGGACTACTAATTTTTGACAAGGGCACACATCAAGGTAGACACAATTACTGCATTGCTTTTCACACACACACACCTATATGTTTTCCTCGGTGCATTCTGCTTTCCATCTTACAAGAAAATACAAAGAAATCAACAGAATCTCCAAACACAAGGAAAAACTGCAGATGCCAATGCCAGAATCAGCACTGCGGAAAAGTAGTACCCTGCCATCAGAAAGTCCGTTCGTTGTCATCATCATGTAATTCTGACAGGACACATTATGATCATCACAGGCAGGTAGCTCCCCAGCAGACACGAGAAAACTGGCTGGGCTGACAAGTTTTTCCCTTTGTGGGAACAGGTGGCAATGGGGGGGGGGGGGGGGGCACCACAGAAAGCAGGGCTGGCCTGTGGTGTAGAAACCAGGGAAAAAATGTCTTCCAGCAAACCAGCAACAGTGCCAAGTACTTACCGCAGCTATAGGCAATGCATACAGTTTTATTTGTACATACATACATTTGACTAACCAACAGAAACTCATTTTAAATTCTGACTGGGGGTGCCCAAACCAACCTGGATTTCCTTGGGGAAGGTGGCACTGAACATGAGAGTCTGGCGTTTGCCCGTTGGTGGCATGGTGTCCTTCTCCACGATGCGGCGGATCTGAGGCTCAAAACCCATGTCCAACATGCGGTCAGCCTCATCCAGCACAAGGTAGCTGAAAGAAGTTAGGGAACTCATTGGTTAGTGCTGCTTTGTGCCCTGTCAAATGTACACTCAAATTACTACCCTTCAAAACAAAAATCATTGCTTCGTATCCAGTCACAAGTGGAGGTTGCCCAAAACGGTACTACACATACTCCAATTACTATTTGTAACCACACATCTAAAGCAAGTGGTATCTTTACTTTGTTTTATTAATCAAAACGCATTTTGTAGCTCAAAACCAATATTTATGACAGAGCAGTACAATAATAACAGACAACTTTCATGTGGCACTATTCTCTGATCTACACAAACTCAGGGCGCTTTAATATATTTCTTACTGAGCAGGGTAACAGTTGTAACTGAGCCGTAACAATTATGACTGAGCAGTGAAACAGTTCCGACTAGTGCAATACTCATGACTCAGTAAAGTGAGAACAGCAGTCATTAGAGGGATCCCTGCAATCTGAACCCAGTGCATCTTCAGCAAGGAACGACTTTACGGACAAAGGCCATTTTCCTGGTTAACATTTTCACCACTGATCCACAACCTGATGTGTGCAGCAGGCAACGCTTACTCTCAAATGAACACTTGGGTGGCCACCTTGGAACAGCTCCCATTTAGTATGAAGTATTGCCATGGCACACCCATGCAAGTGGCCATCACCACCCAAGACACTCCTATCACCACATTACATCCTGGGAGGCGTGGACAAGTGATCAGAGTGGAGGTTCTATCACTGCAAGTCATGTAGGGGAATCCAACATGAAATCTCATCATCCACTGTCCTCACGGGCGAAGAGCCCCCACCTTCTGCACCCAAAGATGGCACCTAGCAAAAGCACCCTTGCTGGAGTCTCTCACACTCACACAATCCACTGCAACCCCACCTCTACACCAGTGAAGCGCACACCCACACACCCAGGGGAAGAGATGAAAGGGGGCAGGCAAGCGGTGGGGAACATACTTGCAGTGATCCAGTCCAATCTTGCCACGCTCCATCATGTCGACCAGACGGCCGGGGGTGGCCACCAGCAGGTGACAGCCACGGTCAAGGTCACGCATTTGGGCTCCAATGTCTGCACCACCGTACACCACGCAGGGCCTCAAGCGAGAGCGGTAAGCAAACTGAAGCAAAACATGTACCATTATTGCACAGGACTAACAGGATGCAATCAGAGGAGAAGGCTACTACCACAGCACTAAACCTTGGAAACATACATTTTAAAAAACACACAACTAAACCAACAGGCTTACAAGACAAAACTGACTTTTTGTTGATGTTATTAGCAACATTCAAGGTGGAACCCCCCCCCCCCCCCCCCCCAGTTGACCAATTTACTTACCTACCCTCACTTCGACAAAGTATGATAAAGGTGGATCAACATGTAAAGACTTATAGAAGTCACCATGCACTTTTTCAAACATCTCGTTAAACAACTTTTGAGAAAATCAAAATACCAACATTAAAGTTTTTGCACAACACAATAAATTCTCTCTCTTAAACTTTGTTATATGCGACATGAGGACAAGTGATCAGAGTGGAAGTTCTATCATGGGAAATCATGTAGGGGAATCCAACATCAATTCTCATCATCCACTGTCCTGTTTCCAATTACTTATCAATTACTTGTGATCACAACAAACATATTCTGGGTTTGTACATACTTCAGCTTGAAACGTCAGATCAAGACTATTTACAAGGGTGTGAGACAGCGCACATACATATATATGCAATATGAATGTGTGTGCTTGCATGCATGTGTGCGCGCGTGTGCTTGCATGCATGTGTGTTATTACCTTGCGGGCTTCATCATAGATCTGGGAGGCCAGTTCTCTGGTGGGGGCCAGGATCAGAGCGATGGGGAACATCTTACGACGGCCATATCCACGGTTCTGCACAGTCACACAAATCTCTATCAACTCCTATTCAAACATACAACTTTCTGAATGTCCCCTTTGACAATTTTTCTCCCCATGGAAAAGCCTGGCCACTTTTCTTGTGAAAAGCCTGCTACCCAATTCATCCTGTTTGCCTTTTGCAAGCAATTTGGCTTCTATACCCATTATGCAGCTCTAACCCAAAGACAAATTTATCTTGTCAAACACAGAGCAATGAGAAGGAACAACAGACTTAACACAGTATCCACAGAACTTGGGACATACAAGTGACAGTGGCGGGATTGGGGGAGTAAGGGGGCCACCTAGACAAAAGCGACAGACATGAAGAGTGCCTTACCGAGTTGGGCTGGCAGCCAGGGTTGGGGCCGTTCTCATACACCTGGTTAAGGATGGGCAGCAGGAATGCAGCTGTCTTGCCAGAACCTTGGACACAAGCAAAACTCCACAGGTTAGCAGATGTGGCCTGCTAAGGTCCCTGCTAGTGTGGTGTACAGGTTGTGTTTGATAAGTTTTACACTGCATTTCACCAATACAAACCTGAATGGCTTACTGAGTGCAAAAATGTCATTTCTTGAGGTGAAAATATATTTTGAGGCAAGGGGCCTTTACACAAACCATATAGTTTCTGCCATCAGGTAAGCCATGCAGCTTTCTTCAGTAAAGAATCAGACCAATCACCATTAACATTTTGGTCATCACATGGCAGAACTCTGCAACCCACTTTGCCCCAGACTGCCTGCTCTTTTTTCTTACTGCACGACCCAGGCTGCCTGATAGCGGCCAGCAACAACACACTCCATAATGGCATCCCAGCTTATGCAAATATGAATGGGATTCTTGTAGCCTTGTTTCCGGTGATGTCCTTTGTTCAAGTTTGAGTTTGAGAGATGCTGTGAATTTTCAAAGTTGTGAGATGGACACATGACAGACGAATGAAAAACAAAAGCCCTACTGTTAGCAATGGCATCAGAGCTTCATCCTTTGAGAGTTAAACTGCAAATTTTGCTCAGCCGCTTAGCCTGGGCACCCTAATAAACTCACGGAGCTTTATCTTTGGAGACTCAAACTTGAAACTCTGTTAAGCTGGTCACCCTGTGGGCATCCTAACAAACATGACATTCAAATGAGGACATTTCTGACTTTGAAGGAAAAATAAATTAGTGAGAAAAAAAATAATCAAAACCTCTTGGACATACAAAAACAATGTATTTGCAAGTGGGAAAAATACAAAGTGAGCTGATACTTTTATTTGGGGTTTACTATTGATTTTTAAAGTTGTACACCTGGATCATTTGACACAATTACTTCCCTTCATAGCAGGTCTGGGGTCAAGTGGGTTAACTTGGACTGCACTGGTATTTTCACTTCAAGCTGCACCTAAATGTCTGCTGTAAATGTTTGAGGGATCTTCCTGTTGGTGCAAATATTCTTCTTTCAATCAAGCCTGCTAACTTAATGTTCTGTCAGAATTTACAAGCACACCATTACTGAGATATCCATTTGTCTGTATCCGCAGATTCAGAGCTTTAGCAATGTTCCTCATGTGCACACCCTAGTGCACCACAGTAAACAGACCAAGGTATAAGAGATCTACTTATAAGCAGCAGTTTGACTTCCAGGCACAGTCATGCAATGAACCAACAATTTTGAGTACAGGACCAATTGCACTGGCAATGAGACCAAGGTGGCAAGGGACACAGGTTGAACACGAAAGCATGTGAATACTGCAGGTGAGTGAAAAACAAATCCACGAAAAAACTGGTTCCAAAACTGTGCTTAACATACTTACCACGTCAGACTTATGTACAATTAGCAATAACAATGCTGGGTGCACCAGACATGCACAATACATGATACAGTAACTGAAGAGAGGTGCGATTACAGTTAAAACATGCAGGGCACCTTGCCATGCAGTCTTTTGCTATAGAGATGTACCCCTTGAGGAAAATAACTTTTACAGTGTACCATGGGGCCTGACAGCCACTGGATCCGCTCAAATGATATCTGCAGAATCCACCATCTTGCAATGCCGTTAGTTTCATTTTAAGGATTCTCATGTGGCCAGGTGTCGAGTACCAACTTTTGTATCCCTGGTCATATTTCTGTACCTGTTGTGTTTCTACTGCTGTACCCATGCGGAGACAGCAGCAGCGATGCATCCTACATTCATCCACTTTTCATCGCATCCTACATTCATCCACTTTTTAAGTACTTACTTTTGCTTGGCTCTGACTCAAACGCATTCATCTGCTGCAAGATTAAATGGTAAAAAACTTGAGCAATGTTGACAGACCTTGACACAAAAGGAGACAAATAAGGAGACAAATAAAAACTGGGCTCCCATTTGTGAGTATTTTAAGGGGGTCCGTGAGACTCCCTGCTACAACTTTTAGAGTGTCCCTGGGTAATTTTAAAGGGTCAAATCTTAACATTAAGTAGCTGCATACAAGTGCAACTACTATGACTACTGCCATGCACATGTGCACCTCCATCAGCACACTGCTAGTCTAATGACTGCCACCAACTAAGCTATTCCAATGACTGCCATATTAGATGACTGCTGTCGGCCAAGTCATGCTAGTTTCTGCCATCAGCTAAGCCATGCGAGTCTCTTCAGCAGTGGTAAGACAACCAACCATTTTTTCATCATTTGGCAGATTCTAACCATCAACATGGATCCACCTGTAAATGGAAATGCAGACTCTTCAGCTAAGATGGCAATGCACCTACAGTGGAATGGAGCATGCATGCCCTCTCCAGCTTGTTGACAAATGCAAGCGTTGCCCCCCCCCCCCCCCCCCCCCAACCAGTGACCTACCTGTTTGGGCACAGGCCATCAGATCACGGTGGGCCAGAACGATTGGCAGTGCAAACTTCTGCACGGGTGTCGGCTTGGAGTACTTGCTGAGGACAATGTTGTTGCTGATGATCTGGCCCAACTTGCAGTCTTCAAACTGCAACATCAAAAGCGGTGCTGCATTCAGGACTCCCAAACCAGGTTCTTTGTTCTCATTTACACTGGGGCTAATTGTTTTGATGTCTCACATTGTTTTCTTGTCACCTTTACCAGTCAGAGATGCCAGTTCAGTTTCTGTTTTTCCATACAGCCCACAAGACTTATTTTGTGTGTAGGATCCACCAAAAGAGCACAAGCAGATTAACAACAGTACCAGTGTGATGTAGCCATGAACAGCACAACCAGAAAATAACGGTGGCAGTACAATGTACCCAACTTAGCTTAGGCCCACATAAAAAAAGTTCATCAATCTCCAGCAAAGTTTTCAGCCATCAGGCAAGTCATGCTTCTCTTCACAGTGGGTCTGACAGGACACATTGTTTGTCATCATGCGGCTGATAAACAATTGCTGTCAATGCATAACTCACCAGCTTGGTTAAAAACAATCTTATAAAAGTGCTTCTTCTGCTCTGTTCCTACACGACTCTGAGGACATGCTGACGATGAAACACTTCATTGCTACCATCTTTGTGGCTTGTTCAGTGATCATGCTAGACATTTTTCAAACCCGTGTGACATCTACACGTGGTGGAAGTAGTTCACAGAAACTGGTTTATATGATCACAGCAACAGGTCAGATACACAACCGTCTATACTACTGCTACCCACACAACACGCCATACACAATCTCTTTTTTTATTTTTTTTTAAAGAGAACCAGTCAAACAAAATAACAGCCAGTATGGTCTGACTGACTGTTGATTTTTACCCCCTGGTATTAATCAATAAAATACTGGAAATTATCGGTTAATGTGAACCCCGTTGCTGCAGAAAGTCACTGTGGCTAGCATTGAAGGGTAACTTGTTTATAAAATGCCACATACACTCTCAATGTTAGGTGGCGGGCTGTCACCAGTTGCCTCCACAGGGATGTCCTCGTACTTGTCAAAATTGATTCCAGTGTTGTCGGCACAAAACAGTTCACTGTCAACAAACAACAGAACATGTCCATGTACCCAGCAGTGTTGTTACTGCCACAGAATGCACTGTTAACTGAAGAAATTACCCACACATACTGTAAAGGTGCAAACCAAGTATCATTTGCAGCTAAAGCCAACACATCCACTTTATCAGTATGAGCATCATACCCACCTCTGTCAATCTGTACGTCAAATCTACCCCAAGCCCAATGTCGGTAAATCTGTATTGCTGTTGCAAGAGACATAACTTGAATGCCAGTCTAAATTATATTGTTGACATGGTGGCACTGCTGAAGAGCTAAAATACTGCTCTGAGGAGACTAGATATATATATATATGCCATATATATAAAAATTGTAAATCTAACACCACCACCCCTCCCCCCAAAAAACCCCAATGCTGTCACGGTACTGGACGACCACCACCCCTGCCACACATTGCTGACGAGGTGAAATACTGCTGCTAAAGGAGACAAATACACCCAAAAGTCAATCTAAATGTATCCCCTTTCTTAACCCTTTCGTCACTAAAGTTGCGGAGTGGTGACTTGTAGCCAGAACATCAAAGTCACCACACATGACAAACATTTGGTGCTGAAATTTTCCCCCCCTTTTAAAAACAACAACTGCATTTTCAATATTTTTCTGACTTGCAAAATCGAAAATGTTCCTCAGGTGCAACTGTTCATTACAGTACAGAACCAGCAATGAGCATGGCTATGGATGATCAGTCACCATATGTATTTGCTACTGACAGTGACAGTGGTTAAGTTTGAGATTTTCTTTGTGACTTTATCACAAGTAAACTGTAAACAAATTATGCAAAAACACTAAACATGTGCATTTCATCAACTCTATGACATCAAAATCAGATTTTAATTTTAATATAAACCAATCCATTTTGTGCTCCGTTCAACTGTCTTTAAACTGATGTATAGATGCGTAAGACTGGATGAGTGGTTGAGAAGATAGAGCTTGAAGTAGATCGGTAGTGATCTGCAATATAGCACTCCTGCATAGCTGGTTCTGAGCTGCAGTATGCATCTGCACTGCTGGTTTCCAGGCATACACTTTGCATGCACTGCTGGCAATGAAAGGGTTAACCAAAGTTAGGACACTGTAATTGTTTCCAGCAGTCCTTACTCACAACCCTTTAACACAAGCTGTCCTGCCAACACACCTCATAAGTAGCGGAAGCCTGTTCAACTCACTTTTCCAGACGCTCATTGCGGGGCAGGGGGACCGACCAGTCCTCTTTGCCATCCTGGAGACAGTCCTGACGGTTGTCCCAGCGGTTGTAGCCCTGGCCCACATTGCCGCGGCGATCTCGCTGCTGGTGATCGTCTACCAATGCATCCCAGCGACTGTTCTGAGGGGGCACTGGGGGTGGAGCATTGCCCTGTCGGTCAAAGCGAACACCCGCTTGCTGGCCAGCACCCCAGCGGCCATCGCCACCCCTGCCACAGTTGCATGATGATAGGTCATGGTCATGTTAGGATAAAACTGAGTCACATCAGCATAAAGGTACAGTCACATTATGACTGGACTAATGGTCATGCCAATTTATAAATCTTCTGTGCTCCAATAATGGTGACGTGCAAGAACAGAGACTGGCTTTTCCTTGAGTTTGACATCTTTGCAGTTGACTGAATACTGGTAAAATAATGAAGAAGTTGTCTATCAAGTATCATTACTTGGATATCCAGTGCCACCCGCATGTTTTTTAATAGAAGGAAATGTGGCGTTTGTTTAACCCCTTTTTACCTGCTGTCTGGGCGACCTTGGTAGGTGCCCCCGCTGCCCCTTCTGTTGCCAAAGTTGTTGTACTGCTGACCACCACCCTGGCTGCCACGTCCACGGTAGTCGTTGTAGCTGCCTCGACCACCGCTACGGTCACCGCCGCTGTAGCCACCACGGTCCTGGTTATAGCCACCACGATCCTGACTGTAGCCACCTCTATCGTCTGAAATGAGAAACATCACTTGTTGCTAGTCACTGAATATTTACTTCTGCGCTTCAGTGGTCATCACACTGCTAAGTGATGGTTCCCTGTGTTTATTTGCAGACTTGCCTACCCTTTTGCCATCTCTATTCCGTCTTCTCCATCCGCCAAGTTCCCCACCCTTTTGCCATCTAGTACATTCAGTCTTCCCCATTTGCCTGCTGCATTCCATCTTTCCCAGTTCTTGTTCATGGCCTTGGCCAAATTAACAAGAATCTAAAATCACTTTGCACAAGGTCCTCTTGACAGAATGAGACTGCAGCACAGGTAAAAAGCAAACACAGAAACACGATCCTGCAAAAAGGCAAGCCTGCTGCTGCATCAACCGATCTACCATTTATACAAGTACTGCACAGTTCTCGTCTTTCTGTTTTGGGGTACTACCAGTGCAGTAGGCACCCATTCTATTTCAAAGCCACCCAACTACCCAGACCCTCAACGCCACCAGCATCCCCAGGCTGGGAAACCAGAACACAAACACCCACTGCAGTAAAGGCACACACCTCGCAAAAAGGAACTGTTTGTGAGTTTGCCCCATTGGTTAGAGTCCTAACTGGCCGCTCCAATCCTAATGGGTCTCATCAACAGAAATGGTCTTCACACAGTATCCCCAGTCATAATGCAGTGTCTTATTACCAACATGCCGCTTTTAAGCAGGAGCTCAGGGATGAATCCATCCCCGATAATGTTACTCCCACTTTTAAAGAAACAGCTTGCCTGCTTGCTCTTTTGACACACTCTCACAAACATAAAAGGTAACAAACACTTCCAATCAACTGCAGGAAGTGTAACTGAACAGCTACTTGCGCTAAAAATCTGATAAACAACTCACAGAACATGTTGCTTTGCAACAAAATTTGCCAACTTGTGGAAACGAAAAGGCTCTCTCAATCACATTCAAGAAGCAGCAGTCACGGGATTTGCTCTGTATCGCGGTCAATTTTTTCCAGTTACAGTTACCAAATGACCTAAGGACATTTGAACAACTGTGACAGACTAGAAGACAGGCATGAGCCCATCCTATCCAATACAATAATTATTATGACCTCGAGTAGGTCCTTGTGGAGGGGGTCCGCTCCAACCGGCCTGTTGTGGAGGAGGGCCTGAGGGTGGAGGCTGACTCAAGTTGGGGGTCAGAACCGCACCGGGCTGGCCCCGAAGATGTGGGGGAACGTAGCGTTGTCCGCCGCCGAGTTGGCCGCCAATCTGTCCACCTACAATTAGTACAAATCAAAGGTTAAGCCGTTACAGGCTGGACAGTCAAACTTTGTAGTCACAGACACCTCATTAGAGATAATGCAACTATAAAGCTTTCCTTTCTGCTCTGGAGTGACCCTGAAATTAGGTCTTGCTCACTGAGAATGAGGAGCTACTGGGTACTTCTATAATTACCACGATATACCATCACACAAAGGTCACGCGTATGCTGATCATTACATAGACTCCCATACCTTTTTTGTACGCAGAAGAAGAAGACACTTCCAGCACCATAAGGGTGATCCAACATCCACTGCTTGAAGCATTCCAAATTTGAAGTGAGACTGTTTCCATTTAAAGTTGCAAAATACATCCAGTGAGTGTTACACAGACTGCCACTTTTATACAAGTCAGTGAATAAATCACCGTCAGAACAACTTTTCCAGCAAACTGACAATGCTATGACCACTTCCCCAATAGCAAATGACGACAGTATAAAATATGGGTCCTTCACTGCTGCTGGATACAACTACAAAGTATTTATATGTCGGTGACCACACCTGCCCTCAAGCAGCAACCAAAGATTGGAATGGCAATACCACTGACGGTTTGCTTTGAGAAACTGTATCATTAAGAATCATAGGGAGGAGCAAATACTTGCCATGGACAACTGTCGCTATCATGCTCCATATGAATGCTGCCATTTCATGTCTGGTAGTCTGACATCACAAAGCCAGCATTTGTGGCACAAGAACAAACAAGTATACTATTATTTCATAAACCTTTCTGCTCTTCAGGGGGAAAGAGCAAACAAACATGGCGGTGCCATGAAGAGCTCAAATTCAAAGCCCCGAGGCACTTCAGTTCTCTTGCAAAACTACTGGCAGAACCACAATAGATACAGTAAGAATCAAATGGAAATATTTTTTACCTTTTTAGGCTTACTTGCATTTCAACCTGGGGTCCCATCCAACTACATGGTGAAACTGAGAAAGAGCCACTCCACCTTAACTGTTGTAAAAATCAAGTGCTTCAAAAAAGTATCCTCAATTCTCCACAGCCAACCGTTTTAGTTTCACACTGGGTTTGGAAATGGGAAATGTCCCCAGAGCACACAAAACTGTGATCCTTTACCTTATTATAACTCCTCTAAGCAAACTTCGCAAACCCCACCAATGTTGTCAGACCTTTAGCACCTCAGAGTACCCAGGTGCTAAGGGACTGATTACAATATTTACAGGTTAACATTCAAAGCTACAGTGGATACCATCACCCATTGTGGTCAAGGATGCCAGTCTGGACACTCCCTCTTCCCCAAGGGAATAAAGAACTGCTGTAGGGTGGCCCCTAGCAGCAGTTCCTCTCCCTGAGGCACAGCAGCAGAAGTCTGGGCCTTCATCACAGGGAATGGGTTCAATTTCAAATCATCACCCTTGGCTGCCTGCCAACCAGTACCCTGCCCTGCCAGTCAGGGTGCAACAGCATTACTGGCAAAAGCCCTACTTATTGTCTATCTTAAGATACAGGGGACTTATGGGAGCAGGGATAGCTCAGTGGCAGAGGGCCAGACTCATGATTGAAAGGTTACAGGTTCAAGTCCTAGCAGGATAATTTTCTTCTCCAGGGTGAACTTTATGTGCTCTTATTTTAGTATCTGTTTCACTGCTATACCACAGTAGCATGTAAAAGATCCTGGTCATTCTGCCAAAAGTCCAAGTGGCAGGATACAGCTAAACACACATGCACCCTAAGTATGTGGCTTCAAATAAAGCTACACTGTAAACTGGTGCGTGGTTGTACAGCATACACAGAATGTGCACCAAGACAGCAGCAGTTTCACACAGCACCAGCCATGTAACAACCAAACACCAATGTAATCACTTCGGTGGACATTCAAACTGCACTATAAACTGCTACAGACACTCATTCAGAATCAGATGTGACAAGACCGCAGCAAGTCTGCTTGAGAGCAGAAAATAGCTCTACATGAAAGCAATCAATTAATTAAAAATTAAAACCCGTTTTTTGTCCTTCCTTTTATTAGCTCTTGTTGACCTTCAGCTCAAAACACTACCCACAAATTCAGCCCAACTCTTGGTTGTTAACTGTCCAGCATCTGTTCTCAGATTTTTAGTTCTATGAATCTATCACAGTTTTTTAATATATTTTTTATATAGCATAAACCACTGGGTTAACAAAAGACTCACTTCCACAGTATATAAATGCCAATAAAAAAACAGCATCCTAGTGCTACAAACACGTCAAATTAAACAACATAAACCTGCCATTATGACCTGCTGAAAACTGCCCTATCTACTCCTCCTTAAATTTACTTCATTGACTTCCTCGTTTTACCATATTCAGCCTACGAATATCTCCCCAACCCCGCCACAGTTTTAGTCTTATGCTAATGTTACTGAAAACAGTTTACACACACTACATTATCATACACAGACATACTCTTTTTGTCGTTTTTACACATCAAAGGAACCAGTACTAAAAGTAAAACATCACAAAAAAACAAGAAGAGCAAATGCTCAATCGACTCGCATTCACTTTTCAAAGACACAAAACCCAAAACTACACAACAGTTCAAAAATAAGTCATAGCAAATGTGCAAGTGCTGTCTTTAGCAGATGTTACTCAAACATTAAATCACTCCAAAATCCACACACACAAAAGAAAAATCTGCCAAGTGAAAGTGAAGTAACTACTTAAAGTGAAACATTTTAACTTTTTCTTCTTTACACAACTGAAAAATATCACATCTGCTTTTTTTTAAAACCAAGACTGGATACCCAAGTTCCGTCTACGTTATTTAACTTTCATGATCATTACAGAATGTTTGTTTCGCACAACATGATTACTGTGGTCTGGATTAGACACAAAGTGACCAACATAATATTATTATTATTTTAATGTTAAATGTGTAAGTAGAGGAAAAAATTACATACGTATTATGACACAGTCCATTTATTTTGTATAACTTTAACAATCACATGAAGTCTAAACCTGATGAGATAAGAACTGTGATACATTATTTTACGCTGCCATCATCCTGAAATAAGGTCAAGTTCACCAAAAGGACTAATTATAGAGGTACTGCTCAGTTTTTCATGTTCTCAGTGTTCAACTTTCTCCAAGACCTTCCAATGTTAAACACTAGTAAAGATGGTCATTAGCTTTCCCCAACCTTACCAAGCAACAAATAAAAATTCAAAATGGAAAAACATTGAGCAAAGACAAAAAGTATGTCAGACTGCAAAATGTCACCCAGAAATACATGGCAATAAAACTTGTAAGAAAAAGTCACCACATAGAGAAGCAAAGATATCAAGAACTTTCACATTCGCACTCATTCATTTCACTTAAAGCTTTATATACTGTTATAAAAAAAAAAATCTTATAGAATCCTCATAGTCATACTACTTTCTAGCAGTGCTTGCTGCAGATGGCTGGCTGGTCAAAGAGTAACAACTGATTATTACAATATTAGACATGTTTTCAGGACAGTCACAAACTACCAAAAATGTTTGCCTAAACATCAAAACACATCTTCACACAAAGAAAATTGCCACAGCTGACAGGAGAAGAATGTTACAGTACAGTTCATGCAGCAAGCTTAGGAATATGTACATATATACATAATACAGCCAAAGAACAAGATCAGGACTGGCAGATGAAAGCAGTGTCAGCTGACTTAACCAAAACAGGAGGCAGTTTACCCCCCCCCCCCCCCTTTGCAGATTTGTAACCCTGATAATGGGGTCCAGGTCAGTAGGAATGTCTGAATCAGGCCAGGCCACTATGTAGAGTTTTCCTTACTTGTTATACACATCACCTAGGAAGCTATTCAGGTCTTTCACAGAGGCATGGACTGATGAAGCAAGCCATTTGTCTTCCTTGAAACTGATGTTTTTGTAAGCAAAATTTCCCTGATATAAACATTATAAGCATCATATCCATCATGGTTGACCGGGTGTTAAAAACCAATTACATCATATCTATCCTTGTAAACTTAAGTATTGTATTTTATAACTATAGTCATGTTTATATCAAAGTATGTTTGTAACAGTCACAGAAAGCTGTAATTTCTCAAGTTAACTGCGTAAGCACTCAGCACAACTTTTTGAAGTTTCACCTTTCTAGTTTCTGGGAAAAGGGGGGGGGGGGGGGGGGGGAACCAAGTTCAATTAACTGTGAAGGAAGAAACAAAGGATTAGGCAGAATTCCTAGCAGTGACTGAAGCAACCAAAGCTATATCTGCCCTACTCCAGGCTTAAAAGAAACAACCTGTCAATCACAAATGTGGATTCTCAGCAGAGGAGAGTTCAATTGATCATCATGCATGTCAACAGTGTGTATCATCATGCACAGTATTAAAGACACCACATGAAATGAACAGCCCAAGTAAATTACTTCCCTTAAATAGTTTAAATAAAAGACACTTTGTGCATGGTATGATCCAAATAGTTACTAACATTTTATCATATTTTTTCCTTATTCCCTCAAAAACCAAACAAAAAACAACTTCATTGGGAATATGACTGCAAAATACAACTTGCCATTTTCCCGAAACTCCAGTGACTCACAAATGAAATTTAAGTGCAGTGAATTTCTATAACTGGCATTTATAAAAATGTAAAGATAACACAAAGCAAAGTTTAAAAATCTCACTCTGTTACAGTCTCTGGGAAAAAGCCTACATTACGCTTGGCAGTAACTACTAAACTAGCCAAACTCTCATCATTTACAGAGACATGGGGAATTTTTCATGCAATTCAAAACTGGCGGAGACAGATCTGCCAATCACAAGTTACAGGCTATGAACATTTTGCTTCAAAGTGTGACCCTAGTGTGGCCATGGCACACATCTTACACTACTGTACATAATGCAAACTAAGAGTAAGACTGAAGTTAACAGATTTTTACACCCAGAAAATTCTAGTAAACAACACAAAAACTCTGTACAGTTATTTTTCTGTTTCTCTCTTTAGCTATATATTATGCAAACAGCATACAACTACAGACATTTCATGCAGTTACAGAATTATTCAAACTAAACACACAAGCTAGGGCTCAAGTAGAATAATGCATCAACAAACTTTCCGTTCAACGGCTTTACTTCTCAGAACAACAACTTACTCCAAGCTACTGCTGATACCAATGGACTGGCTTTGCTTCTTGGTGATTTCAAGTACATCTGATGCACATCAAACTTATCATACAGGTCAACCACCTTTGTTCTAGCTTACTGGTTCTCTGCTGGAACAGACCCATTATTCCCCTAGTCCGTCTCAACCCACTCTTAATAATGTGTATCTACATTTTATTTATCTTACTTGCTACTTCAACTTTCACCTGGCCAACACCGATCCATGGTTCTACTTACAGCAAATGTCAACATATTCCCCCAAAAAGCCCCATGGTTCTACACTGTATAGGCTTTCTCCAGTCACAGCTGATATAGATCAACAGTTCTACATAGAACCATCAACCAAAACTGCTCATGCAGGTATGGTTCTGCATCGCCATCTTCCTTCCTAACTTTTATCATCTTAAGACTGATGTAGACAGATCAACAGTGAACTACCTGAAAATGAGTACTTGTAACTTACATCATCCACCTTAATTTCTTGCTGATGTTGATTTACTGTTAACTGCATCTTAGACTAAAGCCTCCTCTACTAAAAGTTACTGTTGAAGTCAGGTTATGTACATTTATGTATACACATAAGAGACAGGCAGGCACTGACTACAGGTACACAAGGCTAGAGGGTCAGGCACAAAATAAGGAAAATGAAAATGTTCATTATAATCCAAATGGCAAAGGAAAAGAAGCAAAAAAGCATCAATTAGGCAAGTGTCAGAAGGAACAATGGTCAGGATAAAAGAAGAAAACATAAAGTGAAGAATACAAGTAGCGAGTAAGAAAAAGCAAACTGAGGAACACAGGTAGTAATAACATACACACCACCTTGGTTGTAGAAAACCATTTGCTCGGCTGGAAACCGCACAGGGTGGAAATTTCCAACATCTACAAATACATGTAGAGCGACTTAGTTTCAGATCAACTGTACCCCACCCCACACTTGCATAAGTTCCATGATTACATTTACATTTAATCCATTTTCCAATTGAGCCATTCAAAGAATGAATGAAATGTTAGTTTCAATTCTGACAAGAATGGAAACACCAGGGAATCCGACTGTGCAGATGTGAACTCCTTTACCATTGAGAATACAGAAACTGAGAAAGCTTTTCAGAGTAAAGGCAGCTATGAATATGAGGTGTGCTGGGCCAAGCAGCAACAGTTAAAATCAACAGGTACAAATCCCTGCTCACAGATTTGCTTTGCGGGACCTGCTTAGTTTAACTCTCATACCCAGACAAGACAAAATATTTAATATGCACAAAGGACTTACACAGCAGGCCTGAACAAGTACAGATCCCATGGCAGTCAAGATAAAGAATAGGAATTCCTTGCTGCCCTGGTCAGGTTTTGTAGAAATTCTACCACTACTCGACTCTTGAGTCGTTTTGCTTACGCAGTACCAACTAGACACAGTGAAACCAGCATCAGTTGCTGAATCAGATTCAGAGACATGACATGTTGGAATTTTTATGAACAGCCATGTGAGATTGTCAGTCCTGCACTCGCAGCTAGCTGAAGCTGCCTCCATGGACATTATCCAATTAATGCCTGGTAGTTTGCCTAGGGACAAAACAACAAGGACAAGAACAGAAAAATGCTCCGTTGACTTGACTCGCATTCAGAATAAGGTTACACATGAATGATGAAATCTGTCCACAAACAGGCATAAAAGAGATTAACACCTCTTATTTATTGTCCCACAAAGTTTCAAACATCTTACTGAAAATGTTCCCCCAAATTCAAACAATTTTACAACAGCCCAAAACCAACAAATGATTTTCCTACTCCCAGTTCATAAAAAAGAAAGAAAGAAGAAGGTATTACAAGTATGCAACTTTTGTTCTTAATCTTAGTGTCCTTCACTCCTATCAGTCTGTACAGTGTGTGTGTGTGTGTGTGTGTGTGTGTGTGTGTGTTGTGTGTGCATCTTTTGCATAGTTATGCTTAAACCCTTGTTGATTCCTTCTTTTTTTTTAATAAATTTTTTTCCATCTTCATGTACATTATGTGTGTATGCCTGTCCAGCGCTTTGAGCCGCAGAGTAGGCAC
Organism: Alviniconcha marisindica; assembly: GCA_018857735.1. Classification (NCBI taxonomy): domain Eukaryota; kingdom Metazoa; phylum Mollusca; class Gastropoda; family Provannidae; genus Alviniconcha; species Alviniconcha marisindica. Next base: position 311,334 of record JABMCL010002353.1, read on the forward strand.
TTTACAAATTTCCATTATTATTATTATTAAGAATGTGCTTCTGGACTTTTTGTTTACTGCCTTAATTAGTTAAGTATAATCTATATCTAAATATTTGTAAGTGTGTATACTGATTCAGTAATATCCCACTGCAACAGATGTGTGACCATAAGCGGTCTGTGAAAACTGATACTCATAGGGGACAAGTAAGTGACTATTTAGTCTGCAGTGGTAACAAAGGCACAAGTATCTTTATCATAATCCTCGTGCTCGACAGGCCATCCAACTTTCCACGCTTAGAGTTATGCTGTGTTAAGAACAAAACTTTAAGCTAACCAAAGCCTTCATTAGTGATATCTGTCAAACCAGATAGCAAAATCTGAAGGACTTGCCAATGCTCATTATTTTACTTTTACAATGATGGCATGTTGAAAGCAAATTTCCTTTTAGTTTTACAAGACAATAAAGTATAATTTTAGCGTGTGTCTGATAGTAAAGTTCAGGAATGGCCCACTATGGGGTGGTTCAACAGAACATAGGGCTGATGGAACTACTTCAACTTCCATGGATAAGATGCTTCCTGATCCAGAGAACAGTTCTTGGAGAAGAAGACAGTTTTGTCTTGAATAAGATGCAGGTATAAGTGAGGCAAGGTGAGAGCAGGGGTGTCATCAGCTACAAGTTGTTTTTCATTTGACCCCACAGTTTCTCTCCATCATATTTCTAGTGCCAGGTGGCATATATTCATTTTTTTCTGCAAATGTAGGACTAGGAGTGTAAAACATTTACAGGGTTCGTACAGAAAAATCCTTTCAAAATTCACACTGTTCACAAACCTTTTCACAAAACCTGACTTGATGCCTGCAGTATGGTGCGGAAAAGCAACACAAAGGTACGCAACTATTCTGCACATCTGGTAAAGGTGCGCAACCCTTGCTGCAGCCAACGCACTCTATCAGTCAACTGATAGGAAGTGCGTTCTTTGCGATTTTTTTTAAGCTGCTGTTTGGTCTTGGGAGATAGTTTCTGACTGATAAGCTGATGGTCTTTCCCTAGTGCTCTGAAGACCACAAAATTCACAAACTTTCACAGACCCCACTCAGTTTTCACAGACTTTCAAGGCCTTGAAAAGCCTATCCTATTTTTCCCAAACTCTCAAAGACCTTCAAAGACTGTGCCAATCCGGATTTAAATGGTGAGCTCATAAACTAATTAAAGGTTCTGCTATAGCCTACAATGTGTTGTGATGTCTACCTGTACTAACCAAACTAACATGTAAAGCTAACAGTTCCGCGTTAGAATACTGGGCTTCCACATACAGTTTGTCATTTGCTGATACGGAGTTATAATATCAGTTTATCATTCATTTACATTGTTGTAGTGCATATATATATATTCTTAAAACTACATCAGAAGTTTTGCAGGATATGGTAACAATGTATGAAAGTAGGGTAGTTGGTACCAATGTGAGTTGAATGAAGGTTTGTATTGCAAAAGTGATAAATACGCAATAGTTACACATTTTTAGACATAAGTAATCTTGCATATGAAGGTCGAATTTAGACAGGATTATTTTGTATCATTTTTTGCAAACAAAATATAAAACTAGTTTGACATACTGATATTGGAGTAATTTCTAAACACAGCTTAACTTCTAAATGATACTAATTGGAATTAGCATAAATGGGTGGAGTTAAAGTTTATCCAAATTTGAGGGATCTCACTGAATAATTGAGTAAAGTTGAAAATGTTCCACAATCACAGACAACCAGCCAGCCATCTGTTGAAACACTGATCATTACACAGACTTGCATTTTCTTTGCGAGTTAAAGTAGACTCCTTGCTTACTAAAATGAACTTTGCACCACAACTGACACAAGACTTCCACCATTTGCCCATTATGGAATGAGCATCTGATGAAATGCCAGGAATTTAGTTCAGACTGCTTGCTCTTTTTAACATCATCTATCAACCTTGCTTCTTTCAATTTAAACACTGGTCAATGGTACTACTGACACAAGGAACTATTTCAACAAAAAATATTTTCTTTAACTTGAGCACCCCCCCCCCCCCCCCCATATTCAAGCCTTTGCGTGTATTAAAAATGGAAGTCCTAAACCAATACGGATCCTGTTTTCACATTATTATTATGTATTGTTAACATGATCAATAACTGCTTTGACAAGCTACATTACGTAAATGATCATGCATTTTCATAACAAAACATTTGCCTATATTCTAACATTCTATTATTTCTAGTGACGGTAACAACTAACATGAAAGGATTCTGCATACAAATTCTCTAGTTTCATCACTTTCCTTTGCTATCACCAAGTGCAGAGGTGTTGCTGGCTGCCGTAATGGCTTTTCATTAAGGAAAAATGACAAAGAAAACCAGATGAGAGTGGCAGAGGAGGAGCTGAAGGCTGAGACCTTGGAAACAATCATTTAAGCATGGGATAATGATAGAGCAGGGGGAAGTAAAAGTAGCAGTACCAAATAAACTGAATGGAATAGGGGTAAAAAAAAAAACTGGATTCCTGGTGTTCACTCTGAACTAAGGGATACTTACAGTACTGACAATTGAAAAAGAAATCATTATCTTAAACAACGCCAACAATTCCTCACTCTTCATTTTGTGCCAATAGTGACTACAGTACAATAGTTCATCAAGATCCCCAAGGCCAGAATTGGGAGGAGCTGACACGCTGACTTAGTAAGTTAGTAGGCCCTGGGAAACGGCTCACCCTAACAGAAAATGATTACTCATCAATCAATCAGAAAGGAGTTCAAGATTTCCATCCCTTTCTACCAAATTAATGTAAACTACCAATCACACAAAGCCTTCAACAACTGAACCAAAAGCTGCTACTAAATTTAAATTAGCCATATTCCCCCGATTTTAACACCAACAAGTGTTCACCTATTTCTTATTTAACATTCATAGAATGACTCAAAGGAAGGAGGATCTGGAAGGAAACCTCCAAAATGTTAACAGAAAAGGATGTTACACTATATGCAATGGTCATTAAAAACACATATTAAATAATGCACACACATATCAAACAATCATTACTTGAAGTAGACAAAGATTTTTTTTTAATCAAAGACTAGAAACACATGTACTAAATATGAACTCTCACATACACATACAAGTAGGCCTATACTAAATATAAACTCCCATGTACACAATGTACAATAATTACTGTCAATGAATCAGATTTTTTGCCTTTGCTTAATTAAACATGGGTCCCAGAAAAAGGAACTGCAATAAGAGTTTTAAGCTCCTTCCAAGTCCCATACAGTAATTACTCCTTACAATTACAACCACTGCGCCTATTTTTCTTTAATTTTCACAATCAATGAAACAGTCACCATACACACAGAGTCAGAGGTTCTGTAAGAGCAGCACATGCCGGTTTTTACTGGTAAAATGTTGCCACGTATTGCTAAAAGGTGCTGGTACAGAGTACCAGTAAAAAGTTGCCGGTTTTACTGGTAAAATGTTGCCACGTATCGCTAAAAGGTGCTGGTACAGAGTACCACTACCAGTAAAAAGTATATTGTCTGGCTGGGTTTCTCTGGCTCAGCCATTCTCTGTATGGTCTATATGACGCTGAACACATGCAGACCATCCCCTGAGTGGCAAAACCTCTGATTTTGTCGTGACCACCTAGCAGCATCTATGTCATCAACTGCCTGCTTGGGCTCCCCAAGATTGGGTCACCCAGAGCCATGTATGTGACTAAGCAGGCCAAGTTGCTGTGACCTGTAACCTCCTTCCATCTTGGGGGGGGGGGGGGGGGGGGGGGGAGATGATCACTGCCTTAGATTATTCCCATGGTATAAAAATTGCTACATTTTACTGCAAACTTGTGATAATGGTGCAAGGCAACCTGTTTTTTCCTTTGCCAGCAATGTGTCACATGGTCCTTGGAAATAGCCATGGTGACCAAAAACAAATCCAAATAAACTGCTGCTGTGCATGACCATGGAAACAGTGCTCTGAAAGTAGTCATCAATCACTTCAGCAAGCAACACTTGACATCAGATGGCAGCCAATAAGAACTGGTACTCGTACTCTATGTCAAAAATGCATGCCAAGGGCCGTTTTCGCCGGTGGAAGTGATTTTCAAATTAAAAAATGAACTTTGACACCACTTGTGGTCTGATCATAAACAACTACAACCAGATTTCCCCGGAATTTACCATGCTAGCCACAACTGGCCTTTCCACACTGATGACAAGGGTAGAGTCAGAGAGAGGCTTCAGTCTGCAAAACTGAATAAAAAAACTGCAAGTTGAAGCTGACTGTCAGAAGGCTGTGTCAACAGATTGATGAGCTTGTCATCTGAAGCAACTCCTCATGAATAGTTTCATTTTCACCCATGTGGGATCACTGCACGTAGATCTTAATCTCTATCACTCGACATTGTGACAAGCCACAACTGACGGCCGTATACGCATATTTTGGTTAGATTGCACATCAATTAAGAGGATTCCTCAATCTTTTTATTTTTCAGACTGAAATATTGTATTAATTAAATGACACAGATTTGGATGATCTTTTCCCATGAGACCATCAATCCTGTTTCATTGTTATGACACTCAAGACCCTGCATCAGGCAGTGTTCATTGGTTCATGTTCGGGTTCCTTTTACCATGGATGGATTTTAACTGACAAGTGACATTCACCTGTCAGCAGAGTATGTCTCCAGAATACTGTGGTGACTCACATACAGTGAAATCAAGTTTCAAGTGTAGATACGGATTACTGTAACTCTCTTTTGGTACTGTAGGCTCGTTTTTTGTTTTGTTCTTGTTACAATCTTAGTCTTTTAGCATCAGCAATGCTTGCAATGCGAGTTGAATGGAGGGTCACAGCAGCACTAGTTTTTCATGTTCAACTAGAGCACAGTATCAGTGGTCGGGCACCTACGCAACGACTGTACCGGTTGAACTGTGTGGACTGCTAGTAGTAGTACATCCAAGTCCCTCATTTTAAACATGGATTTTTGACAATCAGGATTCCTGACCATTTCATCTTAAATTTTTATAACTACACTTTAATTATTTATTTTAATGCTTTCAGGTTCACTGCACTGGAATTGCCTGTCTTAAATTTTCACACAAGCAGTACATCTGAATTACCTCTGAAATGCAACTCTTAATTTTTCACAAGCAGAATACCTGAATTACCTCTAAACTGGCCGTCTTAAATTTTCACAAGTGGAACACCTGAATTACCTATGAACTGCTGGGCTTAAATTTTCACAAGCAGTACACCTAAATTACCTATGAACTGCATGTCTTATATTTTCACAAGCAGTGCACCTGAATTACCTATTTAAAAAAATCAATTAAAAAATCATTAGTTCTTCCGAATTACCCCTTATTCATAAAAACCAATACACCCTGTTTCTTAACGTTTTTGATTTACAATAATTTTCATAATCAGTAGTAGTACACCTCAACATTTTTCATAATCAATGCATTGTGTGTACATTTGAAAATTATTTTTACCTATCATCGAATCTAAGCTTCTTAACAAACGTCGCAATCAGCACACCATAATTTTAGTTTAATTATTTACTTGCGTACATTTTTTTCAAAATCATTAGTATGAATACATCTGGATTACTGATCTCATATTATCCCAAACTGAATCATTTATAAATATTACATTTCCAACAATCACTGAATCAGTACTGTTCACAACACATTTTCACAATCATTAAATATGTAAACCACCTGTGTTAAATTTTAACAACTGGTAGTACTAAATTATTAGTTATATTTTCACATATAACTAATCACCATCAGTTTTCAAAACAGATATTCACTGATTTAGAATTACTTACCTTAATTCTTCACAACCAAGGCATCTTGATTACCCACTTAGCTACTACCAGTGCCCCTTAATTCCCTATTTTTCATACTTCCTGATACATGCAATTCACATAACTGGGGAAGTATGGCATGTGGACAAGGTTGTGCAGGAGGGAAAAGAAAGCAAGATACACTTTAAGTAATGCAAGGATTGTATATGAGCTGGCAATGTTGTATGCATCACGCAGAAGCACTCCTTTTCCAGTTAATCCCTTGTCCGTTGTGTCTGACCCTGAAGATTGAAACATTTCACAGGACCTTCCAACTCCCATAAAGAATCAAAGTTTCAACTAACATTCCAACCATCTCAGCCCTAGGAACAAAAGCTGCCGATTTAAAAATAAATCTGTGACAGGAAGTCAGTCAACTCAATCTGTGCCCAACTTCTGCTGCTGTTTGAAAACTGTAGCACAGAAACACAAGTCCAAAACTTGAATACACTTTGGGGCAGATCCAAATGTGGCAACATCTACCCTGCCAGTCCCCCACACCATGTCCAAACACAGATCCTGAGCACTCACTACACAAATATTCAGGTTTGTGAACTACAGTGTCTACAGGATGGTCCCCAGAACCATCAGCAGTCAACAGCAGAGAGACAGACTTAGTGGGCAGAAAAAGACTCGTATTTCACTTACTGTTGGGTCCTGGGGGTCCTGGAGGAAATCCTTGATGGCCAAAGTCACGTCCGCGCCCTCCGGCGTTGATGTCCAGACCAGCAAACTAAGGAAAGAGAAAACAATTCTGTGAACGGTCACATGAAACGCACCTATTTTTAACAGAAACAAGCCTGTTGACCCCCCCCCCCCTCCTTTTTTTGTGCAAGCAACATTCACATTTTCAATATCATAAACCAAATACAGGGTGACCCCTGTATGCTAATAGCTTTTATGTTTTCAGCAAATTACTTAATATTTGGTGCACACTAACTTCAGTTTGTGCATGATCATTCCACAGAGCTTCCAGTTTGTAGGTCAAATAGTCTGAAATGTGTTCTAAATGACCCCCTTGGCGTTGCAGGCACACTAGCAAGCGGCCCTCAAAATTGTCAAGGACATGAACACGTTCCTCTATCGGGATTGCCCTGATCCTGGCTGTAATTGCCGTCTTCAAGTCATTGATTGTCTGAGGGTTGTTTTTGTACACTCGGTCCTTTATATAACCCCAAAGGTAAATGTTGGGGGGGGGGGGGGGGGGGGGGGGTGAGGGGGGTTAAATCAGGTGAGTGTGGTGCCCACTCAACATCACATCTCCTAGTAGTAGTAACGAGTCGATCCTTGAATCACTGCCATAGCCACAATAATGTTACTGGATGTGTGAGGGGTGGCCCCATCTTGCTGAAACCACTCTTCATCTCTAGTGATGGTCCAGGGTTGGCCCAGTGATGCCCAAAATGTCCTAAGCACCACTGTTGTGTAAATGACAATTTTGTGCGACACTTGCAAGTGTGCCTGCAATGCCAAGGGGGTCATTTGGAACACATTTCGGAGGGAACATTAAAGTCAGACTATTTGACCTACAAACTGAAAGCTTCATGGAATGATCATGCACAAACGTAAGTTAATGGGCACCAAATATGAAATAATTAGCTGAAAACATGTAGAAGTTATTACTATTAGCATTCTTGTGGTTGGCATTTATTTTTTGTGCTTGTGTTGTCACCCTGTAAAATCCTCCCCCCCCCCCCCCCCCATTAATGAATGGAATAACGTCTTTTTCTTGTTTCTCTCCACTTGTGTATTGTGGTTTTACTCCATCACTGGTTTTAAAACAGGGTTTGTATATATGTACACAATTTTTTTTACTTCAAAATTCCAAACTAGTATAAGGACCGTTTTTCCAGACCAAGTTACTGCTCAGTTACATGTACAATCTGAATACTTTTATTTTACAGTAAAAATGCAAATACAGACCTGTTTACCCTCTACATGTATTTGGAGTACTTCAACCAGCAAAAAAGTGTAATCTCAGACCAAAGAGTGTAATTTGTGGACAACACCCTTCTGGCATCATCAAATGCATACAGCCTCACTGACACAATACAATGAAAAATTGGACAACTGTGTGAATGATACAACATGTGTACTCAACAAAAATTCAGTTGGACTTTTAAGTTTTATTTGTGGGCACAACCTTCAACTTCAAGCTTCAGGACAATATCCAGGCAACAGAAACTGTGTGTGCGACACAGCATAACATGTGTACACAACAAAGCCATAATAATAATAACGGAAATTTTTAAGCTCCCTACCTATCAAAATATTTGTGAGAGAATTGGCTGTTGCAAGGGGCAGGTTCAATTCAGCTATCATTTCACACATTTTGACATCGGCCGCCATTTCACATTGTCTTTGGCCAGTTTTTCTTTCTGCATTCCCTTATGCTCTGCATTGTTTTTTGTGAAATCGGGACTTGATATGCTTTCAGCAATTATATCGGCCACTGTGGGTGCATGAAAAGTCCTTTCTGCAGAACTCGCAAAACACATATGTTCTTCTTTCAAGGATGGGCCTAAAAATGGTCCATTAAAAAAATTAAACCACTCTATTGGACTCTGCAGGCCCACCAGAAGTGCAGCATATGCTTAAAAGAAGAAATGTCCACGTGTCGTGGTAGTCTTTCTTGTACATAGTGCTGCTTCACATTTCTTTTGTATTAAACTTGCAGCCACAACTTTGAAGTCTGAGTTGTCCTCAGATTCGTCGTCCGTTTCATGTACCTTCCTTTTTTGGCTACCATCTGACATGTTATCGGGCGCAAGCAAAACATCTTTTGCTGAATATGAAAATGGCAGTCTCGGCCAGCCGGAAGTAAAAATGTGGAACAGAAGAACATCAACGAAAAGCAAAACTCAGAAAAGAAATCACCGACATAATAAAATATTTTTATGGAGCTGAAAAGTGTCATCAGTGTAGAAATCGCATACTGGTGTAGTCTGATGCTAAAAATCATAAGTACGCCAGAAGTGTAAACAGGTCTGCAAATAGATCAAAATGTAAATGGCACATGCCACAGGGGCTTGTGCTGGATTTGAGTCATTTGCTTTAGTTGATGCATAACCTTTTGTGATTGTGATGCCACTTTGGCATCAAAACTTGGTGATCATTTGTATTCTCTTTAACTTTTGTGTATTTTTTTTTTAACCAGAAGACAGAGTGCACACAGGTTTTTGTACATGTTAGATAATCAGTTTTCTGTGAACTGCATGTGACATGTTACTGATGTTGACTATATTTTTCCAAAATTCCATCGCTCGCATTACATGGACCCACAGCATGATGTTGACGGTGCTCAGCTGAATTTTGTATCCATGGGTTCTGCTCATTGCAAAATTTTGTGGAAATATTGCATTTTTGTGGGTGCCATACGCATTTTAACCACATCGCTGCGTCACTGTACGCAAATGACAACACCAACTGATTCAATGAGTTATGGCTCATTGGTGGCTGCTGCATCACTCAACACTATATCTACTTTCAAACTCAGTCATTGTCATCTCAGTGGTGGCTCAATCCACATTCCTCTCTAGCACACACGGCACTGTAAGTCCAGTCAATGAAGGGCATAATCTGGACTATGAAATATATGCGCAAGCTACTGTAATTTTCGGTCTTTGAGGCGATATTTTCCCCCCTCAAATCTGATCCATGCACCTTAACTGGGCAAATTTTTGTTCATCGAACATACTTCAGACAGTTTGATGAACTATGATTTGTTTCTTAATTGAACTTTTAGTTTGCCTTACATGGTTCGGATAGTTTGTTCTTAAATGGCTTGTAATGAGATGCAAGCTTCGGCCCAAACTTGCGGCAGACGCACAGCATGATCCAAAATGTAGGCTAAAATCACGTCAATATAATCATCCCTCACAGGGTAATTCAACTAACTACTATCTCATTCTGGGTCCCAGAGACAAGGCTGTGACTCCCACAAGTCAACAAATAAAAATATTCCCTCCAAAGCGAATGAAGAATCTAGCGACACCGTCATCCATTTTTATTTTTAGTTCTTCCTCATCCACAGGAGAGCTCTGCTCTCAGCCAATCAGAGGCAATGTTCATCGAATTGGGCAACTGTTCCCAGAACATGTGCAGCGAAGCTTTTCGGACCTTCAATATAGCTTTGTCGCAGTTTGCCGAATACTCCAACTATATTCGCGAAGCAAAAGTTCGCCCAATTAAGAACCAACTATGTTTGCTGAATACTCCCAACTATGTTCGCAAACAAATGTTCGCCCAATTAAGAACGGGCTTTACATTTGGTAGTCCCCTGTCTCTGAATAACATTCCCACTTTCCCAAACAATGATTAATTAATATTTAAAATCGAATCTAACCCATATCTGGAAGAGGCAATTCAGTCTCCAAATCACACTGGCCAGAAATCGCGTATCTTGCCAAACTGCTCAGTGATAATTTTAGGTCAATTGACAGAGGACAATCCCAGACATGGAATTCAGAACAACCCAATATGTGTAGTCTGTCAGTGTATATCAGAATTTACAAAAAGATAGAAGACTATGAAACCGAAAACAAAACGCTCGTTGTCACTGAACACGAATGAGACAAAATGGCAGCAGTCTTGAGTTCAACTTCATCATTACCAAATCTCATGGTAGACGACAAGAACTGGGTTTGCCGACATTGTCTGCAGCAGTTCATCTTCGGAAAATGATGCCGTGTATATGTTTCGATCTATTCAAACTTTTTGTGAATGGCATGTTTACTGAATGTTTCCACTTTTTTTCTCCTCTTCACAGATAGACTTTCTTTTTTACTATTTTCATCTGCTCACTTTACAGATCGTCAGCTACATTCAAGTCTACTCCATCATTTTGCCGTTGTGCACTCTAGGTTATGCTGTATGCATTTTTCATACCACTGACGCAAAATACGTAATGTTTTGTGTTGGTTGACGCAAATCTGTAAAAGACAGGGCGACCCCTGGTATTCCTAGTCATACTTATTACTAAATATTTTCTTCTTCTTTTTGGATGATCCAGACAACTTTTTTCATCCATGTGATGTACTTTTTACACATGATGGACTGTGTTTATATGAGAAAATGGAGAAACCCAACACACTGCCAGGAGGTGTGGGAGTACAGTGGCAGTTAAACAGCATCACACTCACTCTGAGTAATTCTGTCCCCAAACCTGTGATCAAACACAATATAAATTATGTTCGTCATATACATCTATGAACAACACACTTTAGAAATGACATCAACTTTATTCTCATCACACTTCAGTCAAAAGAAGAAAGATTCATGCTGGCAAAAGTTGCAAGTTGGACACACACCATTGTCACCATTTATCATTAAACAACCCTTATGCATTATGCATCATGATCTAAAAAATGCAGGTGGCACTCAGAACTGCATAAAACATACATTAACACAAGCCCCATCTTGTTGCATGCTGCTGATAAACACCAATCTGCACCAGGTCTGGGAACAGTTTCAAGTTCAATAAATTCAGAAATACACCTCCTTTGAATATACTATCACTGGTCATTTGTTGACTTGTAGGAGGCGCAGCCTTGTCTTGGAGACCCAGAATGAGACAGTAGTTAGTTGAAGTACCCTGTGAGGGATGATGAAAGTATACCGACTTGATCTGATTTGACTTTAGCCTACATTTTCGATCATGCTGTCTGCTGCGCATCTGCCGCAAGTTCGGGCCGAAGCTTGCATCTCATTACAAGCCATTTGAGAACGAAGTAAAGTTTGGACTGTCCAAACCATGTTCGGCGAACTAAAAGTTCAATTAAGAAACGAATCATAGTTTGTCGAACAGTCCAAAGTATGTTCAGCGAACAAACATTCGCCCAGTTAAGAACGGGCTTAACCGTTCCAGGCTTGGAAAATGCTAGATTCAAACACAATTTCATAAATTAAAGACATGTAATAAAAAGAACGCTTCACATTCCAACATCTGAGAGAGACTGAGCGAAAGACTGTTTCAAGCCTTTAATTAAAGTGCATTCTATCACATAGATCTGGGGGGAAAATTAATAATATGTAAAGATCTCACCCTGTCCCTGATCTAACTGTACTGGTTGAACGGGCGTAAAACACCAAGTTACTTACTTACTATGTAAATGCATGGGCTTTGAAAAATTGCATGACAGGAGTTTATTTTGTGAACAAAATGCTGTTTTTCTGTGTATATGCAACCCCTGATTGTAAAGCATACATTTTTCTTTTATGTTTTATTTTTTTTAATTCATCACTGTCACAAAAAACATTTTCAGAGAAATGATTCTGACTGCATCTTAGTACTGCTAGTAACAGGAAGAAGAGGATTCTAATTTGTCAGAGGAACAAAAATAGCCTCGTGGAAAGTTTTTGTACTTTTAGATTTACAGTGTCTGTCCAGAGTAATGTTTTTAAAGAGGAACTATTACTTGGAATCCGTCAAATGATGCCTCACTCGAGTAGCCTAAACCACACAAATGCTTAATTCGAAAAAACTGCATCAGACTTGGTGGCATTAAAAAAAAATTAAACAAAAATGAAGGAAAAGAACATTCCTTCATAGACCTGGACTCTTTTCTGAAGTATCGCAATTTTAAACGGCAGTGCAATTATAACACTAACAGATTGAATTTTTTCACATGATTGAAGAAAAAGTTTAGTATTTAATCAAATAAATCACAGTACAGTCCCCAATAACCAAATGTCTTTCAGATCATGCTACGTGTTCAAAGGCCGATCGCTTTGACAGAAGACAAAAGCAAATCAGACCATCAGCCGCCATTTTGTTCACGATGTTGAAGCGTGGGTGACCGGCGAAAAAAGAAAAATTATGTTTCGCTATAAGTATCAGCTTTTTTCACACAACACTCGACCACATTTTTCAAATGTATTACCTGCTGCTCTAGACCCGGTCCATTTTGGGTAGAACCATTAGGCATGTTATGAAGCTTTGATAAAACTCGCGACCAAAAAGAAGGAAGATGGAGACCGAAGTGAAATCCCTAGCAGAGCGACGTCACGTGGGCAAATAAGGGGAGAGAACACATTGGACTTCTCGATCGATTCAACGAGACCGGAGAGACCAACCCTCTTTCAAAATCACATTTTCTAAAACTTTTCTTTTATGTTTTCAATAACATAAACCCCAGATCAAGACACCTCTATTTAATCTGTGTGGTTTTTTTTTTTTCTTCTTCTAAAACACGTTTTTGAGCGGCAGGGTATGATGGTAGGCCGGCCCGTATTACTGAGTCACTAGTTATTGCATAGTCAGTGACGACACAACACGAACTGAAACAACTGATAAAACCGGACTAGGTAGTAGGCTATTATTATTTATATAATGTAGTTTTCGATCGGAAGACAGCACGAAAAGTGTTTCCGGTAATTTTCTGTTTCAGTGTCCTTAGTTGAATTATTCGGCAGTTTATTGCTTTCACTGACTGATTTCAATCAGATTGTATCACGCCGCCGAGTCAGTCGACTCAGGCACGGCGGCGCCGGCCAAGCAGAATTTTAGTTGTGTCGCTGCATGGCCCTTGCCACTTCGGCATGGCCTCTGCTAACCGGCCCGACTGACCGAAGCCGTCTGGCTTCGCCCCAGTTCACCATTGAGACGGACTTTGCCGGAAATTTTAATTTGATGCTTTCCAGATGCCCCCCCCCTCAGTCGCCCCCCTCCCCGCAGCCCTCCCACCCCGTACCCTCCTCCCCCACCGGGTATCAGGCCTTGAGAACCCGCAAGGTGCATTGCATTGTCAGTGTACCGGCGCCGCCGGACGGCGGCGGATCCGTGTCAGTCACTGAAAGTAAACGCGGGGTGATGATGATATAGCCATACTGATAGTAACTCAGTGACTCAACATTCCGCATCATGTTAGGAAAATTGGCACTTTTTCTTGAGGCAGCTGCCGGTGCGGCCGGATGAAGTCATTCGACCGGCACTGACCGAACTGCTCGGCGCCGCGGGACGGCGCAACTGCCGGACACTGGATAAACCTCAGAATATCAACTGACTAGTACTGATTAAGCTAAACTTGAATGATTGGTGAAATACTCAGTGAATGACACCCCCTTGCCCCACAGTCACCCCCCCCCCCCCCAACTCACACACACTGAAATACACAGACACGGCTACTGACAAGACACTGCCACCGGCACTGCCACTGACACACACACACACCGTGGCACAAGCACACACTCACACACACACACACTGACACTCACACACACACACACACACACACACACACACACACACACACACACACACACACACACACGGCGGCACACACACACACACACACACACACACACCACACACACACACACACACACACACACACACACACACACACACACACACAAACACACACACACACGTGACACTGACACACACACACTGACACACACACACACACACACACACACACACACACACACACACACACACACACACACACACACACCGGCACACACTGTGACACACACACACTACTACACGACATACGGCATTATGCATCCGCGGCGGTTGCCCGTTGTTTGTGACTACTGATCATAGGCCTTAGCGGTGACGTCTGCCGTGGCATGCTATATTTAGACCTGACGTAATTTTGCGGGCGGGTCTAGTACTGACTTAGTGATATGGGCAATCATGTCACCGAGTCAGTAGTGTAAATAGTGCCAGTGTGGTCCCGGCCGAGCCGCTCTTGTGCCGGTATATTTCGAATCATACTAGTGTAATGGACTGAAACTGCGTGTCTAGAAGTTTAGTTCACGACAGCATCTAGGTGTTCGAGAATGTCGAAACGTGCTCCACCCGGGCTATGATTGATTGTCAGTCAGTGACACCGGCAGTGTCAGTCTCTGGATAATGCAGCGACTGACTGAAATTTGACTGACGCGCCGCCCGAGCGTGGCCGTTGGGCTCTAGCCCGGACTAAGTAAGTAAGTAAACATGGTGCTTAACGTCCACTGACAGAAACCGTACGGCTTATTGGGGACGGCGCGAGACTGAAGGGGGGGGGGGGGGGGGGGGAGGGTATAGAGGTGGGGGGAGAGCGGAGACTGATTATGACCCGGCTATCGCTACAATGTCACCACGAGGCACCAGAATGATTCCTGCATTAAGATGGGCAGCGATGAGAGCCAATTTAATGTTTCAGTTAGGAAGTGATGGACAAAGTCACAAGACAGTGTCCACAAACCACAACCTTTTTGAAGAATTGAAAGGAGAGCCGACTGCGGTATCGAACCCGAGCGGGCCGTCCTTCCGCTTAAGTTATCAGCCTAACGCCTTACCGCTCCCGTCCCTAATAAGCCGTACGGTTTCTGTGGACGTTAAGCACCATGTTTACTTACTTACCGCTAGGCCAAACCGGCTCACGTAGCCCGGAATTAAGTAAGTAAACATGGTGCTTAACGTCCACAGAAACCGTAAGGCTTAAGGGACGGGGAGAAGGGGGGAAGGGGGTATGGAGGTGGGGGAAGAGGGAGATAGATATACCTATCGCTACACTGTCACCACCAGAATGATTCCTGCATTAAGATGGGCAGCGATGAGAGCCATTTTAATGTTTCAGTACTGAAGAAGTGATGGACAAAGTCACAAGACAGTGTCCACAATCCACAACCTTTTTGAAGAGAAAGGAGAGCCGAAGCGGCGTATCGAACCGAGGCCGTCCTTCCGCTTAAGTTACCAGCCTAACGCCTTACCGCTAGGCCAAACCGACTCACGTAGCCCGGAATGAATTGTTTTTTAACTAATATAGTGATCGGCCACTTCCTCTCTGTGCAGCGTCATAGTTCAGGAGCTGTGTGAGGGTCGAGGTGGCCGTCCTGGGCTGTCCGTCCTAACGAGCCTTCTGGTTTCCGTGGACGTAAAGATTTATTGAACCATGCTTCGGCATTGGTCTCAGCTTGTCCCTAATATGTCAGCCGACATCTGAGGACATTAAGCATCACTTCATCATCTCTCTGTGCGACTCAACGCATCTCAGTGGTTAGAGCGCCGGACTCGTGATTGAAAGGTCGCGGGTTCGAATCCCTGCAGGAGCGGCGGGAGAATTTTCTTCTCCAGGGTCGACTTTCTGTGCTGACTCTTATTTCGGTATCCGTTCCACCCCCTTGTTACCGCAGTAGCACGTAAAAGATCCCGGTCATTCTGCCAAAAGTGCAGGTGGCAGGTTACAGCTAAACACGCATACACCTTACGTATGTGGCTTTGCATGAAGTGACATGGAGCATGGTTGTATGATGTACACAGACCTTACGCCGAGACGGCAGCAGTTTCATGTGGCACCAGCCATGCCAGCGCTGTAAGTACACCACTTCGGTGGATATTAAAAAAAAAAAAACGCGCTATAAAAAGCTAGTCACTCATGTAGAATTACATGCGAGCCGGCAGTGAGTCTGCTCAAGAGAGCGGAGAATAGCGCTATATAAGCGATCATCAATCAAGCAATCAGTCAATCTTTGGACACCAGGTGATCAACGGTCCGATCGAGTCGAATCACACCACGCTCCGAGCCGGCATCGCGGCTTTCCGGCACCAATGACTGAAGTTCCTCCAAACTGACTCTGCCAGAATTGGTTACGCCACTGAAGGGGCACTCCGCGGTCTCGTCTCCACACAGCTGTCCACCGACGCGGTCAGCGCCCTCTGCCGGCAAAGGTTTGCCGGATACTCCGAATCACACTCCGAGCATCTCTTTCCGGCACCTTCCTCCAAACTCTGCCAGATTAATTAGCTACGCCACTGAAGGGTCCCTCCTTATCTCCGCGCAGCTATCCACCGACGCGGTCAGCGCCCTCCGAAAAGTTCGGGTACTGATAAGACTGTGGAAGGAACCTAGCGCCCATTTGGCCTAGCGGTAAGGCGTTAATGAGGATGGTAAGCGAAAGGACCTCGGTTCCAATCCGCTTCGGCTCTCCTTTCTCTTCAAAAGTTGTGGTCTGTGGACACTGTCTTGTGATTTTGTCCCTCACAATTATGAAACATTAAAATGGCTCTCATCGCTGCCCACCTTAATGCAGAAGTCATTCTGGTGGTGACAATGTAACGATAGGTATATAATCTCCCTCTTCCCCCACCTCCATACCCCCTTTCCCCATCTCCCCGTCCATGATAAGCCTTATGGTTTCCGGCTGTGGACGTTAAGCAGCATGTTTACTTACTTAGAGCCCAAGCACGCACGTAAACATGAGACGCATCCACCCCGGGTAAAAGATGAGTTCCGTCTCGATTCAAACGATTTTGGTTTGATTTGAGCTGGCGTAAGCAACATAGTGAGTTATAAAACAAACGTCTTATATAATTTGAGTTGTTTGTAACAAACTTACTACTGTTTGAGCACCAACTGACCAAAAACTGTTCGTTAGCTGACATTTTTCTGGACCCTATGACGTAACCGTTACGACAGTGGTTGAAGGAAGGATGTCGCAAACCAGTGCTTTGAGTTTGTCTCAGAATAAGACGGCTGTGCCGCAACATAGCGCCCAAGCACCCATGCAGACATGACTGAGACACATCCGCCCTGGGTAAAAAAAAAAAAAAAGAAAAAAAAGCAGAAAACTGAGTTCCGTCTCGATTTAAACGATTTTGGTTTTATTTGTGCTGGTGTAAGCAACATGGTCAGTTATAAACAAAAGAGTGAAACGTCTCATACTAGTCTAACGTCTCATACTAGTCTAACGTCTCATACCAGTCTAACGTCTCCTACCAGTCTAACGTCTCATACCAGTCTAACGTCTCCTACTAGTCTAACGTCTCCTACCAGTCTAACGTCTCCTACTAGCCTAACGTCTCCTACTAGTCTAACGTCTCATACCAGTCTAACGTCTCATACTAGTCTAACGTTTCATACCAGTCTAACGTCTCATACCAGTCTAACGTCTCCTACCAGTCTAACGTCTCATACTAGTCTAACGTCTCATACTAGTCATGAGTAGGCTGTTACCAACTTACTGCCGTTTGAGTATCATCGAAAAACCGTTCGTTAGCTCTTTTTTTCGAGAACTATGGCAGTGGTTGGAGGAACGAGTTGTAAACCAGTGCTTAGAGATTGCCGCGGTCCGATGTCGCAGCAAAGATTATAAATATGTATTTATAATCTTTGGTCGCAGTCAGTCACAGCCTGGCTTCGGGTAGCCGGTTTGCCAGTTCCTGTCGGCATCTCAAGCTGCTCAATACTTAGCCCGATCATCCGAGACACGGCAAGCCACCAGCTGGAGACGCTTGCTTTGCCGCGCCACCCTACGTGTGCTCAAAGCTTTGGTGTGCTCCACCGCTGATTTCTGCTGAGTCGGCTACCACATGCAGATTATTACATGCTATTCTGGAGTTCCCCATGCCAGTTTTTACTCACAGAAACTGGCAGAATTCAATGGAGGCTGCCACCCGGAACACTCCGAGCACCGCTTTCCAGCACCTTCCTCCAAACTCTGCCAGATTTAGTTACGCCACTGAAGGGGCACTCCGCTGTATCTCCGCGCAGCTGTCCACCGACGCGGTCAGCGCCCTCCCGAAAGGTTTCGGTACTGACAAGACTGCGGAAGCAACCAAGCGCCCTAGCACGCACGTAAACATGAGACGCATCCACCCCGGGTAAAATAAAAAGCCGGGGCGGTCCGTCTCGATTCAAACGATTTTGGTTTTATTTGAGCTGGCGTAAGCAACATGGTCAGTTGTAAAGTAAACGTCTCAGTGATAGAATCTGAGTCGTTTGTAACAAACTTACTGCTTACCAACAAAAAACTGCTCAGTAGCTGACAGTTTTCTGGACCCTATGGCGTAACTAAATACGGCAGTCCTTGAAGAAAGG
>JABMCL010002353.1:335000-342500 GCA_018857735.1 Alviniconcha marisindica
GAACCATCAACACCAACCTACAACGGGTTGGACTTGCTAGCACAGCAGCTGAAACATCACATCGCAATCAACACCAACACCACCGCCTGTGAGAGGACACCTGCAAACAACAACAACAACAACAAACCCCAAAATCAAACAACAACAAAACAACAACAAAATCAAACACACCAAAAACAACAACCAAAAAACATCAACAGCTGCGTTGTCACGGGTCCATTCGTAAGTAAACTCTGATCTTTGTATCTTATATCTCAGAATGTGTTGTTAACTCAGTTATTGCTGTTAAAAAAATGTTTTTAAAAACGCGCTATGAAAAGCTAGTCACTCATTTAGAATCACATGCGACAAGATCGCAGTCAGTCTGCTTGAGAGCGAAGTATAGCACTATATAAAAATGATCAACAGCTATAGATAGACACATATTGGAGTATGACGCATCACACGCAACACAGGCGTACTGATTTTCAGCCTTGCGGGTTGGCACTTTCACTCACTTCAAACAAACGAACAAAACAAAACAAACAAACAAATAAACGAAAACAAACAGCAACAAACTACAACTTTACTGGAACATGTAAAGCACAATTGCAATTAAAGACAAACAAACAAAAAACTTTACTAATCTCTTGAGGAAGTTTGGGTCGACTTATCCGAGTAAGGCACAGCAGCCGCAGGAGCAGCGCTACCCATTCCTATCATGTCGGTGTGTGTAGTATTTTCATGTGTCCAAACAATGGTATGGCTGCCAATGTTTGGCGTTTTTCACGTGCGAACAGATGTTGATACGTTGTGCTTGACTCAATGCATTCATGGCATTAGCGTATTTCGTACTGCGTTAAGCGTTCTTGTGAGAAAGGGTGCTTTATAAATGTAAGTTATTATTATTATTATTAATATTTTTATTATATATTTGCACAGCTTTATTTGATGTAAAATGACCGTGCAGTTCTAAAAGCTCTACGCCACAATCTCGCAGAGTAGCTGCCCTTACCTCCACGACGAACTCTATGTCCGGTTCCTCCAACACGAAATCTGTGGTTTGGATGTGGCCCGTGTTGATCCCCACTGTGCGTTCCAAGTCACGTTCCTGTCACACCATCATTCAACAGTCACGATCAGGTCACGATCCTGTCACACCATCAGTCAACACAGTCACGATAACGTTCCTGTCACACCATCAGTCAATACAGTGACGGTCAGGTCACTTTCCTGTAACATCATCAGTCACGTCATAGTCACACCATCAGGAAACACAGTCACGTTCCTGTCACACCACCAGGAAACACAGTGACATTCCTGTTACTCCACCAGGAAGCACAGTCACGATCAGGTCAGGTCCATCTGAAGCTAATTTCTGGATAATGCTTATGTCTGTGGTCTAGATGAACACTACTGACATCGACTAAACGCTTAGTTGACTTTATTTCTGTTGCCTAGACGATCAATGCTGATATTGATCTGAAACTTTTTGGCTTAAAAAAAAATCAAAAAAATCTGTTGTCTAGAAAATCACTACTGACATCGACCTAAGGCTTCGTATCATTGGTGGGAGCTGCCACAAGTATAATTTTTGTCGCGACAAAAGTTTTGTCGTGACGAACACGTGTTGTCGCGACAAATACGTGTGCGTCGTGACAAAACACGTCTTTTGTCGCGACAAAAGTATGCTTGCTGCCACAAAACGTTTGTCGTGACAAAATATTTTGTCGTGACAAAACTTTTGTTGCAACAAATATTTGTCACGTGTTTGTCGCGACAAGCATACTTTTGTCGCGACAAAAGACATGTTTGTCGCGACAAAAGTAAGCTTGTCGCAAGAACACTTTTGTCGCAACAAAATTATGTTTGTCCCGGCAAACGTTTTGTCGTGATAAGCATACTTTTGTTGCGATAAAAGACGTGTTTTGCCGCGACAAAAATTATACTTGTGGCAGCTCCCGCCAATTATATTTGTGGCTATATATAAGTTGTCCAGACAGTCATTACTGATATCAACCTGAGGCTTTGTGGAGTTATTAAATTTTTATATCTGTTGTCTAGACGATCATTACTGATGTCGACCTAATACAAGGCTTTGTGGAATTGTTGTATTCTTTAGACGACCACGTGCACTAACCTCAATCAACAGCTTTTTGACGTTGAAGACGAGACATGACTGCAAGGAGTCCAAGAAAGTCGCAATGTTCTTGATATCTTTCCGCTGGTAACCAAGGAAACGACTCTGCAGACATACTCCGTTCTCCTCGATGAAACGTACCAACTCCTCGTAATGGATCTGTAACGCACCAACTCATTGTAATGTATCTGACGCGTACTAATCTGTAACGAAACACACACACACACACACACACACACACACACACACACAACACACACACACACAACACACACACACACAACACAACACAACACAACACAACACAACACAACACAACACACACACACACACACACACAGATATATATACGCACACACAAAAAACAAACAACAAACAACCACAAAACAACCTCATCAACAACCTCATCAACAACAACAACAACAACAACAACAACAACACACACACACCACCACCACCACCACCACCAACCACACACCAAAACAACAACAAAAATCAAACAACAACAACAAACAAACACAACAACAACAACAACAAAAGGTATACTCAAGTATTACAGTCCCAAGTTTCTTTATTTCGGGTGGGACTGGCAGATGCAAAGAGCGGTGATGTTATGTAGTAAGCTGTGATTCAGACAGAGATGTGGTGTGGTGCAGAGAGATGTGGTATAGTGCAGATATGTGGTGTGGTGCAGACAGTGAGATATGATGCTATGCAGACAGTGAGATGTGGTGTGGTGCAGAAATGTGGTGTAGTGCACATATGTGGTGTGGTGCAGTGAGATATGATGCAATGCAAACAATGAGATGTGGTGTGGTATAGACAGATGTGTGGTATAGTGCAGAGATGTGGTGTGGTATACAGATAGATGTGGTGTGGTGCAGACAGCGAAATGTGGTGTGGTATACAAAGAGTGTGGTGTGGTATACAAAGAGATGTGGTGTGGTATACAGAAGGATGTGGTGTGGTATACATAGAGATGTGGTGTGGCATAAAGGGGGATGTGGTGTGGTACACAGAGATGTGGTGTGGTATGTAGAGGGATGTGGTGTGGTATACAGAGGGATGTGGTGTGGTATACAGAGAGATGTGTGGTATACAGAGGTGTGGTGTGGTATACAGCGAGATGTGGTGTGGCACATACAGCGAGATGTGGTGTGGTATACTCAGAGATGTAGTGTGGCAAAGACAGCGATTTGTGGTGTGGCACAGACAGCGAGATGTGGTGTGGTATACAGAGAGATGTGGTGTTGTATACAGAGAGATGTGGTGTGGCAAAGGCAGCGAGATGTGGCGTGGCACGGACAGCGAGATCTGGTGTGGTATACAGAGAGATGTGGCGTTGTATACAGAGAGATGTGGTATGACACAGTCATTGTCGGGGAATGCCGGATATGTGGCACGTTACCTGTCCATCATTGTCGTAGTCCAGGAGATTGAAGGCTTCGTTGACCGTGAAGTCCTTGCCGAACAACACTTCCGCTTGATGGCGAGGGAACTCCTTCTCCTGAAAGTCCACACCTGTACAGTTAACCTCTCCCGAAAGTCCACACCTCTACAGTTAACATCTCCGAAAGTCCACACCTGTACAGTTAACCTCTCCGAAGTAAGTAAGTAACTTTGTGTTTTACGCCCAGTCAACCACTGCGGTTATATCAGGGCGATAACCTCTCCGAAATTCCACACCTGCACAGCTAACCTTTCCGAAAGTCCACACCTGTACAGCTAACCTCCCCGAAAGTCCACACCTCTACAGTTAACCTCTCCGAGAGTCCAAACCTGTACAGTTAACCTCTCCGAAAGTACACACCTCTACAGTTAACCTCTCCGAAAGTCCACATCCTAAAATTCACACCTCTGCATTGTAGTTAACCTCTCCGTTAGTCCACACTTCTACAGTTAACCTCTCCGAAAGTCCACACATCTACACTTAACCTCTTCCAAAGAATAAACTGTAATAAAATGATACCATATTTGACAACAGTTTGTTTTACAGAGTTACACAGAGCCAGCAATTCTGTTTCTGCTCACTGCAGGCTACGAGGTGGATTAGTTCCCTTTCGTCACTTAGGCCACAAGCGTCCCTGAAAGTAAACCTACCCTTTCGACGACCAGGAGGGAGGGAGGGAGGGAGGGAGGGAGGGAGGGAGGGAGAGAGAGAGAGAGAGAGAGAGAGAGAGAGAGAGAGAGAGAGAGAGAGAGAGAGAGAGAGAGAGAGAGAGAGAGAGAGCCGTTTGAAACTCACGTCTTTGAAAGCCGCCTCCAGTTCCTGTCTGTCAATGACATCGTTGTGATCTAGGTTGTGATCCTGAAGCACCTGCAGAAAGGAAACACAATGCACACCATGCAGCCACCGTGGCGGACGGCTAGCACAACGGTCGGAGTGCGTGTTGGATTAAGCTGGGTCATGGATTCGAACCCCTTCAGTCACGCGGAGGAGGGTTTCGGCTCTGACCGGCTCCTATCCAGAGCTGAGAGTGCTATGGATTCAGAGTCGAGATCAAGAGGAGGGAGATGAGCTGAACTCTCACGAAGAAGTTGGACGCTTTTGCGGGTCCAGGCGAGATCAAGAGGAGGGAGGTGGTGCTGGACCCTCAAGTTAGCCCAGAAGAGATCAAGAGGAGGGAGGTGGTGCTGGACCCTCAAGTTCGCCCAGAAGAGATCAAGAGGAGGGAGGTGGTGCTGGACCCTCAAGTTCGCCCAGAAGAGATCAAGAGTAGGGAGGTGGAGCTGGGCTTGAAAGTTGGATTTGTCTTTTGCATCAGTTTGTTTCCCAACAGCTGAGCTTCGGACATTGTCTTTGTGACTGTTCTGCACAGCGGTTGGGACAGTAACTGCGTGGTACACTAGCTGCTGCACAATGGCGAAGCGGACACTGCCTTAATTAACATTTTGTTGTTCTGGCGGCGGTCCGCGGCATCCTTGGTCTTCCGGGTTGGCGCCTGCGATTGAGCCTTCACTTTCGTTCCCTTCCCCACTGGTCCCCGTCCCTAATAAACATTCTCGTTTCTGTGGACGTTAAGCAAAACAATTTCCCGCTATGGACAAAGGCCGTGGGATTCTTCAAGCCTGACCGGCTCCTATTCACAGATGTGAGTGCCGTGGACAAAGGCCGTGGGATTTTTCAGGCCTGACCGGCTCCTATTCAGAGGTGCTGTGGACAAAGGCCGTGGGATTTTTCAGGCCTGACCGGCTCCTATTCAGAGGTGCTGTGGACAAAGGCCGTGGGATTTCTCGGCTCTGCATGACCAGCTACTAATCATACCTGGCAGTGCAGTGAACCGAGGCCGAGCTTCAGCCACTTCACGGAAGTGTCTTTGATGAGGGGTCACTTAAGTCAAGATGATGATGAAGTGATGCTTAATGTCCTCAGATGTCGGCTGACATATTAGGGACAAGCTGTGACCAATGCCGAAGCACGGTGCAATAAATCTTTACGTCCACGGAAGCCAGAAGGCTCGTTAGGACGGACAGCCCAGGACGGCCACCTCGACTCTCACACAGCTCCTGAACTATGAAAAGTCAAGCACTTCTTTATTCCGTTTAAAGGAACACGTGGGTGCTACACAGGCATTGTGAGCCGGTTTGGCCTAGCGGTAAGGCGTTAGGCTGGTAAGTGGAAGGACCTCGGTTTGAATCTGATCGGCTCTCCTTTCTCTTCAAAAAGGTCGTGGTTTGTGGACACTGTCTGGTGACTTTGTCCACCACTTCCTACTGAGACATTAAAATGGCTCTCATCGCTGCCCATCTTAATGCAGGAGTCATTCTGGTGGTGACAGTGTAGCGATAGGTATATAATCTTCCCCCACCTCCATACCCCTTTACCCCCTTCTCCCCGTCCCTAATAAGCCTTATGGTTTCTGTGGACGTTAAGCACCAAGTTTACTTAATTACACAGGCATTAAAAAAAGAACAAATCTACATGTTTAACATACAACACATTACAAGAGCGAGGATAGCTCAGTGGTTAGAGCGCCAGACTCGTGATCGAAAGGTCGCGGGTTCGAGTCCCTGCAGGAGCGGCGGGAGAATTTTCTTCTCCAGGGTCAACTTTCTGTGCTGACTCTTATTTCGGTATCCGTTCCACCCCCGTGTTACCGCAGTAGCACGTAAAAGACCCCGGTCATTCTGCCAAAAGCGCAGGTGGCAGGTTACAGCTAAACACGCATACACCTTACCTATGTGGCTTTGCATGAAGTGACATGGTGCATAGCTGTATGGTGTACACAGAACGCGCCGAGATGGCAGCAGTTTCTTGTGGCACCAGCCATGCCAGCGCTGTAAGTACACCACTTCGGCGGATATTCAAAAAACGCGCTATAAAAAGCTATTCACTCATGTAGAATCACATGCGAGCGCAATGATTCTGCTTGAGAGCGGTGAATAGCGCTGTATATAAAAGCGATCAATAATAATAAAGATATTCATAGTTCAGGAGCTGTGTGACAGTCGAGGAGGCCGTCCTGGGCTGTCCGTCCTAACGAGCCTTCTGGTTTCCGTGGACGTAAAGCTATATTGAACCATGCTTCGGCATTGGTCTCAGCTTGTCCCTAATATGTCAACTGACATTTGAGGACATTAAGCAATACTACCTACCTACCTAATAAAGATACAATAAAAGATTCATAGTTTAAGAGAGCGCTGCAACGTACCCTGTTGTTCACACTTTGCTCTCAATATACTGGGACACCAAACACAAAAGGGTTTAGCGTTCATGATAGTGGGACACCAGACACACAGAGGGCTCAACCTTCATGGAAGAATGGGACACCAAGCGTACACAAGGCTTAACCTTGATCAAAAAGAAAAGAAAAAAAGGGACGTTATGCAAACACACAAAAGGCTTTACCTTCATGAAAGAGTGGGACAACAAACACACAAAGGACCTACCTTCATGAAAGAGTGGGACACCAAACACACACAAGGCTTTACCTTCAAGGAAGAAAGGGACACTAAACATACACAAGGCTTTACCTTCATGGGAGAATGGGACACAAAACACACAAGGCTTTACCTTCAATGAAGAATGGGACACAAAACACACACAAGGCTTTACCTTCATGAAAGAGTGGGACACCAAACACACACAAGGCTTTACCTTCATGAAAGAGTGGGACACCAAACACACACAAGGCTTTACCTTCATGAAGGATTGGATTGCTTGCACCACGTTCTCAAACCCCGATACTGCTCTCATCTTGACAACTGCCTCCTTCTCTCGCTCCCTGATCGCAAAACAGGTGGAGAAAAAAATCGTTTTGGTGCACTTCAGTCTAAAACGACAGCATCCGCCCTCCCCCCTCACCCCATCCCCAAAAGAAAAGAACGAATGAAAGAAAAACAGAAAGAAAGAAAGAAAGAAAAACAGAAACTAAAAACTA
>JABMCL010002353.1:347500-352500 GCA_018857735.1 Alviniconcha marisindica
GTAGCCACAAAACGCGTCTATTGACACACAAAAAACACACAGTCTTTTGACACAGAAAGCGTCTATTTACACAGAAACACGCCAATTCACATATAAACACGCCCGCTGACAAGATAATAGTCTGAAGAAACGAAACGCTTCTATTCACACAAAAACACATCTAATTAACGTCTGTTAACACGGAAACACGTCTACAAACACAGTAACGTCTCTGCTAACACGTCTACTGACACATAAACACGTTAACACAGAGAGTGTGTGTAGGCATGTATGCATGCATGTATGTATGGATGGATGGATGGATGGATGGATGGATGGATGGAAGTATGTATGGATGGATGTGCGTGCGTGCGTGCGTGCGTGCGTGCGTGTGTGTGTGTGTGTGTGTGATATGTCATAAAAGATGTGAGCACAGACTACTAGAACCCGCTGAGAAAATACATTTTGAAGTTTTATCTTCCCCACTTTAGACACGATCATCAAATCTTGCACGAATGTAATTAAGAAGCTCAGTAGAACTGAAAAACCATGCAGTGCTGAAGAAATAACGGCGTAGCGGTTAACGATGTAACGGGCTTTGCCTCGTTCCCAACCTTGTCAGTTATCTCATCTGAATAAGCGACGGTCACAAAAAGGAGGCCATGCATAAAGTAACTAATCAATATTTGTAAAAAAATCACCCACAAGGCTTAAATGATTAACCATAATTCTGCAAGGACTCGATGAAATAAAAAAACCTAGCAAAAAACACGTCATTTCAGTTTCACCTTTCCAACATCATTGTGACCGCGGATTTTGGTCAACATCACAGAATCTTGTATGAATGGTAAAGCTTAACAGAGGTTACCAGTCTGAGATTTTTGCAAGAGATATCTTACTTGAGCAGATGTCCCCCAAAATGACCGACGGTTACAGATTCTGAAGCGGCAAAAACGTTAATTTATCTATCCCTTGAAACAACAACAACAACAACAACAACAACAACAACAACAACACCACACACAACAACAACAACAACAACAACCCCACACACTTGAAAACAGGCCAAAGTGACAAAACATCGATACGAGCATGAACTTATGTCTGTGTGTAACAATCAAAATCAACAAACAAACTTATTTCTGTGTGTAACAATCAAAATCAACAAACAAACTTATGTCTGTGTGTAACAATCAAAATCAACAACAAACTTATTTCTGTGTGTAACAATCAAAATCAACAACAAACTTATTTCTGTGTGTAACAATCAAAATCAACAACAAACTTATTTCTGTGTGTAACAATCAAAATCAACAACAAACTTATTTCTGTGTGTAACAATCAAAATCAACAACAAACTGATGTCTGTGTGTAACAATCAAAATCAACAACAAACTTATGTCTGTGTGTAACAATCAAAATCAACAAACAAGGGAGTTAATTAGCGCTGGAAATACGCAACACAAGTACAACAACAAAGGCCTGAGTCGCCCACGGTAACTCTCACCTGGCATGCGTGTAAATACAAGGTACATAAACTCCACCAGAGGTACATCCTCAAATGTAGCAACCAAAGTTTAAACTTCATCGCATGAGCACGATCTGAGAAAATTAATATTGCTTTCAGTTTTGACCATTGAACGCTGCTGTCACAATAAAAATAATACAAATCAAGGTTAACTACATCTGTATGAACGAGTCGAACTCAGTAAGTATTACTCACTACTGTCTACGCAATTAAATCACATCGTTTGAAGCTCTCCCACGGCCAAACGGCCGGTCTAGGACTCACCATCGTATAGCTATAGCCAGCCCCACAGCTTTTCACGGGAATCAAAGAGAATCTGTCCCCGTCTCGTTGGAAGCAACCTACCTGACTTAACACCAATGCAACGTCGACAACGTCAAGAACAAGAGCGAACACAAGAGAGTTTCTGTAGGCGACTCGGGTCTTTGTTGTTGTGTTTGTGTGGCGTCTTTCGAGCGCTCAGGACCATTTTGCTTTACGTCTACAGAAGCGAGGTTGCTTATTATGGACGGGGACGGGGGGGGGGGGGGGGGGGGGGGGGGGGGGGGACGACAGAGTGAAGGCTCGACCGCGGATACCGCCCGAAAAAGACCGGAGAGACCGTGGACCGCCGCCAGAACAATGGAAGTGTTAAGGTGGTGTCCCCTCGCCATTGCGCAGCGACTAGTGCACTGCATTGCAGTTGAGGAACAACCCGAAGCGAAAGAAGTCCAACTTTCGCAGCTCAGCTCCACCTCCCTGCTCATGATCTCTTCTGGGCTAACTTGAGGGTCCAGCTCCACATCCCTCCTCTTGATCTCGCCTGGAACCTCAAAGTGTATAAGTTGTGTAATTCGACCGCTCATTATATCCCTTGTGTGTTGAATACAAGGACAGCAGCAACGACAGGGAAGGCGCTCATAGTTCGGGAGCTGTGTGACAGTCGAGGTGGCCGTCCTGAGCTGTCCGTCCTAACGAGCCTTTTGGTTTCCGTGGACGTAAAGAATTATTGAACCATGCTTCGGCATTGGTCACAATTTGTCCCTAATATGTCAACAGACATCTGAGGACCTTAAGCACCATTTCATCATCATCAGGGAAGGCGTTACTTAACTCCCTTGTATGTTAACTCCCTTGTGTGTTGAATACAAGGACAACAGCAACGACAGGGAAGAGCGCATTACCCAGGAAGACCTTGTCGACTCTGTCGGAGAGGAAGTGCTGGATCTGATGGGAGTCGTAGCCAACAGCCAGCAGGGCAGCCACCATGCTTCCTGCGCTGGCTCCGGCAAACCGACGGACCTGATTCACCTCCATGCGCTTCTGCAGACACCGCACACATCCACAGTTACCGCACATCCCTCAATCATCAAGCTCCCCCTCCTCTCTCCCCCCCCCCCACCCACCGATACCTTCAAAACACACATACAACCACATTTACCCCACATCCCCCCATTCACATCAGTCGTCAAGCCTCCCTCTCCTCTCTCTTTCCCCCACAAAGCCCACCTCCAGAACACACACACAACCACATTCACCGCACCTCTCATCCCATTATATCAGTCGTCAAACCTCTCCCCCACCCACCTCCCCAGTCCAGTCCAAAGACACACACGCGCGCGCGCGCACACACACACACACACACATCCCCACCATCATCACATCAGTTATCGAACCTCATCCTCTCCTCTCCTCCCCGCCACCCCACCTTCAATACACACACACAACCACATTCACCTCACCCCCACCCCATCATCAAACCCCCTGCACCCCCGTCCCCCCCCCCACCTTCAGCACACACACACAACCACATTCACTGACCCCCCCTCCCCCCTTCCGCCCCCAACATTCATTTCCCCCATCACATCATTAACTGCACCCAGCACCCCAGCACAACCTTTAGCACATCCTCCCCTCGCTCTGATATCCCCTATCAGGTGACCGGGCGTTCAAAACCAATCACACGTGCGGTCGAACTTACCACGTCCTCCCCACTGGCCCCGGTAGTCCGTATCGCCTTCTTATTCATCAGCCCTAGGTCTTCCAGGTACTGAGGAGACACACACACACACACACACACACACACACACACACACACACACACACACACACACGCCGTACACACAGCAACACACACACACACACACACACACACAGACACACACGGGGGCGCGCGCGCACACACACACACACACACACACACACACACACACACACAGAGGAACACACACACATACACACACACACACACACCACACAAAGACAGACAGACAGACAGACACGCACCCCCCACACAGACAGACAGGCACACACACACACACACACACACACACACACACACACACACACACACACACACACACACACGACACCACCACACACACACACACACACACACACACACACAGGAAACATTATATGCACCTCAAGAAGACTGGTCAGTCCCGAGGAGATGGATCTCCTAGAGAACGGAGACGGCATGATCTCCTACACTGAGGAAACCGTTCACTGCACGGAGGAGACTGATCATTTTATGAATGAGACTGCTCATTGTACATAATAATAGATAAGAGGTTAACTTCTTACAAAGGGGACATTGCAGCACACAAAGAACTGTAATCACAACTCAAATGATCATGTCTGCAGCATACAAACAAGACTAATCACAGCACAGAGGACATTGTCTCCAAAACACAAAGAAGATTAACCACAGCACAGAGGACATTGTCTCCAGCACACAAAGAAGACTATAATCACAACACAGAGAACATTGTCTCCAGCACAGAGGCTAATCACGGCAGAGAGAACATTGTCTCCAGCACACAAAGAAAACGAATCACTACAGAGAGTTGTCTCCAGCACACAAACAAAACGAATCACAGCACAGAGGACACTGTCTCCAGCACACAAACAAAACGAATCACTACACAGAGTTGTCTCCAGCAGACAAACAAAACGAATCGCAGTACAGTTGTCTCCAGCACACAAACAAAACGAATCACAGTACAGCTGTCTCCAGCACACAAACAAAACGAATCACAGCACAGAGAACATTGTCTCCAACACACAAACAAAACGTATCACAGTACAGTTGTCTCCAGTACACACACAAAACGAATCACTACACAGAGTTGTCTCCAGCACACAAACGAAACGAATTACAGCACAGTTGTCTCCAGCACACAAACAAAACGAGTCACAACACAGAGGACACTGTCTCCAGTACAAACAAAACTAGTCACTACACAGAGTTGTCTCCAGCACACAAACAAAACCGAATCACAGCACAGCTGTCTCCAGCACACAAACAAAAACGAATCACAGCACAGTTGTCTCCAGTGCACACACAAAACGAATCACTACACAGAGTTGTCTCCAGTACACAAACAAAACGAATCACAGCCCAGTTGTCTCCAGCACACAAACAAAACGAATCACAGCACAGAGGACACTGTCTCCAGCACACAAACAAAACGAATCACAGCTCAGTTGTCTCCAGTACACAAACAAAACG
>JABMCL010002353.1:357500-372500 GCA_018857735.1 Alviniconcha marisindica
TAGTCTCGCGGAATTACCGGTTACTTTGTTGCGCGGATGAAGGATACATTTTTGTTCAGTTTTGTTTGTTAATGCCTTTTTTCTTTTCTTTCTCTCTCCCCCGGTTGAATTCTACTCCACAACCCTTTCTGGAAACAGTTTTTAGAATAGATTTAGAAGGGGCGCGATGAACGAGACAAAGTTAAACACACACACACAAACAACAACAACATAATAATAATGTACATTTACCATGCGCTCATCAAAGCCCTGAGCGCTCACATGATACATATTAACCTAAATTTGATACTCTATACACACGTTGAGCATAGTCCTACCAAAACAATTTACATACACACACACACACACGTAAAACTACAGTCACACAATTCAGAACTGTATAAAAACTTTTTCAGAAGACTACGCCAGAAAGATTTTCATTCGGCTTTTGGTCAGTGCAAATTATTTTCAACAGAAATCGGATTCGCGCGCGTGCGCGCAAACACACACACACACGCACACTAATCGAGGGCAATGGGACTGAAGAAAAGGTTTTTGAAAGGAGAAAGGTTTTCAAGGAAGATCTGAAAGGACTGACCGAGGTCCGGTTGCATGACGGACAGAAATAGGATCGAGTTGGTTTCAGCAAAGATTATAAACACATTTATAATCTTTCTTTTTAGGGAACTGGAGCCTGGGGTACCGCCCTCCCCCCCCCCCCCCCCCCCCCCCCCCCCGCCCCCCTTACACCCACCTGCCACCCTGGGCCAGTGCCAGAAACTGCAGGCTTAATAACATGTAAAAATTAAAACAGCGTTGTAACCACTTTTGTGGCTGTAGGCAGGTATAGTGTTGCTTAATGTCCTCGGATGCCAGTTGACATATTAGGGACAAGCTGAGACCAAGGCCGAAGCATGGTTCAGTATAGCTTTACGTCCACGGAAACCAGAAGGCTCGTTAGGACGGACAGCCCAGGACGGCCACCTCGACTCTCACACAGCTCCTGGACTATGTTTAGCGGCTGTTCAGAACGCGCTGTGTAAAGCTGCAGTCACTCATACGACTAGAGAGCAGTGGGTCTGCTTGGAAGCACAGGACAGTCGCGCTTTATTTGCCATTGTGAACCGCTTAGGGTTCGTCTCGAGATGAGGCGCTCAACTAGTGGTCATAAACACACACACACACACACACAGCGAGAGAGAGAGAGAGAGAGAGAGAGAGAGAGAGAGAGAGAGAGAGAGAGAGAGAGAGAGAGAGAGAGAGAGAGAGTTGTCACATTTATAACCAGATTTACTAGATTGTGTCTTTTAACGCAGCACAGAGAGAGAGAGAGAGAGAGAGAGAGAGAGAGAGAGAGAGAGAGAGAGAGAGAGAGAGAGAGAGAGAGAGAGAGAGAGAGAGAGATTTTTTACTAACGAGGGTAATGGAATAAGTACAGTACCTTTTTACATCCAGCCCTCGGGGAAATAGAGAGAGAGAGAGAGAGAGAGAGAGAGAGAGAGAGAGAGAGAGAGAGAGAGAGAGAGAGAGAGAGAGAGAGAGAGAGAGAGAGAGAGAGAGAGAGACACACACACACACACAACTAGCACTTCTTCGTCTTATCATCGGATGGAAAACAAAGACAGTCCGGTCTGCATGGCCAATCGAGCTGCCCTCTCCACTTCCTGCCCAGGGCCGTAAAGAAAGTGGGGCCGTTTAGTCCGGCTATGTCGTAATTAACTGCTGTCGTTTTCAGCAAACCAGTGTAACAGGTGGATACGGTTTCATGGCCACCTATATAGCCTTTGGGGACGGGTATTTCGCTCTGGCCTACTTTCTATCCGCTTTCCACGCAGCCCCAAAATATCTCAACCTAGCTGCTGGTATTTCGAGTCTTTCACACAACAGCACCCCCACCTCCATACCCCCTTCTCCCGGCCCTAATAAGCCTTGTGGTTCACTTACCTGCGAAGTCTGGAGTCGGGGTTGGTGTCACACGACTGGTTTAATCGGTTTATCGTCCGGCTTCTTGGGTACTTCGTCGTTGAAGACGGAAGGGGATATCAGATGTGTGTGTGTGTGTGTGTGTGTGTGTGTGTGTGTGTGTGTGTGTGTGTGTGTGTGTGTGTGTGTGTGAGAGAGAGAGAGAGAGAGAGAGAGAGAGAGAGAGAGAGAGAGAGAGAGAGAGAGAGAGAGAGAGAGAGAGAGAGAGGAAAATGAAAACGGAGAAGAATTGCCTTAAAATAGGTTTGCTTCATTTGTTCAGACATATCCGTTTGATATTTGTCAGATGATTATCAGTAAATTCTGGTGCATAAATCTTCATTGTGCAACCTTCAATGTGAAAATGTACGTACTGCATCATCCCACTACGCTATAACAAGCGTTCTTTTCACCCTCTTGTAGTTCAGGAGCATAGTTCAGGAGCTGTGTGAGTCGAGGTGGCCGTCCTGAGCTGTCCGTCCTAACGAGCCTTCTGGTTTCCGTGGACGTAAAGAATTATTGAACCGTGCTTCGGCATTGGTCACAACTCGTCCCTAATATGTCAACTGACATCTGAGGACATTAAGCATCACTTCATCATCATCATCATTGGTCACAACTTGTCCCTAATATGTCAGCTGACATCTGAGGACATTAAGCATCACTTCACCACCATCAGCCTCTTGTGCGACTGAGAGAACCGGCCAGGAGAGCTGAAGGGCACGGAGGTAAGTAAGTAAACATGATGCTTAACGTCCACAGAAACCGTAAGGCTTATTAGGGACGGGGAGAAGGGGGTATGGAGGTGGGGGAAGAGGGAGAGAGATATACCTATCGCTACACTGTCACCACCAGAATGAATCCTGCATTAAGATGCGGGGCAGCGATGAGAGCCATTTTAATGTTTCAGTAGGAAGTGATGGACAAAGTCACAAGACAGCGTCCACAAACCACAACCTTTTTGAAGAGAAAGGAGAGCCGAAGCGGTATCGAACCGAGGTCCTTCCGCTTACCAGCTAGGCCAAACCGGCTCACAGGGCACGAAGGTGGAGCTGCAGGGCTCTTTATGGCTGGCGGAAAGTCTTAATGCTGAGTTTCTTGTTCCTCAACAGTATATATATATATCCAAGACAAGCTTACTTTATGGATTTGTCCCTAATATGCATTTAGCATCCGAGGACATTAAGCAAAAAGAACGAACGAACCTCAACAGTTGCTTTTCGGACACTGTCTTTGTGACTGTTCCGCTGAGCTGCTGAAACGGCATTTAGCGGATTATACACAAGTCGCTTCGCACTGGCTGGGTCCCCACCGCCTTAACATTGTTGGAGTTCTGGCGGTGGCTGACGGTCTCTTCCGTCTTCACGGGTCGGAGCGCTGGGGTAAGCTACTGATACGTACCCCCCACCCCACACACACCTCCCATTCCACGTCCTTAATAAGCCATACGGTTTTTGTGGACGTAAAGCACCATGGAAGAAAAAGTTGTGTGACTGATCTAGCTAGACCGGGACTGACGGAAACGAAGACACGAGCTCAGTGGCTCCAAAACGTTAGCTGATGTGTAAATATTTTCATCTGCAGGCTACACTTGTTTCAGTGCTTTATAAAGAGTTTTTACCCAATGGGTCTGAGTGGGATACCGCGAAATACGAAACACGAGTTGTGTAAGTTGTGTCGTAGCCATGCAGCGAGTCTTGACGAACTGGCCACGACAAAACTTACGCAGCGTGAGTGTTTCATATTTCGTGGTAACCCATGAAGAAAACTCATCGCACGGTCCCAAAGAGCTACCTGTATTACACAGTTCTAGAGCCGGGTTACATGTACTATACAGTCATAGAGTGCTACCGGTATCGCACAGTCCCACAGAGCTACCTGTATCACACAGTTCTAGAGGGTTACCTATACCACACAGTTCTAGAGGGTTACCTATACCACACACTTCTAGAGGGTTACCTGTATCACACGGTAACAAAAGGATACCGCAGTCCCAAAGGGTTACCTGTATCACACAGTTCTAGTGGGATACCTGTATGACACACTTCTAGAGGGTAACCTGTATCACACAGTTCTAGTGGGTTACCTGTATGACACATTTCTAGAGGGTTACCTATATCACACAGTTCTAGTGGGTTACCTGTATGACACTTTTCTAGAGGGTAACCTGTATCACACACTTGTAGAGGGTTACCTGTATCACACAGTTCTAGAGGGTTACCTATATCACAGTTGTAGAGGGTTACCTGTATCAGACGGTAACAAAGGGCTACCGGTATGGCAGTCCCAAAGGGCTACCTGTATCACACCTTTCTAAAGGGATACCGGTATCGCACAGTCCCATACAGACCTGTATCACACCGTTCTAAAAGGCCACCGTTTTGTCTTTTCATAAACCCATGTGTAGGCCTACGAGCTGGACAACGATTTCTCGGACAGTTCTGCCTTTATAACCCATGTGTAGGCCTACGCGGAGCAGGACAACGATTTCACGGACAGCTTTGCCCTTCATAGCCCATGTGTACGCCTACGTTCTCAAAGCAGGACAACGATTTCTCAGTCGGACAGCTTTGCCCTTCATAACCCATGTGCAGGCATGTGAGCCGGTTTGGCCTAGCGGTAAGGCATTAGGCTGGTAAGCGGAAAGACCTCGGTTCGATACCGCTTCGGCTCTCCTTTCTCTTCAAAAAGGTTGTGGTTTGTGGACACTGTCCTGTGACTTTGTCCATCACTTCCTACTGAAACATTAAAATGGCTCTCATCGCTGCCGCCATAATGCAGAAGTCATTCTGGTGGCGACAGTGCAGCGATAGGTATATAATCTCCCTCTCCCCCCACCTCCGTACCCCCTCCCTCCCTAATACGCCTTATGGTTTCTGTGGACGCCGGTTAAGCACCATGTTTACCATGTATACTTTCTTACTTACGCCGAGCAGGACAACGCTTTCACGGACAGCTCGTCCCTTCATGCACAGGCCGCTCTGCTCACAGTTCGACACGCTCGCTGTTTCGGCCGAGACTGAAGTCAACACCCAGTCCAGTGAATGAATACACGGAATTCCAGCAGCAAAAGACCATAAGGCAACCACCTCAGCCCAACCACCAACCCACCGACTGTACAGGTTCAGTCGCTCCCCCCCCCCCCCCCCCCCCCCACCTTCTGTATCGGTTGAAAAATGTCAGCTTACCTTCTGGAGACAAAACAGCGGTCAGAATGCCAGCAGCGTGCGTGTGTGTGTGTGTCAGTGTTAGCTGTGATCCACTCTCACTGAGCCGTGAGCCGGCGCGCTGTAAACAGAAGTCTGTGAGCGTAAGCAGACGACACCTGTTGTGATAACACGGCAGTCCCGCACCAAATGTAAAACGACCGCGCCACTAGCTGTAGCGTGACGTCACCGTCAATACCGCCCCCTTCCTCCCCTCCCTTCCCTCCTGCTTTGTGGCTGATGTTTGAATGGGCTCACACGGGCATACTCTGACCAGCCTACGTGGCACTTTGAATGGGTTCAGAAGGGCAGGCCTGAATGCACACGCAGCGGAACGAGGAAATACCTCTTACATTTGGTTACTTTCTTACTTACGAGCAGGACAACGCTTTCACGGACAGCTCGTCCCTTCATGCACAGGCTGCTTTGTTCACAGTTCGACACGCTCGCTGTTTCGGCCGAGACTGAAGTCAACACCCAGTCCAGTGAATGAATACACGGAATTCCAGCAGCAAAAGACCATAAGGCAACCACCTCAGCCCAACCACCAACCCACCGACTGTACACGTTCAGTCGCCCCCCCCCCCCCCCCCCCCCCCCCCTTTGATAGCGAAAGAATGCCGGATAGGAAGTTAGGTTTCTTCTTTCATGGTGCTTTACGTTTCGTGTTTCCATGTCGTCTTTTTTTTCTTTCTTTTTCTCCATCAAAGCGTTCCGGCACAGGTAGGCTTGTTTAGCTGTGGCCTACTTTCTGGATACCTGCCTGTTTTAACACTTCCTAAGTTACGTCACACTTCCGTGCGACCCGTGAATGCCAGTGGGTACGGGGTGTGGGTCAGTGGGGGTGGTTAGTTCAACCACTTTAACCCTTGCAGTGCCGGGGGGGGGGGGGGGGGGGGGAAGGTTTACTTACCAACAGGTGCCTAGTTGAAACTCATAACTTGACAGGTTGCCGCAAAGCGGAACGCTTATTTATTAAGACACAAACACACAATCTGCAAATTTTCGGGGTGATCCCCTTTGTCAAGCTACAAAACGACACTTAACAGTTAAACGGTGAAGGACGATGAAAAATTAGATGAGAAGCGAAATAACTTACCTTTTTTGGTTGAGCTATGTTGTTTTCCTGTCCAGTGCTGGGAAGAATGTTGGCATGACATAAATATTCAGTGGGCGGACACGGAAAGGCTTAAAGAAACAAGACTTGTAAAGAAAAAAAGAAAAAAATCCACTTTACCAAGTGTCAGAAGAGATCAACGTAAAAACTTAAAAATCGAGGATTTTGTTCCTGTCTAGTCAGTTTGGTTAAACTTGTTTAACGCCAATTGTCTCTGGATCGGTACTGGCGGAGACCAAAATCCCAGGCAGTGAGAGAAGAGGGAGACTATACACACAATACACCGTCACTACCAGTGATGGATGTCTGCATTAACTTGACAGGCAGCAATGACAGCCGTTCTAACGTTTCGTTGATTGCGAAGCCGGACAAATGACGAGACAGTGTCCACGGGCCACAACTCTTGAAGAGCGGAGAGGAAAGCCGAAGCGGAATCTAACCGACGTCCTTCTGCTTCAGTGTCAGACTAACACCTTACCGCTAGGCAAAACCGACTCCAAACCGGCTTGTTCAGTGTTGCTATACGTCGAGTTTTACACAGCTCCTGAGCTCTGACACAACCGGCTGATGATGATGTGGGGCTTGATGTCCTCGGATGTCGGGTTGACATATTAGGGACAAACTGTAAAGGACACAACCGGCTCAGTGTGGGTTGCCATGTTTATTCAATCGAGACAACTCGACATACCTTAATAGTATAAAGATTACACGAGTTTCTTCCCTTAGGCTTCTGACGGTGTCTGCAATGGTATCATTACACGCGACACTGGCCAGCGCTGTAAAAAGACTACATGTAATACCGGTGTCAACACAAGCTGTTATTAGCAGTAATGCCAGAGTGGTTAAAAAAAAAAAAAAAGGGGAAAAAAAAAAGGTACATCGCGCATCACTCTGAAACTGACCCCACTATCAGTGGAAACTGACGTGATCAAACTGAATTAACCGTTGTGAAACAGATCACACTTAATTAACCCTTTGACTGCCGTGCTTGCCGCCCCATCACTCGAAAAACAACCAATAGAAGTGCCAAATATGAAATCATTATGGCTTTCTCCCCGTTTCACATGAGCACGTGAAAGGACTTCTACAAAAACTCACAGTATTGAGAGTAGATTTGTTAAAGGCCCATCAAATATACTGTTTGCAGGCGTGTATGCATACACTTTTCATCCCGGAAAATTTACGAGCTGGGGCAGTTAAGGGGTTAATTAAGTCATTGCAGTCATTTTTTTTTTTTAAGGCACTAATGGTCATAATAGAGAGTTCCGCGTTTGGCCTAGCGGTAAGGTGTTAGGCTGGTAAGCAGAAGGACCTCGGTTCGATTCCGCTTCTGCTCCTTTCTCTTGAAGAGTTGTGGTCTGTTGACACTGTCCTGTGATTTTGTCCCTCACAATTAATGACACATTAAAGTGGCTCTCATCGCTGCCCATCTTAATGCAGGAGTCATTCTGGTGGAGACAGCGTAGCGATAGGTATATAATCTCCCTCTCCCCCCAACCTCCATACCCTCCCCCCTCCCCGTCCCTAATAAGCCTTATGGCTTCTGTGGACGTTAAGCACAATGTTTACTTACTGGCTTGTTCTCTCTCCCTCTCTTCCCCCACTTCCATACACCCTTCCCCCCTTCTCCCTGTCCCTAATAAGCTATATGGCTTCTGTGGACGTTAAGCACAATGTTTACTTACTGGCTTGTTCTCTCTCTCTCTCTTCCTCCACTTCCATACACCCTTCCCCCTTCTCCCCGTCCCTAATAAGCCTTTTGGTTTCTGTGGACGTTAACTTAAAGGTTAAGCACCATGTTTACTTACTGGCTTGTTCTCTGTCTGTCTGTCTGTCTGTCTCTCTCTTCCCCCACTTCCATACACCCTTCCCCCATTCTCCCCGTCCCTAATAAGCCTTACTTTTGTGTGGACGTTAAACACCAGGTTGACTTATTTTTTACTGGAAGTCAAAGCTGCAAACGTAGTTTAGACTCACAAGCTTTCGATGTGCCGGACCGCCATGTGGTCACCTGGGAGCTGTGGAATGCACCATGATTTTAGTCGTGATTCCAGCGTTCTAATTTTTTTCCCTTTCTTTCGTCATGATAATTAATGTAGAGACCCCGATCGACAAGGAACTGACTCCGCTGTTACGTTGCGTGTGATGATTTTTCAGTTCGGCTCCTCTGTAACGAACTACTACTACTGCTACTGCTACTACTACTACTACTGCTGCTGCTGCTGCTGCTACTACATTTATCATGCACTCATTGACGCCTTGAGCGCTCACATGATACATGTTAACCTAAATATGGTAGTCTATGCACATGTAGAGCATAGTCCTACCAAAACAGTTTACATAGAGTATTATTTGAAAAAAGAAAGATGTTTTCAAACCGTTTACACACACACACACACACACACACACACACACACACGCACACACGCACGCACGCACGCACAAATGCACGCACGCACGCACACAGACACACGCAAGCACGCACGCACGCGCGCGCACACGCACACACTGACAGTAGCGAAAACTGGGTATTGATATTAGCTGGGGCAGAAGTACTGTGAGAAGAGGAAGGTTTTCAGTTTGTTTGTTTTTTAAATGATAGGGTTGATCAATGTCTAAGATCTTGTGGGACACTTCCATGCCATGAACTCAGACTGATACTTTTAAAAAACAACAAGAAAGGCAACAAAATAGCACCAAAAAAAAAGTGATATCATTGTTTTAACATCATTTATTGTTATTTTTTCAGCTTTGCAAAACAGGTACAAATAAAACCAGGCCAAAAACAACAACATTCTAAGATAGAGAAAAGACACAACCTAGTAAATCTGGTTATAAATATGACATCTCTCTCTCTCTCTCCCTCCCTCCCTCTCTCTCTCTCTCTGGGATTCTTATATGGACTATTATAATATACACTATTACAGCGGTAGGAAGTAAAGTTTTTATGCAAATGAGCAGAACACTGTCACCACAGGAAACAAGGGCAGCGTGTATGAAACATTCAAATGAGGTATTCTATGTTAAGCTAAAATTGATGGCACTGATAGAAAGGTTGAGAAAAATAAATCATTTAGGCTTTTATGTAAACAGAAACAAAAC
The DNA here is from genome assembly GCA_018857735.1 of Alviniconcha marisindica. Classification (NCBI taxonomy): domain Eukaryota; kingdom Metazoa; phylum Mollusca; class Gastropoda; family Provannidae; genus Alviniconcha; species Alviniconcha marisindica. The sequence continues at coordinate 366,867 of JABMCL010002353.1, forward strand.
ACTGGAAAGCTTAATACCAAAAGCTGTGTGTGTGTGTGTGTGTGTGTGTGTGTGTGTGTGTGTGTGTGTGTGTGTGTGTGTGTGTGTGTGTGTGTGTGTGTGTGTGTGTGTGTGTGTGTGTGTGCGTGCATCTGTGTGTGCGTGTGTGTGTCCCCCAAAAGAAAAAAAGAAAACACACACACACACACCACACACCCCCCCCCACCCCACACACACACACAGATCTGAAGGGAAAAAATCGAAGAAAAATTACATAATATATATATATATATTTCTCCGAGACACAGATTATGGAATGGAGTGGCGGATGAAACTAAAATTCCAAAATTATAAAAAAAGCTTATGAGAGAGAGAGAGAGAGAGAGAGAGAGAGAGAGAGAGAGAGAGAGAGAGAGAGAGAGAGAGAGAGCAAAAAGAGATGGTTATGTGACGTTTTCATGACAAAAATAAGTGAACCAAAAAAGCTCTTGGTTTCAGTTTGAAACCAACAACTCAGTTTACAGCAATTGTACAGAAGTCTATATATATATATATATATAACACGACATCTTGTACGCAGTTAAAACGTTATGGTTACATAAGTAGCATGCGTTTTTGCAGTGAAGTCAATACTGAAGGCCCACCAATAATTATGTTCAGCAGATCCTTTCTTAACTAATATTTCCAGTAGTCCCTCTCCAGTGTATCCAAGGAATGAGTGAACAACAGCTGGTGAGGTGGACAAAACAGAACAGATCTCGGGAGAGATCTTCTTTTTGTTATTGTCTATCTATCTTCTTACACCTGACGAGCACTTTCTGTCGAAAGCGCTTGTGTTTAATTGTTCCTTGTATTTCGTCGTACAGGTGAGTACATTTCCCTGGATCTGTTTGTTCTATTATATCCTCTCCAGTGTGCACAGCAGATGCTCCAAATTATGCGTAACAAGGGTTGGGGTGGGGGGTGGGGGGTGGGGGGGGGGGGGGATGGTCACGTGGTGGTGGTAGGTGGAGAGATCACACAATGTAGCTGCTCCGAATGATGTGTAACGGGAAGGAAAGGGGGGGGGAGGGGGGGGGGGAAGGAGGGGCGTGGGGAAGGGAGGGGGCGGGGAGAGGGAAGGGTGAGGGCTCTCTCCAATGTGTTCAGTAGATGCTCCAAGTGATGTTGTGAGTCTCCAAAACCGCCAAGTTCAGGCTGATTATCTGCACCACCTGTAGAAGACACGACAGAATGCACAAATAAAATTGTGTCTCTCTCTCCCTCTCTTTCGTCGTTGTTATTCATCAGTACGATGTTATCGTCGTCGTCGTCGTTGTTGTTCTTGTTGTCTTCTCCCTGTTGTCCTCGAAGCTGTTCGTCGATCTATTCGTCCAAATCTTCCCCCGTCCCCCTTTTATTATTCATTCATCTTACCCTTCTTTCTTGTCTTCATCATCTACCTTCCCATCAACATCATCATCGCCAGCCTTGTCAGCAGTATTCTCTAAACACGGCCATTACCGTTGGAGGCACGTTGGTACAGAGACTCTTTTGCTGCTGTCCGCTTTCCCTGAAGCAACATGACTTTCCACGAAGAAAGCAACCCGACTTTGCATCCCAGAATGCTGAATGGTTTATTCGTCCCATTACCGGAAAGTACGGTGTCAGCTCTCTCTCTCTCTCACACACACACACACACACACACACACACACACACACACACACACACCACCACACGCACCCCCCCCCCCCCACACAGACACACACATACACACACTCACACACACTCTATCTCTGTCTCTCTCATACACACACACACACACACACACACACACACAACACCACACACATACACACACACACACACACACACACACACACACACCACACAACACACACACACACAAGCGCGCCCGCGCCCGCGCACACACACACACACACACAACACGCACATACACACACACACCACGCACGCACGCACGCACGCACGCACGCACGCACCACACACACACACCACACACACACACACACACACACACGTACACACACACACACACACACACACACACACACTCACACACACACACACAGCACAAACACACACACACACACCACACACAACACACACACACACACACACACACACACACACACACACACACACACACACACACACAAGATGAGAGAAAAGGTCGCAAAGTGCCACTTTACAGCCGGGCAAATCCGCGCTCAGACGCGCCGACCGAGGTAGCCAACGCAGACAGTAAATGTCTCCAACGCGAGTGAGTCTTTACCTTGTTGAAGTACCGGACGTTTTGCTGAGAGTGTGCAACGCCGTTCACACGCACGGTCTGGGGTAGGGAGGGCAGACCGTAGATTTCCACTGTCTGAAAGTGGAGTGGGTCTGTGGGACTGTAGTCCGTCTTGTCTGGCACCACGCGCAGCTCTCCTGCCTGAAGAGTACAGGGCCACGGCCACAGTAAAAAAATAATAATAAAAAATCAGCTGTTCTTGAAGCGTTGGTTTGTAGCTTGAGAAAGGGGCTTGCCCCGAAATTTTGCCTGCTGTGTTTTGTGACAAATATGAAATAGCGTTCTTTTTAACCTTTTATGTGTTTGGATCTCCACACGCTCCATCCAGTTTTGCACACCCCAGCTTTCGTGACCTCGTGACCCGCCGTGACCTGGCTCATTAGAATAGTCCCTGAACAATACAAAGGGGAGCAGAAAGGAGAGTAAGAGAGATGCGGGAGACATGTGAGGGGTGTGGTGTGTGGTGGGGGGGGGTGGTGGTGGTGGGAGGGGAGTGTGTGGGTGGAGTGGGGTGGGGGGTGGTGTGGGGGGTGTAGTGTCGTGATGATGAAAGTTTTTAAAAACGGTTTTTAGTGTTTATTGGGTCTGTGAGAGTGCAGTGGGGTTTTGTTCTGTGGGGGTGTGTATGTAGCTGGTGTGTGTGTGTGTGTGTGTGTGTGTGTGTGTGTGTGTGTGGTGTGTGTGTGTGTGTTGTGTGTAGTGCTGTGTGTGTGTGCAGTGTGTGTGGTGTGCGTGCGTGCGGGTGTTGTGTTGTGTGCGTGTGGTGGGGTGCGCGCTGCGCGCGTGTGTGTGTGTGTGAGTGTGTGTGATCAGAACGCACTGAAAAGATGCCTTTTGAAGCAAAGTGACTAACCTGAATCATTGTAAAGGAAATATGGGAGTATGATGTTTCATTCACTGAAACAAACAGCAGAACAAATATAATACAGATCTGTTTTTTTTTCCAAATTACCATTTTTTATAGCGATATCAGCCAAGAAGCCTACCAGAACGTTTGAAGAAAAGTGACCACCATTAATCTTTTAGTACAGAAGCAGTTACTTATTAACCATAATAAAAGAAAGAAAACAAAATAAGTAAAAAGCCTTAAAAAAGGAAGAACAATAAAATTAGGAAATAAAGAAAAAAGAAAAAGAAAGAATAGGATGGGGAGTGGTATGAGGGGGAGAAGAAAAAAGCGACAAATTAAAATGAAAAAAGTGAGAAAATTATACAAAACTGACAATGATTAAAGCTATATTAACAACGTAAAATTGATAGAAATTAAAGCTATATTACACAATGTAAAACTGATATAAATTAAAGCTATATTAACAATGTAAAATTGATAGAAATTAAAGCTATATTGACAATGTAAAATTGATAGAAATTAAAGCTATATTTCACAATGTGAAATTGATAGAAATTAAACCCATATTTTTACAATATAAAACAAAAAATTAAAGCTATATTAACAATGTAAAATTTTGGGAAAATAAAGCCCCATTTAACAATGTAAAACTTCCATAGGGAAAAATTTAAAACTATATTCGCAATTAAAAAAAAAGCCCCATTTAAGGAAAAATTAAAACCTTTTAATTTTCGCAATATAAAAGGAAAAATTTTAATTAAAAAAAAATTAAAGCTATATTCGCAATGTAAAATGGACACAAAGCCGCATATTTACAGGGGTAAAATTAACCAGTGGGAATATAAAGCTATATTCGCAATATGAAACGGACACAAAGCCGCATTTCACGGTGTAAAATTAACCAGTGGGAATATAAAGCTATATTCGCAATGTAAAACGGACACAAAGCCGCATTTCACAGTGTAAAATTAACCAGTGGGAATATAAAGCTATATTCGCAAAATTTTAAAAAGGACACAAAACCGCATTTCACAGTGTAAAAGTAACCAATGGGAATATAAAGCTATATTCGCATTGTAAAAGGACACAAAACCGCATTTCACAGTGTAAAAGTAACCAATGGGAATATAAAGATATATTCGCATTGTAAAACGGACACAAAACCGCATTTCACAGTGTAAAAGTAACCAATGGGAATATAAAGCTATATTCGCATTGTAAAATGGACACAAAACCGCATTTCACAGTGTAAAAGTAACCAATGGGAATATAAAGCTATATTCGCAATGTAAAACGGACACAAAGCCGCATTTCACAGTGTAAAATTAACCAGTGGGAATATAAAGCTATATTCGCATTGTAAAATGGACACAAAACCGCATTTCACAGTGTAAAATTAACCAATGGGAATATAAAGCTATATTCGCATTGTAAAACGGACACAAAGCCGCATTTCACAGTGTAAAAGTAACCAGTGGGAATATAAAAATAACCAGTGGGAATGAACCGGCTGCTACCTTCCGACACTCCGTCGTCCAGGTAGAGGTCACCTTGAGCTCGCTCCGCGTTGTCCAGGGCAACGATGAGTCCCATGGCGTTCTTCCGGCTGTTGAACACAGCGACACAAACCACACTGACGTTCACAGGGGCTGGCCATGCAGTCAACACAGCACAGCAGGCAATGCATATGCAGCTTTAAACATACACACATAGGCACAGAGAGAGAGAGAGAGAGAGAGAGAGAGAGAGAGAGAGAGAGAGAGAGAGAGAAGAGAGAGAGAGAGAGAGAGAGAGAGAGAGAGAGAGAAGATAGTGTACGCACAAGGGAGGGTCAGGATGGGTAATTATATATAGAAAGGTGGACGGATTGATGGTGTTCCCTCTGTCCGTTTTCCCTTTCCCCCTTTTTCTTTCCCTACCCAACCCCCTCTCTAAATCCTCACCGAGTTTACATATATCCCCCTTCTTCCAATTTTCCTTCGTTTAAAAAAAGATGTACCTCGTTCACATATGTTTCTACAAGACCAAGCTGGCAAAAAGGATATTAAATTTCTATTTTATTTTACTCGCCAAACGAACAAACATTGACACAGGCGAACAGGCACACGCCGGAGCCAAAGGGGATTCGAACCCAGGGTTCACCGTTCTCTGTCAGTCTCTGAGCCTTATCTCAGGACAGGTAGGCCAGGCAGGTGGGTGGGGTGTTCATAGTTCAGGAGCTGTGTGAGAGTCGAGGTGGCCGTTCTGGGCTGTCCGTCCTAACGAGCCTTCTGGTTTCCGTGGACGTAACGCAATACTGAACCATGCTCACGCATTGGTCTCAGCTTGTCGCTAATAAAATATGTCAACCGACATCCGAGGACATTAAGCATCACCTGCAAGAGAAGACGAGGGGGGGGGGGGGGGGGGGGGGTGGGGGGGGGGGGGGGGGGGGGGTGGGACAGCACAAAAGTCAATTTTACAGCCACCTAGCTAACCTGTCGTGTGTTGTCAGTGCTGGAGTCTGCCATG
>JABMCL010002353.1:375000-377500 GCA_018857735.1 Alviniconcha marisindica
GTGTTCAGCAACATGTGTCAAATAACCATACATGTGTTCAGCAACATGTATCAAATATCCATGCCTGTGTTCAGCAACATGTATCAAATAACCATGCCTGTGTTCAGCAACATGTATCAAATATCCATGCCTGTGTTCAGCAACATGTGTCAAATAACCATGCCTGTGTTCAGCAACATGTATCAAATATCCATGCCTGTGTTCAGCAACATGTGTCAAATAACCGTGCCTGTGTTCAGCAACATGTGTCAAATAACCGTGCCTGTGTTCAGCAACATGTGTCAAATAACCATGCCTGTGTTCAGCAACATGTATCAAATAACCATAAAGTGCCGCACTGTACTCACTCAAAGTCAAACTGTAGGGGCCTCATGACAGTGCTGTACAGTACTCACTCAAACAGTAGCAGCCTCATGACTGTGTTGTACAGTACTCACTCAAACAGTAGTGACCTCATGACAGTGTCGCACTGTACTCAGTCAAACAGTAGGGGCCTCATGACAATGCCGCACTCTACTCACTTAAACAGTAGGGGCCTGATGACAGTAGCAGCCTCATCTCATGACAATGCCGCAATGTATTCACTCAAACAGTAGCAGCCTCGTGACAATGCCGCAATGTACTCAAACAGTAGGGGCCTCATGACAGTAGCAGCCTCATGACAATGCCGCACTGTATAATACTCACCCAAACAGTAGCAATGTACTCATTCAATCAGCACCGGCCTCATGACAATGCCGCAATGTACTCACTCAAACAGTAGCAGCCTCATGACAATGCCGCAATGTACTCAGTCAAACAGTAGCGGCCTCATGATAGTAGCAGCCTCATGACAATGCCGCACTAATACTCACTCAAACAGTAGCAGCTTCATGACAGTAGCGGCCTCATGACAATGCCGCAATGTACTCAAACAGTAGCGGCCTCATGATAGTAGCAGCCCCATGACAATGCCGCAATGTACTCACTCAAACAGTAGCGGCCCCATGACAATACCGCACCGTACTCACTCAAACAGTAGCGGCCACATGACAATGCCGCACCGTACTCACTCAAACAGTAGCAGCCTCATGACAATGCCGCACCGTACTCACTCAAACAGTAGCGGCCTCATGACAATGCCGCACCGTACTCACTCAAAGAGTAGCGGCCTCATGACGGTGTCGCCGTGCAGGTGGGCCTTGTAGAGCAAGGTGTAGAGGTAGGGCAGCAGTCGGTAGCGCGTCATCAGCGGCTGTTTGACGATGTCAATGAACCGTTGGTCAAAGGCCGCGGGGTCCTGGTGCTGTACACCACGAGACGTGGGACAATGGAACTGATCTTTTGTAATGTAATGTAAAAGAGTGACACTCTTTAGTAATGTAATGTAAAAGAGTGACACTCTTTTGTAATGTAAAAGAGTGATAATCTTTCGTAATGTAATGTAAAAGAGTGACAATCTTTTGTAACGTAATGTAAAATGGTGATACTATTTTGTAATGTAATGTAAAAGAATGATAATTTTTGTAATGTAATGTAAAAGAGTGATACTCTTGTAATGTAAAGAAAAAGAGATACAATCTTTTGTAATGTAATGTAAAAGAGTGATAATCTTTTGTAACGTAACGTGAAAGACTGACAATCTTTTGTAATGTAATGTAAAAGAGTGATACTATTTTGTAAAGTAAAAGAGTGATAATCTTTTGTAATGTAATGTAAAAGAGTGATAATCTTTTGTAATGTAATGTAAAAGAGCGTTTGTGTGGAGCTTACACCTAACGTGAGCCCCAGGTGCACCATACAAAGAAGCAATTTTAAAAAAAAGGCATTATCAAATTGTTTGAACGGAAAGGAAGACTTTTAGGCCGAGGAAAAATGACAAAGAACGAGAAACAGTCATTGCAGCGAATCGAGCAAAATAAGGAACCGACCTAGGCTGCTGATCTATCACCCATGCAATCAAAACTCACATTCCCATACCAACCGCACTACGCACGCACCACACCGACGCACACACGCATGCACACACACACCACACACACCACACACATACACAACACACACACACACACGCACAGACGCACACACGCACACACACACACACACACACACACACACACACACCACGCCAACACACAACGCACCACTAACGCATACATACACGCCAGACGCACGCACACCACACATACACAACAACACAGTCCCCCATAAACCATACTATCCACCTGTTCAACACCTACTCTGCACATCACACCCCTTGCCCTCTCCCCACCCACACGCACCACGCACATACACACATCCGCGCACACACGCACACAACACTCACACACACACACACTACACACCATACACTCACACACACACACACACAACACACACACACACACACACACACACACACACGCACACACACACACACACACACACACACAGTCCCTCTGTATAAACCATATAAATATTCTCCCTGTTCAAACCTTACTCTGCACATCACAGGCCCCTTGCTCCTCTCCCCGACCTCCTA
>JABMCL010002353.1:387500-405000 GCA_018857735.1 Alviniconcha marisindica
TTGTCTGTGGCGGTGTCCTGTGTTGTCATTTGAAGTGTTGCTTTAGTGTCCAAGGAAGAAAACGCCAAGGAGGGAAAGTCAAAATTATTGCCACCTGCCTGATCTGCTTTTGTTGACTGTTCATTTCGTAGCCTGGATCTTTCCTGGTCCCTTCGAATCTGGCTAGGGGGCTTCCTTCTGAAGTACTGGCCTTGGGTGTTGTGCGAATCCGCCATGTTTGCTGATGAAGAGTGGGTGTGGGGTTTGAGTCGCAAGACGATAACGGTGCTGTCCCCCTCTCCGACTACCTTCCAACTGGAAACGTTGTTGTCTGCGAGCAGGGCATTCAGAGCTGTCTCCGCTGCTGCTGGTAGTCCAGCAACCGGCATTCTGAAGCGTGTAACTGATCAAACAGTTGCCAGCAGTTTCAATGTCCGCCCTGCAGGTTGCACGCCAGGTCACGTGTCCGAGAGAGAGAGAGAGAGAGAGAGAGAGAGAGAAAAGAAGAGAGAGAGAGAGAGAGAGAGAGAGAGAGACAGACAGACAGACAGACAGACAGACAGACAGACGGACAGACAGAGACAGAAACAGCCAGCCAGACAGACAGAGAGACAGACAAAGAGAGTGGGGTTGGGAGTGGGGAGGGGGGGGGGGGGGGTTATACATCATACACACGCAAGGAGGAAAGGAACCGAACCTTGGCAAGAAGAATGGACCCGTTGGCGTCTTTGACAAAGATGTCAGCATCCACTCCGTCATGGAACATGTTGTAGCCGGCACTGTTGTTCCTGGCTTCAATAATCAGCGTCTCGTTGGCTCCGACACCCGGGTCCTGAGAGAGAAAAAAAATGAAAACAACCCGGTGACGATATTAGAAAGATTTACGCGTTAGTACTATAATACCAAGAGAGAGAGAGAGAGAGCGAGAAAGAGAAGAAAGAGAGAGAGAGAGAGAGAGAGAGAGAGAGAGAGAGAGAGAGGAAGAGAGAGAGACAGACAGACAGACGACAGAGAAGAAAGAGAGAGAGAGAGAGAGAGGAGAGAGAGAGAGAGAGAGAAAAGAGAGAGAGAGAGAGAGGGTAAGGCACGGAAAGACAGCAAGGTTTTTCAGAAACAACAAACATGTATACACACGACGTTGCTGGGATGACACCTGAATAGCAGAGGTATGTAATGATACTGACAATGTGTTGGAGTGTGTGTGTGTGTGTGTGTGTGTGTGTGGTGTGTGTGTGTGTGTGTGGTGTGTGTGGGGTGTTTGTGTGTGTGTGTGTGTGTGTGTGTGTGTGTGTGTGTGTGTGTGTGTGTGTTGTGTGTGTTGGTTGTGTGGGGTGTGTGTGTGTGTGTGTGTGTGTGTGTGTGGTTTTAGTGTGTGGATGCTGTGTAACGGGGGTGTGGTTGTGGGGGGGAGTCGTCGACAAGTCGGCAGGAAGTTTGGTGAATTTTTGCTCGTGTCGATGTTGCCCACTGAACGTCCTGCCGCAAACATAGTGACTGCCCTGAGTGGCCCTGCTAGCAAACACACAAAGGGATACAGGGCAAAAAAATGTAGAAAGGGTAAGGCACAGAAACAAGAATACAGCTGCAGCAACCACACAAGTGATACAAGAGAGTAAGGACAGAAACACAGAATAATGTGCGCACACAACGTGTCAGAGAGTAGGAAGCGTACGCTGCAGCATCGGCCACAACGGTATAACGAGAGTAGCTAGAAACTGATGCGCAGCGTGATTCCCACCACGGAACAGACAGTAAGCAAGAACCGATATACAGCCACGAACACCAAGGTGGGTGGCTGAGACGTCGCAAGGCCGCCACCGCCACAATCGGTAAGGTGAAACACGAACACGATCGATGTCTACCCACTGAACGTCCTGCCGCAAACATAGACTGCAGCTCAGCAACAGCACACAAAGGGATACACAGAGAGTAAGGCACAGAAACACAGAATACAGCTATAGCAACACCACACAAAGGGATACACAGAGAGTAAGGCACAGAAACATAGAATAGACTGCAGCTCAGCAACACCACACAAACGGATACACAGAGAGTAAGGCACAGAAACACAGAATACAGCTGCAGCAACACCACACAAAGGGATACACAGAGAGTAAGGCACAGAAACACAGAAAATGTGCCCACAGATCTCGGTCATAGGTGAAGACGTACTGTTTGAACATCGTGTCGATGTCTGCCCACTGAACGTCCTGCCGCAAACATAGACTACAGCTACAGCACCACCTCCAGAACCACCGACAGCACCAAGAACCGATAGGTTCACGCTTTCTCTGGTCGGTGTCAGAGATGTTTTGAAGTAAATGTTACACTTATAGCGAAGTATTTGTGCGGTATCTGTGATATTTATGATACTTATAGTCTCTGTGAGATTTCTCTAGTACGTGCACTGGCATACATCCTCTGTGAGATAGATGTCTGTATCATAAACGGGACATTTGTCAGATTTCAACAGCACCCTGTGGAATTCGTGAAGTAGCCTGACTATTACACATGGTGGCTGTGAGATTTCTGTAGACCTTAAACATCTTTGAGATTTCTTATCGATTTTGACAGCATCCTGTGGAATTTGTGAAGTACAGGAGGAGAGAGAGAGAGAGAGAGAGAGAGAGAGAGAGAGAGAGAGAGAAGAGAGAGAGAGAGAGAGAGAGAGAGAGAGAGAGACAGACAGACAGACAGACAGACAGACAGACAGACAGACAGACAGACAGACAGAGAAGTAGCTGTGAGATTTCTGTGAAATTTCTGTAGAACCTATACATCTTTGAGATTTCTTCATAGTACCTTTTTGAATACGGTATGTTCAAGATTTCTGGTAGACTGACCTGTTACTGTATCTATATTACGCAGCCCTGTTTTTTGTGGTACTTACGTACGGTATCTACGCGACCCTGTTTTTGTGGTACTTACGTACGGTATCTACGCGACCCTGTTTTTGTGGTACTTACGTACGGTATCTACGCGACCCTGTTTTTGTGGTACTTACGTACGGTATCTAGGCAGCCCTGTTTTTGTGGTACTTACGTACGGTATCTAGGCAGCCCTGTTTTTGTGGTACTTACGTACGGTATCTAGGCAGCCCTGTTTTTGTGGTACTTACGTACGGTATCTACGCGACCCTGTTTTTGTGGTACTTACGTACGGTATCTAGGCAGCCCTGATTTTGTGGTACTTACGTACGGTATCTAGGCAGCCCTGTTTTTGTGGTACTTACGTACGGTATCTGCGCAGCCCGGTTTCTGTCGATGACCATTTTCAAGTCAGTGAGGTTGGTGTACCCCCAGCGACACAGCTGGAATCCCAGAGCCCAGTAGGGAGGGATCATGGGCCGACCGATGGCCTGCAGGAAACGATCAAACAAAAACTAAGTCCCCTGAATCATTAGGTAAAGTAGTTCTTTACTCGACTCAAAGGAAAACGTGCGTGGCACTCACGAATAAAAAGGGGGGGGGAGAGGGAAGAAGAAGAAGAAGAAGGAGGAGGAGGAGGAGGAGGAGGAGGAGGAGGAGGAGGAGGAGAAGAAGAAGAAGAAGAAGAAGAAGAAGAAGAAGAAGAAGAAGAAGAAGAAGAAGAAGAAGAAGAACAAGAAAAAGAAAGAAAGTAAGTAACTTGGTGTTTTACAAAGAAGAAGACGAAGAAGAAGAAGACGAAGAAGAAGAAGAAAAAGAAGAAGAAGACGACGACGACGACGACAACGACGAAGACGACGAAGAAGAAGATGAAGAAGAAGAAGAGAAAGAAGGACAAAAAGAAGTACATGAATAAATCAAAATTCACAGTTTAAGAGAGCGCAAGAACATACAGGTAAAACTAATACATGGGTGAGAGAGAAAACAAGAGACATAAGTTAGTTAGTTACTTAGTTCTTGGATTTTAACGTCCCGTCAACCGCTCAGAGTCACCTCACGACAGAAACCAGCCAGAGTAAGTAAGTAAGTAAGTAAGTAGGTAGGTAGTGTAGGTAGGTAGGTAGGTAGGTAGGTAGGTAGGTAGGTGAGTGAGAGAGTGAGTGAGTGAGTAAGTAGGTAGGTAGGTAGGTGAGTGAGTGAGAGTAAGTAGTAGGTAGGTAGGTAGGTAGGTAGGTAGGTAGGTAGGTGAGTGAGTGAGTACGTAGGTAGGTAGGTAGGTAGATAGGTGAGTGAGTGAGTGAGTGAGTGAGTAAGTAAGTAAGTAAGTTGGTGTTTTACGCCCAGTCAACCATTACGGTTATATCAGGGCGAGAACCAGAGAGAGTAAGGAAGGAGACAGCCAGACAGCAGAATTGGCAGAGAGCCAGGAAGGAGACAGTCAGAGAGCGGAAGTGGCAGAAAGCCAGGAAGGAGAAAGCCAGACAGTGGAATTGGCAGAGAGCCAGAAAGAATTAAAGACAGGGAGATAGCAGAAGTGGCAGAAAGCCAGGAAGGAGACAGTCATAGAGCGGACTTGGCAGAGAGCCAGGAAGAATTAAAGACAGGGAGATAGCAGAAGTGGCAGAAAGCCAGGAAGGAGGACAAAGCCAGAGAGCGGAAGTGAAGCGTGGCACTCACCTCTGTGTACAGACTGACGGCGTGGCCGGGAGAATCACCGAGGAAGATGTAGAAATCCAGCACACCGCCGATCGTACGGAACGTTAACAACGGGTCCGGCTGCAGGAAAATCTCTACAGACAACAAATAAACAACAAATAACGAAGAAACTAATGGAATCAGAAAGGGAAAAAAAGTTAACGAAGAAAAGGAAAGAAAGACAGAAGGAAAGAAAGAAAGAAAGAAAGAAAAGAATGAAACTAGAGTATGAATACACTTGCCGTCAAAGTATTAAAACTAATTAATAAACACGGAAGAGTGTTAAAACCATTCCATCAAAGTTGGTACAAGATTCCTATTACAAACGCAAGACTCGTGGCTTTCGCACTTTCTCTTGCTTTGGACCCCACATTTGGAATTCACTCCCACAAGATCTTAGACACATCTCAACTCTGTCATCTTTTAAAGCCAAACTGAAAACCTTCCTCTTCTCACAGTATTTCCATCCTAACTAATATCAGTACCCAGTTTCTGCTACAGTCGTTGTGTGTGTGTGTGTGTGTGTGTGTGTGTGTGTGTGTGTGTGTGTGTGTGTGTGTGTGAGTGTGTGTGTGTGTGTGTGTGTGTGTGTGTGTGTGTGTGTTTGTGTGTGTGTGTGTGAGTGTGTGTGTGTGTGTGTGTGTGTGTGTGTGTGTGTGGGTGTGTGTGTGTGTGTGTGTGTGTGTGTGTGTGTGTGTGTGTGTGTGTGTGTGTTTGTAGTGCCTTTATTTTAAAGATTTTTTGTTTTTTGTTTTTTTGTTTTTTTAAATAATACTTTATGTAAATTGTTTTGGTAGGACTATGCTCTACATGTGTATAGAATATCATATTTAGGTTAATAATGTATCATGTGAGCGCTCAGGGCGTTGATGAGCGCATGATAAATGTACATTATTATTATTATAAGCATTAAATGAAATCCGGTTTTTTTAGGAAAAAAAAGAAGAAGAAAAAAAGAAGAAGAAGAAGAAAAAAGAAGAAGAAGAAGAAGAAGAAGAAAAAAAGAAAAAAAAAACAAACACCAAGAAACTTAAATTTTTAAAAAAAAGCTCAACGCATGACTACTTTAAAATAATGATCGCATCAAAATTTTTTAGGGTTTAAAATTGCAAAATGTAATGGTATTTTCACCAAAACCCTTAAATGGACTCTTTCAAAAATGACCGGGTTTTCACAAAAAGTGCAATTATCCCTTGTACAACGACCCCATTTGGTGGAGGAATTTAAAAAGGGAGGGGAATTAGTTAAAATTCCCCCAAAATCCAAAAACACAACAACAAAGGGGCCTGAGTCGCCCCGGGAAATTTCCCCTGGCATGCAAGTAAATAAAGGTACATAAACTGGGGCCCTTTTGGTTTAAAGTTACCCAAAAATTTTTCGACCCTCTTCCCCTTTTTCAGAATATCACTGGGAAAAATTCTAAACTTGTTTCTTCAGGGTTGGGCAGAGGGGGCAATACAAAGGGCAAAACAGACACGACCCATAGAAAAAGCTGTTTCAAGAAAACCATGTTGGCCTTCCCTTTGTCCTCCACGTTATGTAAACCGGGGTTCCCCAAAAGAGGTTCCAGTTATCCTGAGAACAAGCCGATGGGGGTGGACAACAACACATGACCACAAGACGGTTTTCATACATTATTTCTTGTCTGAAAACCTGTGTTGTTTAGTTGTTAAAAAAACCGCCTAACCACTTTTACCCTAACCGTAACAACCTTTGGGGTTTTTTCCAGTTTCCCGTCTCTTTGATTAATTCCCCCGGGGAGGCCAACAATAAGGGTGAGAATTTTATGGAAAACGTCGTAATGGGAAAAGCCCCTTGGAAACTAAATTTAGTTTTGTGTGTTTCGGGGGTGAACAGTTTAGGAATGAAAAAGTTTACCCCCTGTTCTGCATATAAACCCCGAAAAAAAATAATGATATATAAAAAAAAAAAAAAAAAAAGTTTGGAAAAAAAAAAGGTATTTTTTTAACCCTTTTATTTTTTAATTTACATTTTTTTTAAATGAACCTTCTTGAGTCTTGGGGGCCCCTGGTCAAAGGAAAATGTTCATTTTTTGCTTTGAATTTTTGAGGGAAAAATAAAAATTTATTTTATTTCAAATTTGATTTGATGATACACACAAAAAAGAAATCAAGGATAACCCAACAGCTTTTTTGGGGGGCCCATGATCATTAAAAACCCTTTGAAAGATGAAACCCCTTTTTATCCTAAACAAAATTATTCAACCAATCCTTGGGGCCGGTTTTACACGATTTTCAAAACAAACCCGCCCCAATACGAAAACCATTTCTGGGACCATAACAGAAAAAAGGGTAGAAAACCCCGAACCCAAAGGCAGTTTAGCCAAAGGGGAATTTAAAGTTTTTTTTGGGGAAAAAAGTATTTTACCCAAAAAATAAAAAAGTCTCTGTATCAAGCAGGAAGGAAAAAATTAAAGCTAATTTATACCCTCACACCCGTATGGAAGAGAAAAAGAAGAGACAAAGTCTTGTATCAAGCACGGGGGAAAACAAATACGCTCATGATATCGTCACACCAGTATGGGAAAAGAAATGAAGAGACAAAGTCTCTGGGATCAAGCACGGAAGACAAATACGCTAATGATACCCTCACACCAGTATGGAAGAGAAATGAAGAGACAAAGTCTCTGTATCAAGCACGGAAGACAAATACGCTATGATATCGTCACACCAGTATGGAAGAGAAATGAAGAGACAAAGTCTCTGTATCAAGCACGGAAGACAAATACGCTATGATATCGTCACACCAGTATGGAAGAGAAATGAAGAGACAAAGTCTCTGTATCAAGCACGGAAGACAAATACGCTATGATATCGTCACACCAGTATGGAAGAGAAATGAAGAGACAAAGTCTTGTATCAAGCACGGAAGACAAATACGCTATGATATCGTCACACCAGTATGGAAGAGAAATGAAGAGACAAAGTCTTGTATCAAGCACGGAAGACAAAAATACCCCCCTTTGGGAAAAAGATATCCCTCACACCAGTATGGAAGAGAAATGAAGAGACAAAGTCTCTGTATCAAGCACGGAAGACAAATACGCTAAAGATACCCTCACACCAGTATGGAAGAGAAATGAAGAGACAAAGTCTCTGTATCAAGCACGGAAGACAAATACGCTAAAGATACCGTCACACCAGTATGGAAGAGAAATGAAGAGACAAAGTCTCTGTATCAAGCACGGAAGACAAATACGCTAAAGATACCGTCACACCAGTATGGAAGAGAAATGAAGAGACAAAGTCTCTGTATCAAGCACGGAAGACAAATACGCTGATGATACCCTCACACCAGTATGGAAGAGAAATGAAGAGACAAAGTCTTGTATCAAGCACGGAAGACAAATACGGGTCATGATACCCTCACACCAGTATGGAAGAGAAATGAAGAGACAAAGTCTTGTATCAAGCACGGAAGACAAATACGCTCATGATACCCTCACACCAGTATGGAAGAGAAATGAAGAGACAAAGTCTCTGTATCAAGCACGGAAGACAAATACGCTCATGATACCCTCACACCAGTATGGAAGAGAAATGAAGAGACAAAGTCTCTGTATCAAGCACGGAAGACAAAAATACCCCCCTTTCAAATGATATCCCTCACACCAGTATGGAAGAGAAATGAAGAGACAAAGTCTCTGTATCAAGCACGGAAGACAAATACGCTCATGATACCCTCACACCAGTATGGAAGAGAAATGAAGAGACAAAGTCTCTGTATCAAGCACGGAAGACAAATACGCTCATGATACCCTCACACCAGTATGGAAGAGAAATGAAGAGACAAAGTCTCTGTATCAAGCACGGAAGACAAATACGCTCATGATACCCTCACACCAGTATGGAAGAGAAATGAAGAGACAAAGTCTCTGTATCAAGCACGGAAGACAAATACGCTCATGATACCCTCACACCAGTATGGAAGAGAAATGAAGAGACAAAGTCTCTGTATCAAGCACGGAAGACAAATACGCTATGATACCCTCACACCAGTATGGAAGAGAAATGAAGAGACAAAGTCTCTGTATCAAGCACGGAAGACAAATACGCTCATGATACCCTCACACCAGTATGGAAGAGAAATGAAGAGACAAAGTCTCTGTATCAAGCACGGAAGACAAATACGCTCATGATACCGTCACACCAGTATGGAAGAGAAATGAAGAGACAAATCCCCTGATAACCGGGAAAAAAAAGTATGATACCGTCACACCAGTATGGAAGAGAAATGAAGAGACAAAGTCTCTGTATCAAGCACGGAAGACAAATACGCTCATGATACCGTCACACCAGTATGGAAGAGAAATGAAGAGACAAAGTCTCTGTATCAAGCACGGAAGACAAATACGCTCATGATACCGTCACACCAGTATGGAAGAGAAATGAAGAGACAAAGTCTCTGTATCAAGCACGGAAGACAAATACGCTATGATACCCTCACACCAGTATGGAAGAGAAATGAAGAGACAAAGTCTTGTATCAAGCACGGAAGACAAATACGCTATGATACCGTCACACCAGTATGGAAGAGAAATGAAGAGACAAAGTCTCTGTATCAAGCACGGAAGACAAATACGCTATGATACCCTCACACCAGTATGGAAGAGAAATGAAGAGACAAAGTCTCTGTATCAAGCACGGAAGACAAATACGCTATGATACCCTCACACCAGTATGGAAGAGAAATGAAGAGACAAAGTCTCTGTATCAAGCACGGAAGACAAATACGCTATGATACCCTCACACCAGTATGGAAGAGAAATGAAGAGACAAAGTCTCTGTATCAAGCACGGAAGACAAATACGCTGATGATACCCTCACACCAGTATGGAAGAGAAATGAAGAGACAAAGTCTCTGTATCAAGCACGGAAGACAAATACGCTATGATACCCTCACACCAGTATGGAAGAGAAATGAAGAGACAAAGTCTCTGTATCAAGCACGGAAGACAAATACGTGATGATACCCTCACACCAGTATGGAAGAGAAATGAAGAGACAAAGTCTTGTATCAAGCACGGAAGACAAATACGCTATGATATCGTCACACCAGTATGGAAGAGAAATGAAGAGACAAAGTCTCTGTATCAAGCACGGAAGACAAATACGCTATGATACCGTCACACCAGTATGGAAGAGAAATGAAGAGACAAAGTCTCTGTATCAAGCACGGAAGACAAATACGCTATGATACCCTCACACCAGTATGGAAGAGAAATGAAGAGACAAAGTCTTGTATCAAGCACGGAAGACAAATACGCTATGATACCGTCACACCAGTATGGAAGAGAAATGAAGAGACAAAGTCTTGTATCAAGCACGGAAGACAAATACGCTGATGATACCGTCACACCAGTATGGAAGAGAAATGAAGAGACAAAGTCTTGTATCAAGCACGGAAGACAAATACGCTATGATACCCTCACACCAGTATGGAAGAGAAATGAAGAGACAAAGTCTTGTATCAAGCACGGAAGACAAATACGCTGATGATACCGTCACACCAGTATGGAAGAGAAATGAAGAGACAAAGTCTTGTATCAAGCACGGAAGACAAATACGCTGATGATACCGTCACACCAGTATGGAAGAGAAATGAAGAGACAAAGTCTTGTATCAAGCACGGAAGACAAATACGCTGATGATACCGTCACACCAGTATGGAAGAGAAATGAAGAGACAAAGTCTTGTATCAAGCACGGAAGACAAATACGCTGATGATACCCTCACACCAGTATGGAAGAGAAATGAAGAGACAAAGTCTTGTATCAAGCACGGAAGACAAATACGCTGATGATACCGTCACACCAGTATGGAAGAGAAATGAAGAGACAAAATCTTGTATCAAGCACGGAAGACAAATACGCTGATGATACCGTCACACCAGTATGGAAGAGAAATGAAGAGAAAACCCCAAAGTCCCTTTAAAAATTTTTATCAAGCACGGAAGACAAATACGCTGATGATACCGTCACACCAGTATGGAAGAGAAATGAAGAGACAAAGTCTTGTATCAAGCACGGAAGACAAATACGCTGATGATACCCTCACACCAGTATGGAAGAGAAATGAAGAGACAAAGTCTTGTATCAAGCACGGAAGACAAATACGCTATGATACCCTCACACCAGTATGGAAGAGAAATGAAGAGACAAAGTCTTGTATCAAGCACGGAAGACAAATACGCTATGATACCGTCACACCAGTATGGAAGAGAAATGAAGAGACAAAGTCTCTGTATCAAGCACGGAAGACAAATACGCTATGATACCGTCACACCAGTATGGAAGAGAAATGAAGAGACAAAGTCTTGTATCAAGCACGGAAGACAAATACGCTATGATACCGTCACACCAGTATGGAAGAGAAATGAAGAGACAAAGTCTTGTATCAAGCACGGAAGACAAATACGCTATGATACCGTCACACCAGTATGGAAGAGAAATGAAGAGACAAAGTCTTGTATCAAGCACGGAAGACAAATACGCTATGATACCGTCACACCAGTATGGAAGAGAAATGAAGAGACAAAGTCTATGTATCAAGCACGGAAGACAAATACGCTATGATACCCTCACACCAGTATGGAAGAGAAATGAAGAGACAAAGTCTTGTATCAAGCACGGAAGACAAATACGCTGATGATACCCTCACACCAGTATGGAAGAGAAATGAAGAGACAAAGTCTTGTATCAAGCACGGAAGACAAATACGCTGATGATACCCTCACACCAGTATGGAAGAGAAATGAAGAGACAAAGTCTTGTATCAAGCACGGAAGACAAATACGCTGATGATATCGTCACACCAGTATGGAAGAGAAATGAAGAGACAAAGTCTTGTATCAAGCACGGAAGACAAATACGCTGATGATATCGTCACACCAGTATGGAAGAGAAATGAAGAGACAAAGTCTCTGTATCAAGCACGGAAGACAAATACGCTGATGATATCGTCACACCAGTATGGAAGAGAAATGAAGAGACAAAGTCTTGTATCAAGCACGGAAGACAAATACGCTGATGATACCCTCACACCAGTATGGAAGAGAAATGAAGAGACAAAGTCTTGTATCAAGCACGGAAGACAAATACGCTGATGATACCGTCACACCAGTATGGAAGAGAAATGAAGAGACAAAGTCTTGTATCAAGCACGGAAGACAAATACGCTGATGATACCGTCACACCAGTATGGAAGAGAAATGAAGAGACAAAGTCTTGTATCAAGCACGGAAGACAAATACGCTGATGATACCGTCACACCAGTATGGAAGAGAAATGAAGAGACAAAGTCTCTGTATCAAGCACGGAAGACAAATACCGCTGATGATACCGTCACACCAGTATGGAAGAGAAATGAAGAGACAAAGTCTTGTATCAAGCACGGAAGACAAATACGCTGATGATACCGTCACACCAGTATGGAAGAGAAATGAAGAGACAAAGTCTTGTATCAAGCACGGAAGACAAATACGCTGATGATACCGTCACACCAGTATGGAAGAGAAATGAAGAGACAAAATCTTGTATCAAGCACGGAAGACAAATACGCTGATGATACCGTCACACCAGTATGGAAGAGAAATGAAGAGACAAAATCTTGTATCAAGCACGGAAGACAAATACGCTGATGATACCGTCACACCAGTATGGAAGAGAAATGAAGAGACAAAATCTTGTATCAAGCACGGAAGACAAATACGCTGATGATACCGTCACACCAGTATGGAAGAGAAATGAAGAGACAAAGTCTTGTATCAAGCACGGAAGACAAATACGCTATGATACCGTCACACCAGTATGGAAGAGAAATGAAGAGACAAAGTCTCTGTATCAAGCACGGAAGACAAATACGCTATGATACCGTCACACCAGTATGGAAGAGAAATGAAGAGACAAAGTCTCTGTATCAAGCACGGAAGACAAATACGCTGATGATACCGTCACACCAGTATGGAAGAGAAATGAAGAGACAAAGTCTCTGTATCAAGCACGGAAGACAAATACGCTATGATACCGTCACACCAGTATGGAAGAGAAATGAAGAGACAAAGTCTTGTATCAAGCACGGAAGACAAATACGCTAAAGATACCGTCACACCAGTATGGAAGAGAAATGAAGAGACAAAGTCTCTGTATCAAGCACGGAAGACAAATACGCTATGATACCGTCACACCAGTATGGAAGAGAAATGAAGAGACAAAGTCTCTGTATCAAGCACGGAAGACAAATACGCTGATGATACCGTCACACCAGTATGGAAGAGAAATGAAGAGACAAAGTCTTGTATCAAGCACGGAAGACAAATACGCTGATGATACCGTCACACCAGTATGGAAGAGAAATGAAGAGACAAAGTCTCTGTATCAAGCACGGAAGACAAATACGCTGATGATACCGTCACACCAGTATGGAAGAGAAATGAAGAGACAAAGTCTCTGTATCAAGCACGGAAGACAAATACGCTGATGATACCGTCACACCAGTATGGAAGAGAAATGAAGAGACAAAGTCTCTGTATCAAGCACGGAAGACAAATACGCTGATGATACCGTCACACCAGTATGGAAGAGAAATGAAGAGACAAAGTCTCTGTATCAAGCACGGAAGACAAATACGCTGATGATACCGTCACACCAGTATGGAAGAGAAATGAAGAGACAAAGTCTCTGTATCAAGCACGGAAGACAAATACGCTGATGATACCGTCACACCAGTATGGAAGAGAAATGAAGAGACAAAGTCTCTGTATCAAGCACGGAAGACAAATACGCTGATGATACCGTCACACCAGTATGGAAGAGAAATGAAGAGACAAAGTCTCTGTATCAAGCACGGAAGACAAATACGCTGATGATACCGTCACACCAGTATGGAAGAGAAATGAAGAGACAAAGTCTCTGTATCAAGCACGGAAGACAAATACGCTGATGATACCGTCACACCAGTATGGAAGAGAAATGAAGAGACAAAGTCTCTGTATCAAGCACGGAAGACAAATACGCTGATGATACCGTCACACCAGTATGGAAGAGAAATGAAGAGACAAAGTCTCTGTATCAAGCACGGAAGACAAATACGCTGATGATACCGTCACACCAGTATGGAAGAGAAATGAAGAGACAAAGTCTCTGTATCAAGCACGGAAGACAAATACGCTGATGATACCGTCACACCAGTATGGAAGAGAAATGAAGAGACAAAGTCTCTGTATCAAGCACGGAAGACAAATACGCTGATGATACCGTCACACCAGTATGGAAGAGAAATGAAGAGACAAAGTCTCTGTATCAAGCACGGAAGACAAATACGCTGATGATACCGTCACACCAGTATGGAAGAGAAATGAAGAGACAAAGTCTATGTATCAAGCACGGAAGACAAATACGCTGATGATACCGTCACACCAGTATGGAAGAGAAATGAAGAGACAAAGTCTCTGTATCAAGCACGGAAGACAAATACGCTGATGATACCGTCACACCAGTATGGAAGAGAAATGAAGAGACAAAGTCTTGTATCAAGCACGGAAGACAAATACGCTGATGATACCGTCACACCAGTATGGAAGAGAAATGAAGAGACAAAGTCTTGTATCAAGCACGGAAGACAAATACGCTGATGATACCGTCACACCAGTATGGAAGAGAAATGAAGAGACAAAGTCTTGTATCAAGCACGGAAGACAAATACGCTGATGATACCGTCACACCAGTATGGAAGAGAAATGAAGAGACAAAGTCTTGTATCAAGCACGGAAGACAAATACGCTGATGATACCGTCACACCAGTATGGAAGAGAAATGAAGAGACAAAGTCTCTGTATCAAGCACGGAAGACAAATACGCTGATGATACCGTCACACCAGTATGGAAGAGAAATGAAGAGACAAAGTCTCTGTATCAAGCACGGAAGACAAATACGCTGATGATACCGTCACACCAGTATGGAAGAGAAATGAAGAGACAAAGTCTTGTATCAAGCACGGAAGACAAATACGCTGATGATACCGTCACACCAGTATGGAAGAGAAATGAAGAGACAAAGTCTTGTATCAAGCACGGAAGACAAATACGCTGATGATACCGTCACACCAGTATGGAAGAGAAATGAAGAGACAAAGTCTTGTATCAAGCACGGAAGACAAATACGCTGATGATACCGTCACACCAGTATGGAAGAGAAATGAAGAGACAAAGTCTCTGTATCAAGCACGGAAGACAAATACGCTATGATACCGTCACACCAGTATGGAAGAGAAATGAAGAGACAAAGTCTTGTATCAAGCACGGAAGACAAATACGCTATGATACCGTCCCCACCAGTATGGAAGAGAAATGAAGAGACAAACCAGTATAAGAGGAAAGACAAATACGCTATGATACCGTCACACCAGTATGGAAGAGAAATGAAGAGACAAAGTCTTGTATCAAGCACGGAAGACAAATACGCTAAAGATACCGTCACACCAGTATGGAAGAGAAATGAAGAGACAAAGTCTTGTATCAAGCACGGAAGACAAATACGCTATGATACCGTCACACCAGTATGGAAGAGAAATGAAGAGACAAAGTCTTGTATCAAGCACGGAAGACAAATACGCTATGATACCGTCACACCAGTATGGAAGAGAAATGAAGAGACAAAGTCTCTGTATCAAGCACGGAAGACAAATACGCTATGATACCGTCACACCAGTATGGAAGAGAAATGAAGAGACAAAGTCTTGTATCAAGCACGGAAGACAAATACGCTATGATACCGTCACACCAGTATGGAAGAGAAATGAAGAGACAAAGTCTTGTATCAAGCACGGAAGACAAATACGCTATGATACCCTCACACCAGTATGGAAGAGAAATGAAGAGACAAAGTCTATGTATCAAGCACGGAAGACAAATACGCTATGATATCGTCACACCAGTATGGAAGAGAAATGAAGAGACAAAGTCTATGTATCAAGCACGGAAGACAAATACGCTATGATACCGTCACACCAGTATGGAAGAGAAATGAAGAGACAAAGTCTTGTATCAAGCACGGAAGACAAATACGCTCATGATACCGTCACACCAGTAAGGAAGAGAAATGAAGAGACAAAGTCTATGTATCAAGCACGGAAGACAAATACGCTCATGATACCGTCACACCAGTATGGAAGAGAAATGAAGAGACAAATACGCTCATGATACCGTCACACCAGTATGGAAGAGAAATGAAGAGACAAATACGCTCATGATACCGTCACACCAGTATGGAAGAGAAATGAAGAGACAAATACGCTCATGATATCGTCACACCAGTATGGAAGAGAAATGAAGAGACAACACCAGTATGGAAGAGAAATGAAGAGACAAAGTCTATGTATCAAGACCAGTATGGAAGAGAAATGAAGAGACAAATACGCTCATGATATCGTCACACCAGTATGGAAGAGAAATGAAGAGACAACACCAGTATGGAAGAGAAATGAAGAGACAACACCAGTATGGAAGAGAAATGAAGAGACAAAGTCTATGTATCAACACCAGTATGGAAGAGAAATGAAGAGACAAAGTCCTCTGTGTTGAAACAGCCGTGCGAGACAGCTGATGCGTACTGTAATCTGAAACAGGACGAGTCCTAGTGTATTTGTGTACAAAGGCCTAGAGTACTTGTGTACAACGGCCCAGAGTACTTGTGTACAACGGCCTAGAGTACTTGTGTACAACGGCCTAGAGTACTTGTGTACAACGGCCTAGAGTACTTGTGTACAAAGGCCTAGAGTACTTGTGTACAACGGCCTAGAGTACTTGTGTACAACGGCCTAGAGTACTTGTGTACAACGGCCTAGAGTACTTGTGTACAACGGCCTAGAGTACTTGTGTACAACGGCCTAGAGTACTTGTGTACAAAGGCCTAGAGTACTTGTGTACAATCAACCAACAAACCATGGTACTTCTGAAGCTCGACAGACATGACATCCCACGTATAACAAAGATCACAACAGCTTAAGCTTCCGCGGCCAAAACAAAATACGGAACTTCTACAGATCGACAATACAATACAAGTAAATCACCCCGGCCATTCTACCAAAAGCGCAGGTGGCAGGTTACAGCTAAACACGCATACACCTTACGTATGTGGCTTTGCATGAAGTAACATGGTGCATGGTTGTATGGTGTACACAGAACGCGCCGAGATGGCAGCAGTTTCTTGTGGCACCAGCCATGCCAGCGCTGTAAGTACACCACTTCGGTGGATATTCAAAAAACGCGCTATAAAAAGCTATTCACTCATGTAGAATTACATGCGAGCGCAGTGAGTCGGCTGGAGAGCGGAGAACAGCGCTATATAAAAGCGATCAATAATAATAATAATAATACATCACATCACGCGTATAACAAAGAACACAACAACCTAAGCTAGCTTCCACCATAACAAGGCTTACGTTCGGCCCAGCGTCCCTGGTAAAAATGGCCCACTTCCGGTAGTTCATGTCGTGACGAAAAGACGTGTGGCGGTGCTCGCCGAAACCGTAGACGTAGTCGTTGTGCAGGATGGTGGAGATCTGCAACAGCTGGGGGTACAACGCCATCCCAGGAAGGGTCGTGTTGAAGCTGCAACAGTATGAGATCTGCAACAACTAGGCAGCAACATCTTCAGCATAGGCAGCAACAGTGAGAGACATGCAACAACTAGGGCAACATCGTCAGCATAAGCAACAACTAGGGCAACATCTTCAGCATAAGCAACAACTAGGGCAACATCTTCAGCGTAGGCAGCAACAGTGAGAGACATGCAACAACTAGGGCAACATCGTCAGCACAGGCAGCAACAGTGCGAGACATGCAACAACTAGGACAACATCGTCAGCATAAGCAACAACTAGGACAACATCGTCAGCATAAGCAACAACTAGGACAACACCTTCAGCACTGGCAGCAACAG
>JABMCL010002353.1:410000-412500 GCA_018857735.1 Alviniconcha marisindica
GGACGGCGAGAATGTGAGGAGGGGGGTGGGGGAGAGGGTACGGAGAGGGAGATTATATACCTGTCGCTACACTGTCACCACCAGAATGACTCCTGCATTAAGATGGGCAGCGATGAGAGTCATTTTAATGTTTCATTAATTGTGGGGGACAAAGTCACAAGACAGTGTCCACAGACCACAACATTCGAAGAGAAAGGAGAGCCGAACCGGATTCGAACCGAGGTCACGACGAAATCGCATCAACAAAAGCCTCGTATGATTTAGACTTAAGGGCGTCCCAGTGCAGGCCAAGAGTGTGGAGATAAAACTTGGGGACTGTCAACACGGCTCGCAGCCTTTTTCTTTCTTTCGCTGGGCTGCTAGGCCACGATTAAAAGGCGACTGATATTGTCATTACTGGCCTCTTATTTAAAACAAGGATTTATTCAAATACAAGATTACCATACCATGCAAAGTTTATGAAAACATGAACAAGCCTGTGAGACTTATAGCAGGCAATACGATCATTTACACAGAAGAAGCAAGAAGCAGAAACAAGCAACAACAAAAACACAACATTGGCTCACGTCACAACGTTGGCGATAAACAGACAACTATGGTTAATTAGCGCTCGAAAGACGTCACACAAACACAACAACAAGGACCTGAGTCACCTACGGCAACTCTCACCTGGCATGCGAGTAAATACAAGGCACCAGAGGTACATACTCTGGTGGAGTTTATGCAGCTTTGTATTTACTCGCATGCCAAGTTATGTGCAGTTTATGTACCTTGTATTTACTCGCATGCCTGTGCATGTGGAGTTTATGTACCTTGTATTTACTCGCATGCCGGGTTACGTGGAGTTAATGTACAAGGCACCAGAGGTACATCCACTGGTGGAGTTTACGCAGCTTTGCATTTACTCGCATGCCAGGTTGTGTGGAGTTTATGTACCTTGTATTTACTCGCATGCCGGGTTATGTGCAGTTTGTACCTCGCATGACATTTTGCTTTATCCCCAACATAACAATATACTAACGTACAACACGTTGATGTTTCTGGGGCTAAAGCAAGATGTACGCTGTGTTAGCCCATGTCAGGATTACTTTCACCTGTAGCAATCCTCACGACACGGCAATCTCCAGTAACAAAATCCCTGAAGATGGAATGCAGCTACCGGAGTGTCGTGTAACGCGGCACCTGTACTGCACGACAGTCTGTACAGGTGTGGTAGGGAAACGGTCTCACACGCGACCGTCTCACCCAGCATTGGGTGAAACTCTGGGTCACACTCCGAGCATCGCTTTCCGGCACTTTCCTCCAAACTCTGCCAGATTTGGTTACGCCACTGAAGGGGCACTCTTTATCTCAGCGCAGCTGTCCAGCGACGCGGTCAGCGCCCTCCCAAAGGTTTGGGTACTGATCACACTCCGAGCATCGCTTTCCGGCACCTTCCTCCAAACTCTGCCAGATTTGGTTACGCCACTGAAGGGGCACTCTTTATCTTCGCGCAGCTGTCCACCGACGCGGTCAGCGCCCTCCGAAAGGTTTGGGTACTGATAATTAAGACTGTGGAAGCAACCTAGCGCCCAAGCACACACGTAAACGTGAGACGCATCCACCCCGGGTAAAAAAAAAGAAAAGAGTTCCGTCTCGATTCAATCGAGTGCGGTTTTATTTGTGCTGGTGTAAACTTTGTTGGCGGCTATAAATGACACACCTTGTTTTATATGAGTAATTGTTTGTAACAAACTTACTACTGTTTGAGCACAAACAAAAAACTGTTCGTTAGCTGACAGTTTTCTGGACCATACGGCAGTGGTTGAAGGAAGGATGTCGTTAACCAGTGCCTGGAGTTTGACTCTGGGTTTTGAGCTGGGGAAAGCTAACGAACCAACCAGCAAACAGCACGGTCACTGTTCCCTGAAGACACGCTAGGCCAGAGCTCTGTGACTAATTATGCAGTGAACTGCTACAGAGAGCAGAGTCGGGACGCTCGCTATCTGAGGATTAAAGTGTTGACATACCCCCGTTCCTCGCATCTGGCTTGGGCCGGGTCTTTATCCGGGTGGCAGTCCACCAGCCGACTCTGCGGGTCGACACTGAGGAAGAAAATAACGAAAGTGCCGCCATTAACTTATCGTGATGTTGATGAAACTGATGGTGAAGGTGATGAAACTGATGGTGAAGATGACGGTGATGGAGAAGATGGTTTTGACGTTGAAGATGCTGATGGTGAGGATGTTGGTGAAGAGGATGGTGGTGGTGATGGTTTTGATGGTGAAGATGCTGATGGTGAAGATGACGGTGATGGAGAAGATGGTTTTGACGGTGAAGATGCTGATGGTGAAGATGATGGTGATGGTGATGGGTTTGATGGTGAAGATGATGGTGATGGCGAAGATGCTGATGGTGAAGATGATGGAGATGGTGAAGAAGCTGGTGATGGTGAAGGTGAAGATGTCGGTTAAGGTGAAGATGCTGGTGATGGTGAAGATGATGGTGAAGCTGAGGATGA
>JABMCL010002353.1:425000-430000 GCA_018857735.1 Alviniconcha marisindica
GTGTGTGTGTGTATGTGTGTGGGAGGGGGGGGGGGGGGGGGGGGGGGGGGGGGGTGGTGAGGGAGTGAGTGGTGGGTGGTGGTGCGTGCGTGCGTGCGTGCGTCCGTGTGTGTGTGTGTGTGTGTGTGTGTGTGTGTGTGTGTGTGTGTGTGTGTGTGTGTGTGTGTGTTGTGTGTGTGTGTGTGTGTGGGTGTGTGTGTGTGTTGTGTGTGTGTGTGTGTGTGTGTGTGTGTGTGTGTGTGTGTGTGGTGTGTGTGTGTGTGTGGTGTGGTGTGGTGTGGTGTGTGTGTGTGGTAGTGTGTGTGTGTGTGGTGTGTGTGTGTGTGTGTGTGTGTGTGTGTGTGGTGTGGTGTGGTGTGTGCCAGACAAACGCCCCCCCCCCCCCACAAACACACACACACACAAGCACTCACCACACACACGCACCCCCCTCACACACACACACACACACACACACACAACACACACACACCACACACACACACACACACACACACACACACACACACACACACACACACACACACACACACACACACACACACACACACACACACACACACACACACACACACACACTGTAGACACACTGACTCTGTCTCTTTGTGTCTCTGTCAGTCTGTCTCGTTGACGTGGCGTAAAACACCAATGTACTTACTGTCTCTCTCTGCGACAGAATACTAACACACTACAAGGTTCCTTAACAAGAGCAAAAGAGTGGAAAAACAAACAAACAAACAAAACAAAACAAAAAAAACACACCACCAAACACGAAACCGAGTTTATTAACGCGAGAAAACAAACACACTCTGGAAACCGGAAGTACAACATAATGACTGTAACACTTCGTTGTTTCCTTATCCAGTGACATTCTCTCTTGATGAAATCATTCCTTTGATTACATGCACGTACTTCGCGCCTCTCTCAAATATCGTAACCTAGCAACACTCAGGCGGTGTGTTTCGAGACAAACAAAACATCTATGACACAGGCCAACAGAAATATTGTGTGAGTTTTAAAAGGCCGCTGGAGCTTGTGTGTGATTCATATGGCCTTCAGAAATCATGTGTGATTTCGTAAGACTTTCAAAAATCATGTGTGCACTTACTTAATAAGGCCGTCAGAAATTACGTGTGTATTTAATAAGGCCATCAGAAATGACGTGTGTGAATCGCAGGGCCTTCAGAAATGGTGTTTTTATAAGGATCTCAGAATTCATGTCGCTGTTTCAAGTGGCCGTTGGCAATCATGTCTGTGTTTTTTATAAGACCATCAGAAAGAAATCATGCACGCGTATGATAAGGCCATCAGCAATCACGCGTGTGTTTAAGAAATTTGTATGTCTGTTGTGAGCCATTTTTGTTGAGGAAAAGTTAACTGTTCTCTGTAAGAAGAGAAGAAGAAGAAGAAGAAGAAGAAGAAGAAGAAGAAGAAGAAGAAGAAGAAGAAGAAGAAGAAGAAGAAGAAGAAGAGTTGTGGCCATGCGCAGGCGATTCGGAAGGCGATGTTTACAGCCCATGTAAAATAAACTGCAACTTTCCATAAATTACGTTCAGCAAGCTGGGCCTATTCCAAGAACAATGAGACGAACAGGTCGTCCAAACACCTCCCCCCCCCGCCCCCCCACCCCCCTCCCATCTGTCCCCCCCCCAAGTATATAAAATACCATTTGACGAAAGCGAAAGGACTAATCATTGTGGGGACAATCGAGCAAACGTTGAAAGGGAAGCGTACTATGAACAGCTAGTTAACTATCAGTCTTGACAAGGTCATTACAAACCTGTTACGAGAGAACAGCAGTGCTTTGGTGAAATGAATGGAAATGGTGGCTATGGATTCTTTAATTTTAATCCTACCCCTTAAAAAACGAAAAAGAAAAAGCAAGCAAGCAGACAAACAAACACAAAGGCAAAGAACGTCTCGTTCTTCGGGGAAAAACAGTGTACCGTGAACGCTTATCGTGCTTTCTGAATGCACACAGTTCATGAACACACGACTATGGAAAATGAAAACCAAAAGTTCACAATAATATTTTTTAAACAGTTCTGTTTATGTAAGAGAAGAAAGACAACAATGCTCTTCATTTAAAAAAAGAAAAGTATTCCAGATTATGGATACAATGTCCACATAGTAATACATAATGAGTATAATACTCATTTTGAATGCTGCTAAGACAAAAATTAGTTCTTTTCCGGCTACTTGTTTCTGGACTAGAAGATACAGTCACTACGCATACAAACAATTCCTTATAAATTAAAAAATTATTTCCAGAATCTAAATCCAACTTTGACGGCTAAGTTTTTGTCCAGTGTTATCCATACTGTTTTATACTCAACGTTGGAATCAAAGCAAAATAATGGCATTTGCTCTGAGTACGTGGAAGTGCCGTCCTGTTTTCAGCGTCAAGAGAGTGGCTACAATCAGTCTACTTTGAAGCTTCAGGAATGAAAATGCAGGGGAAACTAGCAGGCGTCATCCTACAGAAGAGCACTCGAAAAACCTTCAGAAATGGAGACTGCACCTGTCGAAATTGTCTACAAAGTGAAGGATACCCTGCGTCGAGAAAGAATCTGCATCGAGTAAGATTCTGCATCAAAGCTGCATGAAGTAAGATTCTGCATCGAGTAATATTCCGTATAACGTAACGTCCAGGAAATGCAATACTGCCAGTGAGTTTAAGTCCCTAAGGCAAAACCTAGACAAAGCAGCATTGACCGTGTGAGCAACCTTTAACGTAACGGTCACACGAGACAATGCTGCTCGTACGCGCAGTCCTTAAAGACACAACGGTCACATCGAGCAATATTGCCCGTGTGCGCAACCTTAACGTAACGGTCGCACAAAGCAACACTGCCCGTGTGTGCAACCCTTAACGTAACGGCCGCACAAAAGCAACATTGCCCGCGTGTGCCGACCCTTAACGCGAAAGGTCACACGAAGCAACGTTGCTCGTGCGCGCAGTCCTTTTTCTAACGCAGCGTTCACACGGAGCAACACTGCCCGTGTGCTCCACCCTTAACGCGACGCCGGCAAAGCAGCCGTCTAAGAGTTGGTGTCCTCGTTGCCGTAGTCGACGCTGTTGCCTTGCTCGGCGGGCGGCTGTGGCTCATTGGCAGGAGGGGGGTCCGGTGCCCCGGACCCGCTGTCGTGCTGCCCTCCGTTGTTCTGCTCACCGGGGTTGCTGGCCTCGGCAGGTGCCGGCGGGTCGGCGGCGTTGTTGTCGTTGTTGTTGTTGCCGTTGCCGTCGCCGTCCTCATTGTTGCTGCCGTCAGGGCCGGTGGGGTCCTGCTGAGGAGGGGCGTCGGGTTGCGGCGGGGCCTGCTCCGCTGCTTCGGCTGCTGCCTCCTGGGCGCTGACCCCCGTGTCTGCCTGCTGTTGCTGCTCCTGGTAACAGAACGGTCATAATTATTATGGCTGCACAGGCAACACAACGGTCATAATTATTCTGGCTGCACACATGTTGCTGCTCCTGGCAACACAACGGTCATAATTATTATGGCTGCACACATGTTGCTGCTCCTGGCAACACAACGGTCATAATTATTATGGCTGCGCACATGTTGCTGCTCCTGGCAACACAACGGTCATAATTATTATGGCTGCACACAGCGTAGGTCTAGACAGAAAACTAGCTGCTCTGGGTATGTTTCTGCTCCTGACAACACAACGGTCATAATTATTATGGCTGAACACAGCGTAGGTCTAGACAGAAAACTAGCTGCTCTGGGTATGTTTCTGCTCCTGACAACACAACGGTCATAATTATTATGGCTGCACACATCGTAGGTCTAGACAGAAAACTAGCTGCTCTGTGTATGTTTCTGCTCCTGACAACACAACGGTCATAATTATTATGGCTGCACACATCGTAGGTTTAGACAGAAAACTAGCTGCTCTGGGTATGTTTCTGCGGTCACAGTTATGGCTGCACACATCGTCAGCCTAGATAAAACAACAACAACAACAACAAACCAACCCACAAACAAACAACTAGCTGCTCCGGGTGTGTTGCTGTCCCTGGCAACATAACGGTCATAGTTATTTCTGCACACATCGTCAGTCTAGATAAAAACAAAAACAAACTACAAACAAAACAAAGCAAACAAACAAACAAACAAACAAACAAGCAACCACACACATACACACACACACACATACACACACACACACACACACACACACACACACACACACACACACACACACACACACACACACACCACACACACACACACACACACACACACACACACACACACACACACACACACACACACACACTAACACACTACACACTAACACACTAACACACACACACACACACACACACACACACACACACACACACACACACACACACACACACACACACACACACACACACAATCACTAACACACACACACACACACACAGGCACCCCCACACACTAAAACTACACTGACCATACAAAACCTTTTACACAGAACATTAAAAAAAACGGGCAGCAAGAAAACAGAATTACGTGAGAAGGATGAAGACAGACGAATGAAGAAGACAAGCAACACAGAACGGAAGACACCCACTCGTACGCCGCTC
Organism: Alviniconcha marisindica; assembly: GCA_018857735.1. NCBI lineage: Eukaryota > Metazoa > Mollusca > Gastropoda > Provannidae > Alviniconcha > Alviniconcha marisindica. The sequence goes on from JABMCL010002353.1 coordinate 429,577, forward strand.
CAAGGATTCGACCCACGTACCTGCTGAGACTGCTGTTGCTCCTGGGCCTCAGCCGCGACCTCCGCCGGGTTGGCAGGCGCCGGTTTTTCTGGAGGTGGCGGGGCGTCTGGCACCACGGCCGCGATCTGTTCCTGAAGCTCCGCCACCCTCTCCTCTACCGTTCCGACATCGACAGTAGGGTTGGACTGCAGCTCGGCGATCTGTTCCTCCAGAGCCGCGATCTGCTCGTCCAGATCCTCGCTGCTGTCGTCCGCCAGGATCTCGTCCAGGAAGGCGTCGACTGGGCCCATGGGGTCGAAGCTGTTCATGCTGTCGATGGAACCGCCCCCGTACGGCAGGGATCGTACCTGGCGTGAGGGTGCCGCGTTGCTCAGGTGGAGGCTCATGTCGTCACGTAACACCAACTTCGCGTTGCCTAGCGACG
>JABMCL010002353.1:435000-437500 GCA_018857735.1 Alviniconcha marisindica
TGTGTGTGTGTGTGTGTGTGTGTGTGTGTGTGTGTGTGTGTGTGTGTGTGTGTGTGTGTGTGTGTGTGTGTGTGTGTGTGTGTGTGTGTGTGTGTGTGTGTGTGTGTGTGTGTGTGTGTGTGTGTGTGTGTGTGTGTGTGTGTGTGTGTGTGTGTGTGTGTGTGTGTGTGTGTGTGTGTGTGGGTGGTGTGTGTGTGGTGTAGTGATGGATGGTGTAGAGATGAGAGAGAGAGAGAGAGGAGAGAGAGAGAGAGAGAGAGAGAGAGAGAGAGAGAGAGAGAGAGAGAGAGAGAGAGAGAGAGAGAGAGAGGAGAGAGAGAGAGAAGAGAGAGAGACAGACAGACAGACAGAGACAGAGACAGACAGAGCAGAGCAGGACGAGACTAGAGACAAAGAAGAGACAGAGAGAAAGAGAGAGAAGAGAGAGAGAGAAGAGAGAGAAGAGAAGAGAGAGAGAGAGAGAGAGAGAAGAGAGAAGGAAGAAGAGAGAAGAGAGAGAGAGAGAGACAAACACACACAAACACACACACACACAAGCACGACGAGCAGAGAGAAGAGAGAGAGAGAGAAGAGAGAGAGAGAGAGAGAGAGAGAGAGAGAGAGAGAAGAGAGAGAGAGAGAGAGAGAGAGAGAGAGAGAGAGAGAGAGAGAGAGAGAGAGAGAGAGAGAGAGACAGAGACAGAGACAGAGACAGACAGAAGAAGACAGAGAGAGAAGAGAGAGAGAGAGAGAGAGAGAGAGAGAGAGAGAGAGAGAGAGAGAGAGAGAGAGAGAGAGAGAGAGAGAGAGACAGAGACAGAGACAGAGACAGAGACAGAGACAGAGACAGAGTAAATCAGATCACATTCTGCATACTTCACCCTCTCATCAAGAGAACGACAAATCCCCAGACAAATTGCAGAGTGACCTGTCACTCATACCTCCGTAACACGGACCAATGCACTCCGACTTGCTACAGCCACAGAGGTTAAAGGAGACTACGACGATGAAAGGACGTATGAAAATTAACCGCACTTCAAGGGGAGGGGCGAAGAGGTGGCAGTGGGGGTGGTGGGGGGGGGGGGGGGGGGGGGGGGGGGGGGGGAGAGAATGGAGGAGGGGATATTTGCGTCAAATTAATTCTTCGCAGCGTGGCAGAAAGCAGCCGCAAAACAAGAATAGACACACCAAAAAAGCAACAGAATGTGCCGGCGACTAAACGGAACGCGAAAGCAGCTAGATGAGACGAAAAAAGAAGCATGTTTATAATTATACCCACAGCGTCTTTGTGTGTTCAAGGTCTTCGTTTTCTGTCGTTCTGTCTTTCTCTGTCTGTCAGTAGGTCTGTCCCAATAAAATCTGTGTGTGTGTGTGTGTGTGTGTGTGTGCGTGCGTGCGTGCGTGCGTGCGTGCGTGCGTGCGTGCGTGTGTGCGTGTGTGTGTGTGTGTGTGTGTGTGTGTGTGTGTGTGTGTGTGTGTGTGCTGTGGTGTGTGTGTGCGTGCTGGCGTGTGTGTGTGCGTGCTGTGCATATTGTGTGTGTGTGGTGTGTGTGTGTGTGTGTGTGTGTGTGTGTGTGTGTGTGTGTGTGTGTGTGTGTGTGTGTGTGTGTATGTGTGTGGGCGCGCGCGTGTGTGTGTGTGTGTGCGTGCGTGTGCGTGAGTGTACGTGTTTGTGTGTGTGCACGCGTGCTGTTATTGTAGTTCTTATTTCTAAATTGTACTCTTCGTCCACAGAAACCATAAGGCTTATTAGGGACGGGATTGTTGATGTTGTTGTTGTTATGAAACCCCCCTCATAGTAGAACACAAACGCATGAACTAACTGAAATACCGCCAGAATTTCTACGACCACAAACACCCGCACTTCAGGGGTTTAGGAATGCGGGGGGTGGGGGGAGGCCCAGGAAAACAGAGGTAGAGGTGGAGGGCTGGGGGGGGGGGGGGATGAGAGGGAGACTGAGGGAGAGGGGAAGGGGATCATCAAAACAACTTCGCATCTTCAAAGGGAAAGGACGACACAGTTAATGTTCAATCTGTCATGGGGCACGAGCAAGCGGCATAAAACACGAACATGGCACAGACAGCATAAAACACGAACACGACACAGATAGTATAAAACACGAACATGACACGGATGGCATAAAACACGAACATGACACGGATAGCATAAAACACTAACATGACCCGTATAGCAGAAAATACGAACATGTCACGGATAGCATAAAACACAAACACGACACGGATAGCATAAACCACTAACATGGCACGTATAGCGTAACACACAAACATAGCACGGATAGCATAAAACACGAGCATGGCACGGGTAGCATAAAACACGAACATGGCACGGATAGCATAAAACACGAACATGACCCGTATAGCAGAAAACACTAACATGGCACGTATAGCATAAAACACAAACATGACACGGATTGCATAAAACACGAACATGACAGGGATAGCATAAAACACAAAAATGACACAGATAGCATAAAACACGAACATGACACGGATTACTCGA
>JABMCL010002353.1:462500-470000 GCA_018857735.1 Alviniconcha marisindica
TTTTTTTGTTTTTTTGCACTCTCTAACAATTGATATTACATTAAACAATACGCACTCGTGTTCATACAACATTGTACACAAGTAAGAATGCACTTGCCACAAATGATCCGTACCAAGAAGTTATTGCACTCGCACTATGCTTTACAAAGTGTGCAAGAGAAAGTAAGCATGTGGTTACACATCGGGTTTCAACGTGGCGGATGCACAGTACAGTTAAATATTCCCAACTGGAAGGTCGACCATAGTCAGTTAACACACACACAGTAAAAAGTAGCCAAACCGCCAATTTCGTTCTAAAAGAATCCAGCGCACAAACGCTCGAACGCAGTTTTGTTTTCAGTTTTCGAGGATGTGACGACGGTGATTTAACAACAACAACAACAACAACAAAACAAAAAATTCCCTTGCATTTTCCCGCAGTAGGCAATTCATATCTCTGTGGTTGCGCCACCAACTATTACAACGTAGGACGTCAAATAAACGCTTTTATTTCTCTTCAGTTTGTTGATTCAGTTTACACAATTTGAGGATGCACCTCTGGTGGAGTTTATGTACCTTGTATTTACCCGCATGCCAAGTGAGAGTTACTGTGGGCGATTCAGGTCTTGGTTGTAGTGTTTGTGTGACGTTTTTCGAGCAGCTAATTAACTCCCTTGTGTGCTGGTTTTTCATAATTTGAACCGAGTAATGATTCTTTTTCATGTTATTTCAGGACGCTCATTTTCTTTCACGTAGACATCACACTGCCCCCGAGAATGGACACACTGTTTTAAGGCAAAGGGCAGGTCACTTAACACAATGAAACAACTGGTCAAGTCACTCGAACGCAGGGTCCGGTTTTGGAAGTATTGCATCTCAAGTTGCTGGTAAAAGACCCATCATGCTAGATAAAACAGCCAGACAAGGGTCCCTGTATTTCACTGTGTTAGTTTCAAAACGGTGTTATTAATCGTCTGCTGCTGATCATTTTGAAACTTAAGGCTTGACCTATGTCTGTCACTGCATGGCGAGTATGATGGAACACTTAGCAAGTTCCACAACACAAGGTTATACCACACCGTGCTACAAAACAAAAAACATAAGTAAAAGGTCGTAGGAAACCCTGCTTTAAAACACAAACACGCACTTGTAAGCAAATGTTCGTGCGACAGTGTGTTATAAAATAGAACATGCACAGGTAAAAGGTCATATCACACTGTACTGTAAAATAAAACACCCACAAGTAAAAGGTCATATCATACTGTGCTATAAAGTACAGCATGGACAAGTGCAAGTTTAATCGGTACCTTGGAAACACGCACAAGTACACGGTCATACCATTATGTTGTAAAACAGAATATGCACCAGTACAAGGTCATACTACTCTGCTGTAAAACAGAACACGCGCAAGTACAAGGTCATACCAATACGTTGTAAAACAGAACACGCACAAGTACAAGGTCATACCACTATGCTGTAAAACAGAACACGCACAAGTACAAAGTCACATTATTCTGTTGCACCATGGAGCTTATTACAGCAAGGTAAAAACATTTCTCTGTGAAATTCTACCTAAAATAATGATCTACCGCATTGTACACTAAACCGACTGAAACGCACACGATGATACAGATAGAACACATAGCACAACCGCTTTGTAGCAACTTGGCTTGAAGTAAAACAGATCCACAGACAATATATGACAGCACAATGTTTCACTCTCAGCACCGTCTGTGTCACTCACAGCACCATCAGTCAGTGGCCAATAGCCCGCAACAGCAGTCAGATACACAGGGTGTCGCAGTTACAAATTAATCTATGTTACACCGCACACAGATGGTATTCAATATCACACCCAACACAGATGGTTCAGCGATATACCACGAAGGCAGATTTGAGCGTATAAATAGACAACGTTTTCTACAAAGCAACTGATAACGGACAGAAGAGAACCAAACGTTCAGAGCAGGACTGTGAAACTAAGGGAAGCGGAAACAGTTACAGTCTCAGTCATGAGGTCATCGCCTTCTCCCATCTTCCAAAACGCACTCAGAGTCCAAAGGTAGACTGTTGTTTTTGGTTATGGGAGTTGCCTTAGAGACAAGTGAATAAAACAGGTCTTGTGGCTTTAATCTACCCCGCGTTACACGTTCCAAGCATCGAGTACTTTGTTGACAGGTACGTCTTGGCGAGATGACGCTCCTGAACTTCCGGAATCATCACACAAGGGAGTTAATCAGAGCTCGAAAGACGTCACACAAACACAACAACTGGTGGACTTCATGTACCCTGTACTTACCCGCAAGCCAGGTGAGAGTGACCGCAGGCGACTCGGGTCTTCGTTGTGGTTGTGTGACGTGTTTCGAGCGTTAATTAACTCCCTTGTGTGTTGATTTTGTACGAGCGCTCTGGGCCTCGTTCTGTTTCAGAATGTGACAGTTCACCCCTAGTGAAGTTCTTCATCCTGGTCTAGACCGTCTGTGTCAACAGATCCCAGTTTGTGGTTTAGATCCGCAGTAAGCAGGTTTGTTGTTCTGTGACAGTCGCAACTACGTTGAACAGTCTGAACTGTCCAAACCAGATGGAATGTGCATGATCCTCTGACGTATGTACAATGATAACTTAAGCGTGAGTTAAACGGAATAAGAAGAGCAGCACCATACAGCAAGTAAACGGGGGTATTTGCAAGTCCTACATGGACGACAGGATATGAAAACAAAAGCGCAACCTTGTAAATGAGGGTATTTGCCAAACCCACATGAACGACAGGAAATGTATTTACAAAAAGCAAACTTAGACTATCTTTGTGTTATGATACTCAGACAGGCTTCCTGATAAAAGTTCTTTTGTGTATCTGTGCGTCCATCGTCCATAGTACGAGGGTAAAAAGAAAAAAGAAAAAAAGAAAAGAAAAAAAGAAGAAAAAAAGAAGAAACAATTATGGCAAAGAATTCGCGTGACTGCTTAATACGCATCTGTCAATTCTATCGTCAGGTTTGAAAGTTGTAGCGAGAGAAAAGGACGACGGTCTCTGAACACAAACACGTGCGTTTGAAACATAGAATGAGAACGAACCCACTGGACACGATTTCGCAATAATAACCAAGGCACGATTGGTCGTTGTTAATTACCGAGCTATATGACGTGAATCAATTGCATTGGGAGGAAAATCACGCGACACCCTTTCAGACCGTGGCTTTTGATGCGACAGTTTTACAGGTCATCCTCTTTTGATGCGATAGTCTTTGTGGACTACCTAGGAAAGGTCACGCATCATGGATAACCTAGGAAAGGTCACGCTTCATGGATAATCTAGGAAAGGTCACGCTTCACGAATAACCAAGGAAAGGTCACGCTTCATGGATAATCTAGGAAAGGTCACGCTTCATGGCCTACCCAGAAAAGGTCACGCTTCACGGATAACCTAGGAAAGGTCATGCTTCATGGATAACCTAGGAAAGGTCACGCTTCATGGATAATCTAGGAAAGGTCACGCTTCACGGATAACCAAGGAAAGGTCACGCTTCATGGATAATCTAGGAAAGGTCACGCTTCATGGCCTACCCAGAAAAGGTCACGCTTCACGGATAACCTATGAAAGGTCACGCTTCACGGATAATCTAGGAAAGGTCACGCTTCACAGATAACCTAGGAAAGGTCACACTTCATGGATAATCTAAGAAAGGTCACGTTTCGTGGATAACCTAGGAAAAGTCACGCTTCATGGATAACCTAGGAAAGGTCACGCTTCGTGGATAATCTAGGAAAGGTCACGCTTCGTGGATAACCTAGGAGAGGTCACGCTTCATTACCTACCCAGGAAAAAGTCACGCTTCATGGATAATTTCAGAAAGGTTACGCTTCATGGCTTACCCAGGAAAGGTCAGGCTTCGTGGATAACCTAGGGAAGGTCGTGCTTCGCGGAAAACCTGGGAAGGTCAGGTTTACGGAATGCCTTTGGAAAAGTGACGCGTCAAAGAAAAAACCTAGAGAGGATCGTGTTTCACGGATTACCTTGGGATGGTCAAGTTTCAGGGAGAACCTAGATCGGATCAAGCATAAAAAAAAACTGGTGGAGGATCAGGCCACTTCGTGCACCCCACCCCGCTCCAGCTCTGGTTAGCAGCCCCGCTATCTTCTCACATAGAACCCAGTACAAATCACACAATCTAGCAGAGAAAACCGTGGCTGGGCCGTTCATGGACCCGTACAGCCGTGTCCAGGAGCACCAGGTGCAGCTACACACGAGGTCCCAGCTGTTTCACCTGTCGCAGCGTTCCTCCCCCCCCCCCCCCCCCCCACCCGCAAAACGACACGCTAGAGAGATCGGGGTCTTGGCAGAGACTTCTGGTTCAGACGCCGACAGAGCCAGGAGACAGTCTCTAGCAGATTAGGAGTGGTTGTCCTCACTCATGAAGTCCAGGTCTTTCATCAGTCGTATGATCTTTCACCAGTGACACATTATGTCCCATACATAACCATACGTACAACGACCACGTAAAGATAGCCGGGGTCTTGGAAGAGAGACTTCGCGTTCAGACGCCGGCGGAATCAGGGAGAGGAGTGGTTGTCCTCACTCATGAGGTCCAGATACTCTTACCACTCATACACATTATTTTGTCCCATACAGGTACCATACTTGCAACGACCACGTAAAGATAGCCGGGGTCTTGGAAGAGAAATTCGCGATGAGACGCCGGCAGAATCAGGGAGACAGTCTCTTGCAGAAGGAGTGGTTGTCCTCACTAATGAGGTCCTGGTCTTCTTACCACTCATACACATTATTTTGTCCCATACATATACCATACGTACAATGACCAAGTGGGAAGAGACTCCGCGTTGAGAACCAGGAGACAGTCTCTTGCAGAAGGAGTGGTTGACCTCACTCATGAGGTCCTGGTCTTTCACCAGGCATACACATTATTGTGTCCCACACATATACCATACGTACAAAGACCTAGTAGAGAAAGCCGGGGTCCTGGAAGAGAAATTCGCGTTGAGACGCCGGCAGAATTAGGGAGACAGTCTCTTGCAGAAGGAGTGGTTGACCTCACTCATGAGGTCCAGGTCTTTCGCCAGTCATACACATTATTGTGTCCCACACATATACCATACGTACAACGACCTAGTAGAGAAAGCCGGGGTCCTGGAAGAGAGACTTCGCGTTGAGATGCCGGCAGAATCAGGAGACGGACACAGTCTCTTGCTGAAGGAAGTGGATGACCTCACTCATGAGGTCCAGGTCTTTCGCCAGTCATACACATTATTGTGTCCCATACATATACCATACGTACAACGACCTAGTAGAGAAAGCCGGGGTCCTGGGAGACGCTGCGAGGCGAGCTGTTAGAGGTCTCTGGGGGCGGACTCTTCGCGGGGGACAGGCTCTGGTCCGTCATGAGGTCCAGCTCCTGCGCGGAGTGGGCCAGCAGGACGGTGAAGGGCGAGCCCTCCACGTGCGCGCCGGACCACTGCACGTACACCGTGTAGATGCCCGCCTCCACGGGGTCGTAGAAACACTGGTACACCTTGTCCTTCTGGCTCGCCTTGCGCATCTTCACGTGGAACGCGCCTGCACACAAAGACACGGGTAGACAGATAGACAGACAGACAGAGACAGACAGGCAGACAGACACAAACAGAGAGACAGACACAGGCAGACATAGACACAGACAGACACAGACAAAAGACAGAGCAGGCAGACAGACAGACACACAGACACATACACACACACACACACAAACACACACACACACACACACACACACACACACACACACACACACACACACACACACACACACAAACACACACAAAACACACAGACACAGACAGACAAACAGGACAGACAGACACACACACACACACACACACACACACACACACACACACACACACACACACACACACACACACACACACACACAAACACACACACAGATACACGACAGACACAGACACACACACAGCAGACAGACAGACAGACAGACAGATACACACACACATACACACACATACACACACACAGACATTCAGATAGACAGACAGACACACACACGCACAGAACGGTGAGGAGGAGTGACACTGATTGCGTTAGACAGTTTTTAAACCAGTGTGACATCTGAAAGGTGGCGAAAGTGGTTCACAGAAATCGGTCAGATACACGGCCGTCTGCACTAAGAGCTCTATTAGCAAACACCCTGCTCCTTTCCCCGTCTAGAACACACATACACAGACACACACAGACACACACACACACCCACACCACAAACACACACACACACACACACACACACACACACACACACACACACACATACACACACACACACACACACACACACACACACACACACACACACACACACACACACACACACACACAGCACACACACACACACACACACACCACACACACACACACACACACCACACACACACACACCTCACACACACACACAACCACACAGACACAACACACACACACACACACACACACACATCACGAGAATCGGCACACAACAAATAACACTACCACACCGACCAACTTGCAACACATCCACCTGGCCCCATGATCACTCCAGCTCCCAGCGCCGGCTCTGAGCATCGCCCAAAGCTCCCCAGCTTTGACCGACTTCTGACCACTTCTGGGAAGGGACGATGTCCTCCCCTTTGGGGCCCCATGATGCGGATTCGAGCTCGCCAGGGGTTTCCTGTAGGCACCACCCAGAAGTTACTCCGAAGCGGTTGAGGACTCCGCCCCTCTGGATGCCCGGCCCACACCCTCACCTTGCCCTGAGAAGTGCGGATGTGATGTTGTAGGGGCTTCCTGCACGGACACAGACAGAGTAGGGGGAGGAGAAGAGAGGGGAGAGAGAGAGAGAGGAGGAGGAGGGAGAGAGAGGAGAGGAGGAGAGAGAGAGAGAGAGGGAGGAGGGAGGGAGGAGGGAGGGAGGGAGAGAGAGAGAGAGAGAGAGAGAGAGAGAGAGAGAGAGAGAGAGACAGACAGACAGACAGACAGAGAGACAGAGAGAGAGAGAAGAGACAGACAGAGAGAGAACATACAGCCGTTAGAGAGAGAGAGAGAGAGAGAGAGAGAGAGAGAGAGAGAGAGAGAGAGAGAGAGAGAGAGAGATCTTGTGTTGATCTCTGCTTAACCCATTTAATTACTTCAGAGGAAACCAACAAACCAACGACAGCAACAACAACAACAACAACAACAGAAAGCCCACAAGGACACAAGACTGTTTGTTGTTGTTGTTAATAGCCCGGGTAGGGATTTAGCACGTACCCATGATGTGCTGGTCGTTGTATCGGATGTCCACCCGATGTCGCCCTGGCATGGTGGGGGTCATCTTGAGAGAGCGCGTGCCGTCCAGGTTGTCAAGGAAACGATGGGGGATCACGCGACCTCTGGGATCTGTGCACGTGACCTTCAGCTGACCTGCAAAAGAAAACCAAGTGTCGGTGGTTCGAACCCAGTTTTCGTCCGTCTCTAACAAAGATGATAGTTCTTTAAGA
>JABMCL010002353.1:475000-480000 GCA_018857735.1 Alviniconcha marisindica
GTCTAGTCAATCAACGGTTTCGATTGACAAAACACGCAACATGGCCAAATCAGGTGGCATTTGCTTCCCAAAAGTATGCTTATTGTCACATATAAAATAGGCCAACCAAAAGCCTAGTAGAACATGCATTATTTTCGATTTGAAGCTGTAAAAAATTCTGTGTCATGCCTGAGCTCGTGTCTGTGAATATGTGCACGAATGAGAACGTGGACTGGGAGGGGGGGGGGGGGACGGGGGGAGGAGAAGGAGAGGAGGAGAGGAGGTGGGGGGCATGTCACGAACGGCTGAGGACTGACCGGGGTCTGGGTGGTCGAGGGTGAGCAGCACGTCGTCTCCGGGACGAAGGGGCTTGCTGTTCTTGGGCACGTACACGATGCCTTTGTGGGCCGGCCTCTTGGGCGCGCGCACGTTGACCTTGAAGGGCGAGCCGCGCAGCGGCTGGTCGTTCCACTTCACGTGCAGCTTGTAGGCTCCGGGCACCTGCACACGTGGGGGTCTTGTCTGAGTCGGTGTCGGTGTGTGTGTACAACGTCTGAGTCGGTGTCGGTGTGTGCACAACGTCTGAGTCGGTGTCTGTGTGTGTATAACGTCTGAGTCGGTGCCTGTGTGTGCACAACGTCTGAGTCGGTGTCGGTGTGTGTACAACGTCTGAGTCGGTGTCTGTGTGTGCACAACGTCTGAGTCCGTGTCTGTGTGTGCACAACGTCTGAGTCGGTGTCTGTGTGTGTACAACGTCTGAATCGGTGTCTGTGTGTGCACAACGTCTGAGTCGGTGTCTGTGTGTGTACAACGTCTGAGTCGGTGTCTGTGTGTGCACAACGTCTGAGTCCGTGTCTGCGAGTACAACGTCTGAGTCGGTGTCTATGAGTACACGTCTGATTTATGGTCTGAGTCGGTGTCTGTGAGCACACGTCTGAGTCGGTGTCTGAGTTGGTGCCTGTGGGTACACGTCTGAGTCGGTGTCTGTGAGCACACGTCTGAGTCATTGTCTGAGTCGGTGTCTGTGAGTACACGTCTGAGTCGGTGTCTGTGGGTACACGTCTGAGTCAGTGTCTGTGTGTACAACGTCTGAGTCGGTGTCTGTGAGTACACGTCTGAGTCAGTGTCTGTGAGTACACGTCTGAATTGCTGTTACTACGTGGTGTGCACGTGTGGATCTTGTCTGAGTCGGTGTCTGTGAGTACACGTCTGTGAGTACACGTGTGAATCGGTGTCTATGAGTACACGTTTGAATGCTTGTGACTACATGGTGTACACGTGTGGATCTTGTCTGAGTCGGTGTCTGTGAGTACACGTCTGAGTCGGTGTCTGTGAGTACACGTCTGAGTGGGTGTTTGTGAGTACACGTCCACTTCCAAATCTTTACGGATTCAAGATGTCCAGTTTTCACGTTAAGGAGACAATGTATACTGACAAGAACGAAAAGTGGAAAAAGCCTTGCTTAAGCATCTTCAGCTGTGTCTAACATTATGCTGGTAATAAGCCTCGATTCCCTTGAATCAGTGGTTGTGACTACATGGTGAACTCATGGGTTACGTCTGAATCAGTGTCTGTACACACGGTGAAGACGTCCATCACGCCTGAATCAATGATATTACACTGTGAACACATGGGTCACGCCTGAATCAGTGTCTGTAATTACACGGTGAACACGTGGATCAGGCCTGAATCGGTGTTATTACAAGGTGAACACATGGGTCACGCCTGAATCAGTGTCTGTACACACGGTGAAGACGTCCATCACGCCTGAATCAGTCATACTACATGATGAACACATGGGTCACGCCTGAATCAGTGTCTGTAATTACACGTGAACGCGTGGATCAGGCCTGAATCAATGTTATTACAAGGTGAACGCATGGGTTACGTCTAAATTACTTTCCATACATGATGAACGCATGGGTCACATTCTGAATGAGTGTCTATGACCATGCAAAACATCCAATACTGATTCAAGTATCACCATTTGCATTTCTCAAAGTCCAAGTATATCAGAGCATTTAAAAAGAGCGGCACGGTGAACAGAAAATCACCGAAGGGCTTTAAAAACACAACAACAACAGTATTCGTGTATTGCTAAATCGTGAAACTCGCTCCCTTCAGACATCACACATACGAAAAGCCAGACACCTTCAAATTCAAACTTAAATCCGACCTTTTCATCCGCCCGTTTCACTGAATAACATCCTACCTTTTTCCGAATGGATCAAACCTGTCTGCAGTGTGTGTGTGTGTGTGTGTGTGTGTGTGTGTGTGTGTGTGTGGTGTGTGTGTGTGTGTGTGTGTGTGTGTGTGTGTGTGTGTGTGTGTGTGTGTGTGTGTGTGTGTGTGTGTGTGTGTGTGTGTGTGTGTGTGTGTGTGTGTGTGTGTGTGTGTATGTGCGTGCGTGCGTGCGTGCGTGAGTGTGCGTGTGCGTGTGTGCGTCTATGTGTGAGAGCGTGCGTGTGAGTGCGTGAGTGCGTGTGTGTGTGTGTGCGCGCGCGTGCATGCGTGTGTGCGTGAGTGTGTGTGTGTGTACGCGTGTGCGTGCGTGCGTGCGTGCGTGCGTGTTATATTAATATTGTTATTATATAACTGCACATTATTTTAAGGGCATGAATGGTTCCATGCCATGTGAGGCGCCTAGGACTTTTAGAGCGTTCTGCACCACACATGTACCCTTTGACTGAGTGCTTGCTACCGGTCAGCAACAGCTTGCTACCGGTCATCAACAGCTTGCTACCGGTCAGCAACAGCTTGCTACCGGTCAGCAACAGCTTTCTACCGGTCAGCAACACAATGGGCGTCTTACCTTTGCGCCACACATGTACCATTTGACTGACTGAGTACCTGATACCGGTCAACAACACAACGGGCCTCTTACCTTGGGGACGTAGGTACAGCGGTATACCTGCGGGCTTACAGGCTCCACGTTGACAGGTATATCCGCCTTCACTCCCTCCAGGTGTGTCGTGGGCTTGCCTGCCAGGTCACGTGGTTCATTTGGATTATAACGGTGCATACTGACATCGTCTTTAACCAAGAATGTTACCTATGCCCCTAAGTGCTAAATCCGGCCAGATGGACTATGCCCGTAGTACCGAAGTAACTATGCTCTTAACATCCAACTGATTCTATTGCCATAGTAACTATGGCCTTAAAACAAGGCGAACTGTGCCTTCAAACCGTTGGATTACCTATGCGCTTTACTTCCAGATCAGATATGTCGTTACAACCGCAAGTTGACTTATGCCATTGACCATCAAATTAAGTAGCCCTTAAGTATCAGATTTGCTATGCCCTTAACCATCCGATTAACACTGTCTTCAAATAGCTATGCCCTTACCCACCCGACTAACACTGTCTTCAAATAGCTATGCCCATAACCACCCGACTAACACTGTCTTCAAATAGCTATGTCCTTAACCATCCGATTAACACTGTCTTCAAATAGCTATGCCCTTAAACATCCGACTAACATGATCTTCAAATAGCTATGCCCATAACCACCCGACTAACACTGTCTTCAAACAGCTATGCCCATAACCACCCGACTAACACTGTCTTCAATAGCTATGCCCTTAACCACCCGACTAAGAGTGTCTTGAAATAGCTATGCCCTTAACCACCCGACTGTCTTCAAATAGCTATGCCCTTAAGCACCCGACTAACACTTTAACAACAAAACTAGCTGTGTGCAACAGTGTGCATTTTGATGTAAACCTTCTACATGGTGGTGAAAGATTAAACAAATGGTGGGCAGAGCTGTTTTGATTTCAAATTTTGCATTTCATTTCCCGGAATAGAGCGAGCAAACATGCGCGTCACTCAAAGGGTTAAATCACCAGATTAACTATGTCATTATAAAGCAATAGGCTCGCTATGTCCCTTAAGTACTAACAATAACAATAAACTTTATTCATCCCAGCGGGAAAATTAAGGCTGTCGTTCGATCTTATACATTAACGCACAACGAAGAGCTGAATTACACATATCTCAATAAAAGTCACGAAACACAGTCACGTACACTCTTAGACATAGACCCCCTTTCTCTCAGTCTGCATACGCTAAAGGATTGGTCTAATGCTAATACCTAGCAAACCAAAAATTACCAGGAATAATGCGTTTTTGTGAGAAACCAAAACATAAAGACTCTCAAATAAAATCAAATCATTAAGTACCCCCCCCCCCTTGGAAAGTTATCATCCTCAGCAGACGTCCTGACGCATGAACACACAGTTAATGGCTGGTATAATTTTAATTAAAAATACTAAGTATTTCATTGAAAATACTAAGTATTACACAAATACTAAGTTAACTATGTACGTAAGCGAGAGTTTAACTAAGTTCTTAAGCACCAGGCTAACTATGTCTGTAAGCACCAGATTAACTGCTATTAAGCATAAATTTGCTATGGCCTTAAGCATCAGTTTAAGGACACCATTAAGCTGTGTCTTGTCAAATGTATGCTGTTAGCATAAGATTAAACACCAGGTTAAAATGTGTTATTAAATATCGTCCAAAAGGTCCTTTGACAAGGACGTCAGGCATCAGCTTGACAAGGTGGTCATCAACTTGACAGCGTCCCCTAGCATCGGCTTAACAACGGTCCTAAGCATCAGTTTAACAACGTCTTCAAGCATCGGCTTAACAACGTCCTTCCTCAAGAACCAGCTTAACAAGGCCCTTAAGCATCAGCTTAAGGACATCTCTAGGCATCAGCTGAACGGCGGCCTCAAGCGTCAGCTTTACAGCGTCTCTTAAGACATCAGTTAAACAGTCCTCACAGGCCTCAAGCGTCAGCTGAACAGCGTCTCTTAAGACATCAGTTAAACAGTCCTCACAGGCCTCAAGCGTCAGCTTTACAGCGTCTCTTAAGACATCAGTTAAACAGTCCTCACAGGCCTCAAGCGTCAGCTTAACAACGCCCTAAGACATTGGCTGAACAACATCGTCAAACGTCAGCTTAACAACTTCCTAAGACATCAGCTTAACAACGTCCTCAAGCGTCAGCTTAACAA
>JABMCL010002353.1:487500-490000 GCA_018857735.1 Alviniconcha marisindica
TATGCGCCATTTTACAAGTACTTGTTTTATATTAGTGTAATTTATTAAGTATGTCTTATGAGACTGCTTGTATATGATGTGTTAGTAAATGTAAATGGTATATATTATGTACATGTATGTGATATGTCAGTAAATGTAAATGGTATGTATTATGTACATGTATGTGATATGTCAGTAAATGCCAATGGTATATATTATGTACATGTATGTGATATGTCAGTAAATGTAAATGGTATATATTATGTACATGTATGTGATATGTCAGTAAATGCCAATGGTATGTATTATGCACATGTATGTGATATGTTAGTAAATGTAAATGGTATATATCATGTACATGTATGTGATATGTCAGTAAATGTAATGGTATGTATTATGTCCATGTATGTGATATGTCAGTAAATGTAAATGGTATATATCATGTACATGTATGTGATATGTCAGTAAATGTAAATGGTATGTATTATGTACATGTATGTGATATGTCAGTAAATGTAAATGGTATGTATTATGTACATGTATGTGATATGTACAGTAAATGTAAATTGTATAGTATTATGTACATGTATGTGATATGTCAGTAAATGTAAATGGTATGTATTATGTACATGTATGTGATATGTCAGTAAATGTCAAAAGGTATGTATTATGTACATGTATGTGATATGTCAGTAAATGTAAATGGTATATTATGTACATGTATGTGATATGTCAGTAAATGTAATGGTATGATATCATGTACATGTATGTGATATGTCAGTAAATGTAAATGGTATATATTATGTACATGTATGTGATATGTCAGTAAATGTAAGTGGTATGTATTATGTCCATGTATGTGATATGTCAGTAAATGTAAATGGTATATATTATGTACATGTATGTGATATGTCAGTAAATGTAAATGGTATATATTATGTCCATGTATTGTCAGTAAATGTAAATGTATGTATTATGACATGTATGAATGTCGTAAATGTAAATGGTATGTATTATGTCATGTATTTATATGTCAGTAAATGTAAATGGTATATATTATGTCCATGTATTGATATGTCAGTAAATGTAAATGGATATATTATGTCCATGTATGTGATATGTCAGTAAATGTAAATGGTATGTATTATGTCCATGTATGTGATATGTCAGTAAATGTAAATGGTATATATTATGTACATGTATATGATATGTCAGTAAATGTAAATGGTATATATTATGTCATGTATGTGATATGTCAGTAAATGTAAATGGTATATATTATGTACATGTATGTGATATGTCAGTAAATGTAAATGGTATATATTATGTACATGTATGTGATATGTCAGTAAATGTAAATGGTATATATTATGTACATGTATATGGTATGTCAGTAAATGTATAATGTATATATTATGTACAGTATGTGATATGTCAGTAAATGTAAATGGTATATATTATGTACATGTATGTGATATGTCAGTAAATGTAAATGGTATATATTATGTACATGTATTGATATGTCAGTAAATGTAAAGGTATATATTATGTACATGTATATGATATGTCAGTAAATGTAAAGGTATATATTATGTACATGTATGTGATATGTCAGTAAATGTAAAGGTATATATTATGTACATGTAATAATGTGTAAATGTGTGTATAATTTTATGTATGTGATATTCAGTATTAAAGTATGTATATGTGTATGTCAGTAATGTAAATGGTATATATTATGTAATGTATGAAGCGTATGTGGTTAATATGTCAGTTGAATAGTAAAAATGGTATATATTATGTACATGTATATGATATGTCAGTAAATGTAAATGTATATATTATGTACATGTATGATATGTCAGTAAATGTAAAGGTATTATTATGACATGTATAGATATGTCAGTAAATGTAAAATGGTATATATTATGTACATGTATGTGATATGTCAGTAAATGTAAAGGTATATATTATGTACATGTATATATGTCAGTAAATGTAAAAGGTATATATCATGTACATGTATGTGAACAAGCGCGTTGAGCTCGCTCAGCGGGGAATAGCGCTACAGAAATTGTATGTATTATTATTATTATATTATTATTATTATTTGACCAACCTGACTGCTAGTCAGACTGTAACACGGCTTTTGGATCTATCTATCTATCTATCTATACTCACCTGGGATGCTGACCAACAAGGTAAACGGGTGGAGTGCCACTGGGGTACCCGTTGGGCTCGGGATCTCGGGTGGCGTACCCCAGCAAGGGAGACTGGGGAAGAGGGGATCCGTTCCAGTTGACGTCTATGTAGTGCTTGCCTGCAATCACGGCAGTATTTAATTTTTTTTTTTTTTTAGCTGACGCCAATGTAGTGCTTGCCTGCAATACGCGAATACACAACTAAATCAACGTAACACCAATCGCATTGGCCGTCCGTCTAATGTTTTCTTTCCATAGGAAAGGTGTTGCTTTTCTCCTCGGAATCATTCTAACTGCTAGACAAAAGTGTATTTATTTGA
>JABMCL010002353.1:492500-502500 GCA_018857735.1 Alviniconcha marisindica
TTCCGTCTAATTTATCGACACCAGGTTAAAAAAATTATAAAAAAAGGAATGGACAGACGCAATATAAAATTAACAAATGTTATATAAATGCATAATGGCAAATTCCAGTGCCATATGGCAGCAAGCTGCACGTACCACCGACCAACTATCATCTCCTAGCTGCTCAACAAGAGCCATACAAAAAAGCCTAACCCTTAACGAAAAATATTTGAGAGTTTTCTGGAAAAAAAGTCAGAAGAACGGACCATTAACAGAAAAATGACAAGACAGAAAGAGCAAGAGGACTACGCAGAAAAAACAAGAGAGGAGATAGGAAAGGGGAATCAAATGACAGCCCTGAGATTCCAGACAGGAGTGTGACATCCGACATCCCCGGCCTCCCTTCGGGGTGCACAGTAATAAATGCATTTCATACGGTGAGGAGACTGCGTGTGGGACCTTTTGAAAAACAAATTACTGAAGAAAGAAGAAGAAGAAGAAGAAGAAGAAGAAGAAGAAGAAGAAGAAGGAGAGGAGGAGGAGGAGGAGAGGAAGAGGAAGAGGAGGAGGAGAGAGGAGGAAGAGGAGGAAGAGGCGGAACAAGAAGAAGAAGAAGAAGAAGAAGAAGAAGAAGAATAACAACAACAATAACAGCGGCAATAACAACAAAGAAAAAGAAGAAAAACAACAACAACAACAACAGCAACAGCAACAAGAAGAAGAAGAAAAAGAAGTACAAAAGAAGAAAACAAAGAAGAAAAAGCAAACGATCAAGTCAACGACGGTGAATAAACAAGGATGCTGACGATAACAACAGCGACGACGAACAGCAACTTACGACGGGATCTGCCCGAAGGGGAAGACGGCGGGCTGTGGGTAGACGTTGTTGTTGGGCTCCCTGCTGGCGTAGCCGATGAAAGGGGAGCTGGCCAAGGGGGCCCCGTTCCAGTTGACGTCGATCAGGTGTTTACCTTTAGCGTGTGCACAACACCCCGCCATAATTAGCACAGTGAACGCTACTCTGCTAAATGCTACAATAAATAGCTGGCGACAAAATCAGAAAGTTCTCTGCCTAAACTCTGACACAGAACGACGGTTAGTACAGTGAACGCTGCTCAGCTAAAAGCTAAAACAGCTGGCAAGAAAATCAGAAAGTTCTGTGCTTAAAATCTGACACAGAACGAGGCCTAGCACAATGAATGCTGGCAAGAAAATCAGAAAGTTCTCTGCCTAAAATCTGACACAGAACGAGGCTTATAGCACAGTGAACGCTGCTCAGCTAAAAGCTACAACAGCTGGCGAGAAAATCAGAAAGTTCTCTGCCTAAAATCTGACACAGAACGAGGCCTAGCACAGTGAACGCTGCTCAGCTAAAAGCTACAATAAATAGCTAGGCGAGAAAATCAGAAAGTTCTCTGCCTAAAATCTGACACAGAACGAGGCCTAGCACAGTGAACGCTGCACAGCTAAAAGCTGCAACAGCTGGCGAGAAAATCAGAAAGTTCTGTGCTTAAACTCTGACACAGAACAAAGCCTAGCAGAATAAATGCTGCTGTATTAAAAGCTACAACAACTGGCGAGAGAATCAAAAACTTCTGTGCTTAAAATATGACACAGAACGAGGCCTAGCAGAGTGAACGATACTCTGCTAAAACCTACAATAAATAGCTGGCGAGAAAATCTGAAACTTCTGTGCTTAAAATATGACACAGAACGAGGCCTAGTACAGTGAACGCTGCTCAGCTAGAAGCTACAACAGCTGGCGAGAAAATCAGAAACTTCTCTGCTTAATATCTGACACTGCTTAAAATCTGACACAGAACTGACACTGACACTGCTTAAAATTTGACACAGAACTGACACTGACACTGCTTAAAATCTGACAGTGAACGCTACTCTGCTAAAAGCTACAATAAATAGCTGGCGAGAAAATCAGAAACTCCTCTGCTTAAAGTCTGACACAGAACTGACACTGACACTGCTTAAAATCTGACACAGAACTGACACTGACACTGCTTAAAATCTGACACAGAACGAGGCCTAGAGCGCTTGTGTAGAATCAACAAAAGGGAGTTAACTGGCGGCGTTCGAAAGACGTCACGTGCGCACAAGGACCTGAATCGCCTGTTAGTAACTAGAAAATGTATATGAACTCCACCTAAGCTACATACACAAGGCCCCGAAGAGAGGTAGGGGATGTCTCTCTCTCCCTCCCCTTCCCCTGCTCTCTCTCTAAATTACCCAATTGTGTGTGTGTGTGTGTGTGTGTGTGTGTGTGTGTGTGTGTGTGTGTGTGTGTGTGTAATAAAAATAATAATTTTTTCGCTCCTGTTGTTTTTCACTGCTATTTTCTCCATTTCCGTTGCAGTCGCTGTCTCGTTTTTTATGTGTTGTTGTTGTTATTATTATTATTATTGATGCTGTATTTGTATTGATGCTGCCTTCTGTCATAATATTTGACTGTGAATGTCTTGGTTATTAGTAGTACTGTAGCAACGGCAGACGGCCTTTGTGCTAATATCTTCACCGTTGAGAAATAAAGTTCAGTCAATCAATCTCTCTCTCTCTCTCTCTCTCTCTCCTCTCTCTCTCTCTCTCTCTCCTGTCTGGAATCTCTGGGTTGTCATTTGATTGCCCTTTCCTATCTTCTCTGGGTTTTATTCTGCCTAGTTCTCTTGCCCTTTCTGTCTTGTAATTTTTTCAGCGACTCTACTAAATGATCGGAGGTAAGTGAGCAGCTTCGCTGTCCCAAACGCAATGACGAAAATAAAGCACAGAGACTGATACATCGTGTTTTTAGCACGTATGACGCTAATTAAATCTACTTAAAGCTGAAGAAGTTCGCGAGCAGCTTCTCTATTTGGATTTGCATCGTTATCACCCCCCCCCCCCCCCCGCCCTTCTGCTCCTGACAGTGTTGTTTACGGTATGATGTCACCCCCCCCTCCCGCCCCTTTCTGCTCCTAAAAGTGTTGTTTACGGTATGATGTCACCCCCACCCCCTATCTGCTCCTCACAGTGTTGTTTACGGTATGATGTCACCCCCCCCCTCCGCCCCTTTCTGCTCCTCACAGTGTTGTTTACGGTATGATGTCCCCCCTCCCACCCCTTTCTGCTCCTCACAGTGTTGTTTACGGTATGATGTCCCCCCCTCCCG
This sequence comes from Alviniconcha marisindica, assembly GCA_018857735.1. Classification (NCBI taxonomy): domain Eukaryota; kingdom Metazoa; phylum Mollusca; class Gastropoda; family Provannidae; genus Alviniconcha; species Alviniconcha marisindica. Next base: position 495,637 of record JABMCL010002353.1, read on the forward strand.
CCCCTTTCTGCTCCTCAACAGTGTTTGTTTACGGTATGATGTCCCCCCCCCCCCCGCCCCTTTCTGTCCTAACAGTGTTGTTTACGGTATGATGTCCCCCCTCGCCCCAGTTTCTGTGTCCTCAACAGTGTTGTTTACGGTATGATGTCCCCCCGCCCCTTTCTGGTCCTAACAGTGTTGTTTACGGTATGATGTCCCCCCGCCCTAGCCCCTTTCTGGTCCTAACAGTGTTGTTTACGGTAATTTGTTTTCGGGTGTCCCCCCCCCGCCCTTTCTGGTCCTAACAGTGTTGTTTACGGTATGATGTCCCCGCCCCTTTCTGGTCCTAACAGTGTTGTTTACGGTATGATGTCCCCGCCCCTTTCTGGTCCTGACAGTGTTGTTTACGGTATGATGTCCCCAGCAGTTTAAGCTCACCTTCCTCTTGCGGTGTAAAGATGATGGACGGCTTGCCCGGCAACACGTCATCCAGCGCCACAGGGATCTGTTTGGTCGGCCCCCGCACTGACGCTGTCAGCTGACCTGCATGGGGGTATACTGTTATGAACACTGACCTGAAGGGGGTATACTGTTATAAACACTGACCTGAAGGGTGCGTGGGTATACTGTTATAAACACTGACCTGAAGGGGGGTATACTGTTCTAAACACTGACCTGTAGGGGTGATATACTGTTATAAACCCTGACCTCAAGGGGGGTATACTATTATAATAGAAGGGGTAATAAACATTTGATAAACACGGACCTGAAGCGGGGGACATGCAATTATGAACACATACACGCGGGGTATGCCTTTTAAAAAGTCCTTTTACTGGAACTGAAACCGACTCCATGAAGGTGCGAAACACAGCAAATATTGTTGGCAAAGGCCTAGACAATGTGAATGATAACAGTGATACTAATCTGAAACAGAGCGAGGTCCAGAGCGCTCGTGCAGAACCAACACACAAGGGAGTTAATTGCCGATCGAAATCGAGGCGACTCCGGTCTTTGTCGTTGTAGCTGTGTTTCGTATTTCGAGCGCCATTTAACTCCTTTGTGTGTTAATTTTGACACTTATAATAACGATCATTTCCAAGGCACAAATTCTTTGAAAGCTCTGAGGAACTGGTTTTCAACGCCCAGCAAACCTCGTAGTCAACCATATCAGCGCGAACATCGCCCTGATATAGCCGCAATGGTTGACTGGGCGTAAACGAAACAGAGCTCAGGAGCTGTGTGAAAGTTGAGGTGGACGTCCTGGGCTCCCGTCCCTAATAAGCCTACGGCTTCCGTGGACGTAAAGCAACACTTCAACAACAACAACAGATGGGCAGCGATGAGAGCCATTTTAATGTTTCAGTAGGAAGTGATGGACAAAATCACAGGACAGTGTCCACAGACCACAACCTTTCTGAAGAGAAATGAGAGCCGAAGCGGTATCGAACCGAGGTCCTTCCGCTTACCAACCTAACGCCTAACCGCTAGGCCAAACCGGCTCACATTGCCCGCAGCGGTTCCGGTTGTGTTGCTGAATGTCCTCGGATGTCGGTTGACATAATTTTATTAGGGACAAGCTGAGACCAATGCCGAAGCATGGTTCAATGTTGCTTTACATCCACGGAAACCATAAGGCTCGTTAGGTCGGACAGCCCAGGACAGCCACCTCGACTCTCACACAGCTCCTGAACTATGGCTGCCCGCAGCGCGTGCTGCATGGACCTGTATAGGCCCATGGCATGCTGGGAGTGGAGAGGAAGCGCTCCCTACCGGGGCCAGTGTCAGAGGTGTCGAACGTCAGCTCCTTCTCCACTCCAACCGTCAGCGGGATGATATCCTTGTCCTCTACGGGTGGCCGGCTGCTTCTGCAACAGAAAATACCCATGTACCTACTCTTTAGCCTGACGCAGAAGCGATAAAAAAATGAAGAAAAAAAATATATACGGGGGGTGGGTGGGTGGGGGGGGGGGGGGGGGAGGGGTGACCCAGCAGGGAATGGGTCAATGTTCATCTATTTGAGGGGTCAAGCGACGAATTTGAGGAATCAGCGCGCAAGGCAGTAAATTATTCCTCGAAAGACGTCAGTCACACAAAATAATACAACAACAAAGACCTCAGTCGCCGCCCGTTTATTATAACTCTCAGCGCTAATTGTCTCCCTTGTGTGTTGATTCTGCACGAGCGCTCTGGGCCTCGTTCTGTTTCAGACTGTGAAGAGTTTGAGGACAAAACTGATCAAGGATCAGTGAGCGACTTTGCTAGCTTGATGATGATGATGTGGAGCTTAATGTCCTCGGATGTCGGGTTGACATACTAGGGACAAACTGTGACCAGTGCGTAAGCATGGTTCAATGTTGCTTTACGTCCACAGAAGCCAGAAGGCTCGTTAGGACGGACAGCCCAGGACGGCCACCTCGACTCTCACACAGCTCCTGAACTATGTGGGCTATCTTGATGATGATGAAGTGATGCTTAATGTCCTCAGATGTCAGTTGACATATTAGGGACAAGTTGTGACCAATGCCGAAGCACGGTTCAATAACTCTTTACGTCCACGGAAACCAGAAGGCTCGTCAGGACGGACAGCTCAGGACGGCCACCTCGACTCTCACACAGCTCCTGAACTATGCTATCTTGAGCTCTGCTCTGCCCAGATATACCCAGCGCCACCTTGCTAGTGTAGGGGAGATAATCTGCAGCTGAGTTAAGTTTTGTTAAAGCCCCAAATGTGCCCAGCGCCACCAAGCGGGTCAGTCTGTAGGTAAGTTGTCCATTAGGTTTGAGTAGCGGAGATCTTGCACGTTTTCTCAGTGAACGTCATCCGAATTGCCTGCGTGACTGCTTCACACACGGGAACATGAATGTATACAAAATACAGACGTTACAAAAATTAGATTTAAAAATAAAATAAAAATAGACTAAATAGAAATGGTCGACCAAACAGAAATGGAAGATGCACTCTTACATCGTTTAACAAAAATACCTGACACGTGTCACTGTGAATGTTGGATTGGATAAAAAACAAAACAACAACAACAACAACAACAACAACAACAACAACAACAACAACAACAACAACAACACACACACACACACACACACACACACACACACACACACACACACACACACAAGAAAAACATAACTGATAAGTAATTTAGCTTTTTATCTCCTTTTTCATCCTTTTTCACCATTTAACTGTTGTTTAATTGTCGTTTTGTAGCTTGATAAGACAAATTCCTTGTAAACTTTACTGGGACAATAAATATTCTGATTCTGATAATTCTGATACTTTACCCCAACAATTTACAGATTGTGTTTTTGTCCTCATAAATAGCATTCTTTTGAACCTTTCATGAGTGTGGATCTTGTTTGAGAACGCTAGCGGTCATTCTTGTCTCAAATAATTATTTGTTGGATTGGGTAACTAGACTGCATTCTGACGCAGATGTGAAGGTAGAGGACTCACTGTAACGGGATCTGCCGGAGCGTCACCACCTCCTTCTCAGGGTAGACAACTGGCTCTGGGTCCCAGGTGGCGTACCCTTCGTAAGGGGAGTTCACCAGGGGGAAGCCGCCCCACTTGACGTCGATGTAGTGTTTGCCTGAAGATGCACAGAATTACCCGCCATCAACAAGCCGTTTTCTAACTAATCAGGGGTGGCTAGTAGGCTACTGTGCCCGTACCCAAAGGTGCCCAGACAGTCCTGATAGCAGCTTTATTTTCGCTGTTATTTTACAGAGATTATGAGACCACGTATTGTCGCGACAAGCAGTTTATTTACTGTTATTTCAGAGAGACTGACTGACTACGCATTGTGGCAACAAGCAGTTTATTTACGGTTATTTTAGAGAGACTGACAGACCACGTATTGTGGCGACAAGCAGTATTCTTTACTGTTATTTTACAGAGACTGACGGACTACGTATTGTGGCGACAAGCAGCTTCTTTACTGTTATTTTACAGAGGTTAACTGACCACGTACGGTTCCGACAGCAGCTTGTTTACTCTTACTTGACAGCGATTAACAGTTTAAGTATTGTCACGACCACATAATTATTGTCGCAACAAGCATGCAGCTTCTTTTATACTATCTGACAGATTCACAGACCACGTATTGTCGCGACAGCAGCTTCTTTACTGTTATTTTACAGAGATTGACATTCTACGTATTGTCGCGACAAGCGGCTTCTTTGCTGTTATTTTACAGAGATTGACAAACCACGCATTGTCGCGACAAGCAGCTTATTTACTGCTATTTTACAGAGATTGACAGACCACGTATTGCCGCGACAGCACGTTCTTTTCTGTTGTTTGAGAGATTAAAAGTCCACCTACTGTCGCAACAAGCGGCTTCTTTACTGTTATTTTACAGAGGTTAACTGACCAGGTACTGTTCCGACAGCAGCTTGTTTACTCTTACTTGACAGCGATTAACAGTTTACGTATTGTCACGACCAGGAGCTTCTTTACTGTTATTTTACAGATATTAACAAACCACATTTGACGCGACATGGAGCTTCTTTACTGTTATTTTACCGAGATCAACAGACTACATATTATCGCGATAAGTCTCTTCTTTTTTGCTATTTAACAGAGATTGACAGACTAGATATTGTCGCGACAGTCAGCTTCTCTGCTGTTATTTGACAGAGATTGACTAATGGATTGATTCTGGACTGGTAACCCCCAGATAACTGTGAAGATAACATCGGGACAAAACACAAATCTGAAGTTAAGGTCGTCTGATTCACAATTCGAAGCATTTTTTTTAAAACCCGAATATACTGATTTCCATGCACCAACAGATTTCGCTCGGACAGACACATACTGCAAGTAAAAGCACAAGGAAAATATTTCCTGGAGTTGATGACGAAAATATCAGAAAATATTGCTTTTACTTTTACTTTACGAAAATAAAATTCTACTGTCTTTAATTGTCTCTTGCTGCAGAGGAAAAGTTCCAATATACATTAACATAACTTTTTCTCTCAGAATCTGTCTTTAATTTTAAACTGTATTACATTGTGCTTGACATTGTGACGTATCATTTTTCTATGACGCTGCTTTAATCCTGTGACATAGGATGCGGAACATGATTACAAACAAAGAAAATTAGTAATGACACAAGAATTGGGGTTGCACAGATGCAGCGTAACTGCAATGAAATGTGTAATAATATTGTGTACTGCGGTGTAGTATATATGTTTAGCCACATATTCAATTAAATCTGATGAGATAATAAAGTAATCTTGAATCTTGAATTAATTTCTAAGGCGGAAAATGGGGAAATGATTTCTTCACGTAGACTGCTTGCTGGATGTGAACATGACAGTGTGTCTGAGATTCGGTGCACGATTAACATTTCACGTTTGTTTCATGAGGTGTGAACATGACAGTGTGTCTGTGAGTCGGTGCATGATTAACATTTCACGTTTGTTTCATGAGGTGTGAACATGACAGTGTGTCTGAGAGTCGGTGCATGATTAACATTTCACGTTTGTTTCATGAGGTGTGAACATGACAGTTTGTCTGCCGTCATTCTGCGACCCAGTGACTCATATTTCATCTTTTTTACGAGGTGTGAAGATGACAGTGTCTTCCGTCGACGTCATTCTGGGCGTCAGTGATTAACATCGTAGTTTAGCTTACACTGCATTCTTCACAAGCTGTAAACACGATAGCGTGCCGGTCCGTGTGCAGAGAATCTTACGTGCTTACAATTACGGTACTTGTTCTTAAATTCTTTCAGTTGACTGATATGCTGTGCTGTGCTGTGCTGTCTGCTGTGTTGTGTGTGTGTGTGTGTGTGTGTGTGTGTGTGTGTGTGTGTGTGTGTGTGTGTGTGTGTGTGTGTGTGTGTTGTTGTGTGTGTGTGTTGTGTGTGTTTGTGTTATGTGTGTGTGTATAGAGAGAGAGAGAGAGAGAGAGAGAGAAGAGAGAGAGAGAGAGAGAGAGAGAGAGAGAGAGAGAGAGAGAGAGGAGAGAGAGAGAGAGAGAGTGTGTGTGTACCACGGCGTGTGTGTGTGTGTGTGTGTGTGTGTGTGTGTGTGTGTGTGTGTGTGTGTGTGTGTGAGAGAGAGAGAGAGAAGAGAGAAGAGAGAGAGAGAGAGAGAGAGAGAGAGAGAGAGAGAGAGAGTGTGCGTTTGTGCGCCACGGTGTGTGTGTGTGTGTGTGTGTGTGTGTGTGTGTGCGCGCGCGCGCGCGCGTACATGCGTGTGTGCATTGGTATATCCGCGCGCATGCCTATGTCGGTGTAAAGTAGGTATTACCTGTTTAGCTTCTTGTGATTTTGACTTGCTTGTAGTCATTGTTATTGTCGTTTTCCTCTTCAGCTGTCCCAACGTGGATGTAGTTTACATGTGAACTCCGCACAGCGCGCAGAGCTCTATTTTTACGTGAAGAGGTTCGCGCTCTATAAACATTTCATCATTGTTACTACCTTCTTCACGGGGTGTGAACATCACAGTGTGTCTCCCATCATTCCGTGCGTCAATGGCGACTGGTATTCTTCCGCTAGGTCCTCGCACCTCCGCGCTTAGCTCCCCTGAGAAAAGAAGTTACAGTTCACCATTAACTGATTTCCAGACAGCAACAACATCAACAGTTATAACGGATATTCAAGGCAGCGATGTCTCATGGATTTGTGGAGACCTCCGCCCTTAGCTCCCCTGAGAAATAAAGTTATAGTCATCATTAGCTGATTTTTAGACAGCAACAACAATGATAACTGATATTCAGGGCGCCGATTTAAGAATTATCAACAACATGAAAAATAAGTAAGTAAGTAAGTAAGTAAGTAAGTAAGTAAGTAAGTAAGTAAGAGTAAGTAAGTAAGTAAGTAAATCGGTGTTTTACGCCCAGTCAACCAGTGTGGTTATGTG
>JABMCL010002353.1:507500-535000 GCA_018857735.1 Alviniconcha marisindica
GGAACATTCGCCCTATTCGACGATCATTGCCTCTGATTGGCTGAGAGCAGAGCTCTCCTGTGGATGAAGAAAAATAAAAATAAAAATGGATGACGGTGTCGCTAGGTTCTTCACTCGCTTCGGAGGGAATTTGTTTATTTGTTGACTTGTGGGAGGCGCAGCCTTGTCTCGGAGACCCAGAATGAGATAGTAGTTAGTTGGAGTACCCTGTGAGGGATGATGAAAGTATATTGACTTGACTTGACTTTAGCCTTTCGATCATGCTGTCTGCTGCGCGTCTGCCGCAAGTTCGGGCCGAAGCTTGCATCTCATTATAAGCCAGTTGAGAACGAAGTAAAGTTTGGACTGTCCGAACCATATTCGGTGAACTAAAAGTTGAATTAAGAAACCAATCATAGTTCGTCGAAATGTCCGAAGTATGTTCGGCTAACAAACATTCGCCCAGTTAAGAACGGGCTTAAAGGTCAGTTGAAACGAACGCTTATTTATTTTGACACGGACACACAGTATACATCTGTGTGTCCGTGTCAAAATAAATAAGCGTTCGTTTCAACCTGTTCGTGTTTGGATCTTGTTTCAGAACGCTAGCAGTCATTCTGTTTCAGATGGTTTTTAAAGGTCAATTGGTTACAGGATTTTAAAATCCTGTTAGCTACACAGGCTCAGCTCAGGACAAACGGGAAAGAGGTATTAAATACCACGAAACAAATGTGTCTACCGACTTGTGTATTTTACTTTTCGTCTCGCTGCTTTTGCTTCTTCTTCTCTCCCTTTATAATTCACTGTGTGAATTTGCGCGCATTGAAATATGTATAGATAGAGAGAATTTATCTTTTTAAAATGTTGTTTTTAGGCTCATTTAAGTAACATATTGATGTGTTTTATTGCATTTGTTGATCTGTACAGTGCTAAGAGCTCATATAATTGTTGTTGAGGAGCCATATAAAATAAATTATTATTATTATTATGGCTGAATGGGCGTAAATCATCAATTATTTACTTATAATTCATTAATGGTCTAATACCTACATTATACACTGCTTTGCTTTGCTTGGAAATGATGGCACAATTTGTTGCTGCTGAAGTAACACAAATAAATTATTTGTCGTTTGATGATTGGCGTGAATGTGTGAGAGAGTGTGTCTGGCACCATCAGACACTTACCTTGACATAATTTAGCAATACAGCTGTACTGTATTACATTGACTGAAATGCATACCGACTATGTCAGCAGTGATGTGTCCGGGATGACCTCTGGGGTCAATGGTGAACGCCTGAGGTTTTCCCGGCATGCCTCGGTACAAGCCGTCCCCAAAGGCCACGGGGTTGCCCAGCTCCGCGATTTCCTGAACGAACGGGGAACCTGCACGTGATACACGACACACAACAACGTTAGCGTTGTATCTTTGGCTGAACAACCTGCACGTGATACACGACACACAACAACGTCAGCGTTGTATCTTTGGCTGAACAACCTGCACGTGATACACGACACACAACAACGTTAGCGTTGTATCTTTGGCTGAACGAACGGGGAACCTGCACGTGATACACGACACACAACAACGTCAGCGTTGTATCTTTGGCTGAACAACCTGCACGTGATACACGACACACAACAACGTTAGCGTTGTATCTTTGGCTGAACGAACGGGGAACCTGCACGTGATACACGACACACAACAACGTTAGCGTTGTATCTTTGGCTGAACGAACGGGGAACCTGCACGTGATACACGACACACAACAACGTTAGCGTTGTATCTTTGGCTGAACGAATGGGAACCTGCACGTGAACGGGAAACCTGTAACAATATTAGCGTTGGATCTTGGCTGAACAACCTGCACGTGATATACGGCACACAACAACGTTAGCGTTGTATCTTTGGCTGAACAACCTGCACGTGATACACGACACACAACAACGTTAGAGTTGGATCGTTGGCTGAACAACCTGCACGTGATACACGACACACAACAACGTTAGCGTTGGATCGTTGGCTGAACAACCTGCACGTGATACACGACACACAACAACGTTAGCGTTGGATCGTTGGCTGAACAACCTGCACGTGATACACGACACACAACAACGTTAGCGCTGGATCGTTGGCTGAACAACCTGCACGTGATACACGACACACAACAACGTTAGCGCTGGATCCTTGGCTGTACGAACGTTTTAACATGCAGCCATTATGCACATGCGCGCGTCTGTTTTAGTCTATATTGTGCTTTGTCCAAACTAGTAATCTGACGATGAAGTCTTTCGAACGAAGCAGAGAAACAAAACAAACAGCAAGGAAACACGAAAGAAAAGACACCAGCTGACAATAAACTAAAGACAGCACAGAAGAGAAGCAAACACGCCAGGCTGACCAGTCAGCACAAATACAGGAATACAGGGTCTTTATTGTCTATGATTAACATAGAAATTTGCCTTACGACTGCATTAAAGATAACAGTAAAATAACACACAGTATAATGCATAAACATAAGTACACATAACTTGTGAAACACACACACACACACACACACACACACACACACACACACACACACACACACACACCACACACACACACACACACACACACACACACACACACAACGACAGACGTTTCAATAACTCCACACAAACTATTTGTTTGATCGAACAGAAATGTATGGACTATCGGATCTATTTCTGCGCCTCAAAACTCCCCCCTCGGGTTCAGAAATGCCCAGCACTGACCTTTGACCGGCATGTCGTCATAGTTGATCCAGATTTTGTAGACGCCCGGGCCCCTGGGTTTAAAGATGATGCGGTAAACTCCGGGACTGTCTCGGCGAATCTTACACGGGAAGCGGAGGCCATTGTGCGTCACATCCGCCGTGATATTGCCGTCACCCACCTTGGTGCAGTCGGCTGCCACGAAGTGAAGAAATTCCGCGTTATGCACCAGCACAAAATTATCTAAAATTTGAAAGCTTGAAGCAACCCCCCCCCCCCCCCCCGACCCGCCCCGCCTCCCTTCAACTCCACTCAACCCCTCCCGCTGCCCATGCTACCAGATGTGTAAGTAAGTAAATTGGTGTTTTACGCCCAGTCAACCAGAGTGGCTATACCGGCGATTGCTACCAGAAAACGTTTAGCTGTATTCGCACTTTACTTTATGAGTGTGAAAATTTTGGGCGACTTAGCTGCGGATCGCCCCGCTTGGTGGCGCTGGGCATATTTGGGGCTTTGACAAAGCTCAAGTCAGCTGCAAATGATCTCCCCTACACTATCCAGGTGGCGCTGGGCATATTTGGGGCTTTGACAAAGCTCAAGTCAGCTGCAAATGATCTCCCCTACACTAAGGTGGCGCTGGGCATATTTGGGCTTTGACAGCTCAAGTCAGCTGCAAATGATCTCCCCTACACTAGCCAGGTGGCGCTGGGCATGTTTGGGGCTTTGACAAAGCTCAAGTCAGCTGCAAATGATCTCCCCTACACTACACTAGCCAGGTGGCGCTGGGCCTATCGTTTGGGCAGTGCAATGCTCAAGCCATGCAAAGTCGCTCATTAATTTCACCAGGCAGTTTCACGCTGTGAAAGATGTGCAAACGTCAAGCTTTCATTGTGTGAAGACAGCTGTGAGGTTCCCTCTACTACCTCAGTGACACAGCAAGTCGTAAGGTGACTTTCAGCGTTTGGATGCCTTTGTTTACACGCTTGATTTTTGTTTAGTTAAAAAATAAAATAAAATAAATAAGGAGAGAAAGAAAAGAAAAATGTACACGTCATTGTCATGCCAACATTCTTCCGGCAAGCACTGAACACAACAACAAAAGAAAGATAAGTTACTTCACCTCTCATATAATTTTTCATTGTTTTTAACCGTTTCACTGTTGTTTAAGTGTCGTTTTGTGGCCTGAGGAAGGCAGTTTGCCTGAAAATTCGCTTCGTGTTGTCTATGTCATAATAAATAAGCGTTCTTTTGAATCTTTTATGTGTTTGGATTTTGTTTAGCTGTTTGTTTTGACTTATGAGTAAACTTTTCAATTGACAACACCTCGACCTATCAGTGAGTTCGGATTGTTTAACTAACGAAATCCTGACATGCCTATTAGTTCGGATTGCTACTTCAATCTTATGAGTCAGCTGACACAAATCCCACGTAGACAACTATGACAATGCTGCAGAAAATTCAACTGACGTCATGAAAAATCTCCGAGGGATTTCTATAGATACTTTAAGCTCCAAACTTCCAAAATACGTATGAATTCCGGATTGCTGCAGACAATGCAAGCGACAAAACCCCGACCTACCTATGAGTTCAGGATTGCTGCAGACAATATCAGAGACAAAACCACGACCTACCTATGAGTTCAAGATTGTGCAGACAATATCAGAGACAAAACCAAGACCTACCTACGAGTTCAGGATTGTGCACACAAAAAAGTTTTATTTAATGCGTGACAAAACCAAGACCTACCTATGAGTGCAGACAAACTAAGTGACAAATCCAAGACTTACCTATGAGTTCAGGATTAGTGCAGACAATGTAAGTGACAAAACCAAGACCTAGCTATGAGTTCAGGATTGGTGCAAACAATAATTATAAGTAACAAAACCAAGACCTACCTATGAGTTCAGGATTGTGCAGACAAAATACGTGACCTACCTATGAGTTCAGGATTGGTGCAGACGGTGCCGTCTTTCATGCCGTACACTTGGATGTCGGAGGAATCTGTGACGTGAACGATGAAAGGTCCCCCCGTCACGTAGTCTATCTCCCAGTCACCTGTGCAATGCCACCTTCAGTCAGTAACATGCATAGCAACATCACCAGGTAGTCAGTCACACGCATAGCAACATCGCCAGGTAGTCAGTCACACGCATAGCAGCATCACCAGGTAGTCAGTCACACGCATAGCAACATCGCCAGGTAGTCAGTCACATGCATAGCAACATCACCAGGTAGTCAGTCACACGCATAGCAACATCACCAGGTAGTCATTCACACGCATAGCAACATCACCAGGTAGTCACATGCATAGTAACATCTTATGGTAGTAAGTCGCATGTATACTCCCATAGTAACATCTCCAGGTAGCCACATGTATACTCCCATAGTAACACCTCCAGGTAGTCACATGTATACTCCCATAGTAACGCCTCCAGGTAGTCACATGTATACTCCCATAGTAACACCTCCAGGTAGTCAGTCACATGTATACTGACATAGTAACATCTCCAGGTAGTCACATGTATACTCCAATAGTAACACCTCCAGGTAGCCACATGTATACTCCAATAGTAACACCTCCAGGTAGTCACATGTATACTCCCATAGTAACACCTCCAGGTAGTCAGTGACATGTATACTCCCATAGTAACATCTCCAGGTAGTGAATCACGTATATACTCCCTTAGTAACATCTCCGGGTAGTCAGTCACACATATACTCTCATAGTAACATCTCCAGGTAGTCAGTCACATGTAAACTCCCATAGTAACATCCCCAGGTAGTCTGTCACGTGTATACTCACATAGCAACATCTCCAGGTAGCCAGTCACGTATATACTCCCATAGTAACATCTCCAGGTAGTCAGTCACATGTATACTCCCATAGTAGCATCTCCAGGTAGTCAGTCACATGTATACTCCCATAGTAATATCTCCAGGTAGTCGGCCACATGTATACTCCCATAGTAAAACCTCCAGGTAGTCAGTCACGTGTATACTTCAAGTCAGTCACATGTATACTCCCATAGTAAAACCTCCAGGTAGTCAGTCAAGTGTATACTCCCATAGTAACATCTCAAGGTAGTCAGTGACAAGTATACTCCCATAGTAACATCTCCAAGTAGTCAGTCACGTGTATACTCCCATAGTAACATCTCCAGGTGGTCAGTCACGTGTATACTCCCATAGTAACATCTTCAGGTAGTAGGTCACATGTATACTCTCATAGTAACACTGCCAGGTACCAGCGTTGGTAAAATCATCATCATTCAAAAGTGAATGAACATGAACTAGGAAAACTCCCTTGTACTGTACCAATGTTGATGGACCATCACCATCATTCAAACCGAACAAACACGAACTAGGTACACCACCTTGTACTGCTGTTGCTAAAATGATCATTATCATCATCTCCATCATCATTCAAAGTAAATAAACATGACCTAGGTAAACTGCCTTGTACTACTGTTAGGCGGAAATCATCATTATCGTCGTCGTCACCATCATTCAAAGGGAACAAAGACGAATGAGGTAAACTACTTCTTTTTTTTACAAGCTACTTTGCAGCAATGTTTTTGAAAGCAAGTTCAGGTTCGTTGGTGCTTTACGTCCACAGAGACTGTACAGGCTAACAGGGACGAGGGGCCCAGGACGGCCACCTCGACTTTCACACAGCTCCTGATCTCTGAACACAACACGGTTCGAGTTCAGTGTTGCTTTACGTCCACAGAAACCATAAGGACAATTAGAGACGTGGAGCCCAGGACGGCCACCTCGACTTTCACACAGCTCCTGATCTCTGAACACACCACGGTTCGAGTTCAGTGTTGCTTTACGTCCACAGAAACCATAAGGTCAATTAGAGACGTGGAGCCCAGGACAGCCACCTCGACTTTCACACAGCTCCTCAGCTCGTCGAAAGCAAGTAAGTATAAAACACGGTGCTTAACGTCCACAGAAACCATAAGGCTTATCAGGGACGGAGCGAAGAGGGTGGAGAGGGTATGGAGGTGGGGGAAGAGGGAGATGATATACCTGTCGCTGCACTGTCACCACCAGAATGACTCCTGCATTACGATGGGCAGCGATGAGAGTATCAGTCGAAAAACCAAACAAAATAACATGCTGCTTAACGTCCACAGAAACCAAAAAGGCTTATCAGGGACGGGGAGAAGAGGGGGAAGAGGGTATGGGGGTGGGGGAAGAGGGAGATGATATACCTATCGCTACACTGTCACCACCAGAATGGCTCCTGCATTAAGATGGGCAGCGATGAGAGCCATTTTAATGTTTCATTAATTTTGAGGGACAATGTTACAAGACAGTGCCCACAGACCACAACTTGTGAAGAGAAAGGAGAGCCGAAGCGGATTCGAACCGAGGTCCCTCTGCGAACGAGCCTAACGCCTTACCGCTGGGCCAAACGGGCTCACGCCGAAAGCAAGGGCATGGTGGCAGGCGTCAGATGCGGGAGATAAGGGGTTGGGTTAAATTGTGGAAGGGGGGGGGGGGGGGGGGGGGGGGAGGGGGGGGGGGGTGGGGAAGGGGGGAGAGGGAGCAGGTAGGCCAAACTGATACTCACAAGAGGCATTTATTTTGACGACCCCTCTCTCCTCCACAACACTGGTGTTGAACACCGCCCGCCTCTGCCTCTCCTCCGGGTCCGTGGAGTGGAAGTCGGAGTCTGAACACAAAAAACAACATCTTAACACACAAAACACATGCACACACACACACACACACACACACACACACACACACGTATATAATACAATATCTAAACACACAAAAACACCTAAACGCACAAAACAACACAGTAACTCATACAACAGAATTAATGCACAATATGCATCTGAACAGTCACACACACACACACACACACACACACACACACACACACACACACACACACACACACACACACACACACACACACACACACACACACACACACACACACACACACACACACACACACACACACACACACACACACACACACACACACACGCACACACACACACACACACACCATCTAAACAAATAAAAACACATCTAACCCCACAAAACAACACCATAACACACATACAAAATTACCCACGGAACACATCTCACTCCAAAAGAAAAGAAGTGAATCCGTTGGCAGCTAGTCCAGGCTCAAGCTTAACGACTATCAACAGAAAAATGCTTTCTAGTGGAAGTCGGAATCTGAACACGGAAAATATATCACAGGAAGGTAAGCAAGGGAATCCTTTTCAGAAGGGACTAAAGTCTGGTTTAAGGCACGTCGATGGCAAAACCATTTCATGAACTGAGATCGGCTGACTGGAGCTTATGCTTTCGCCGTCTGTCAGATAAAGATCTGATGAAGACATTAACTATTCTGCATTATGCTCCTTTCTTCTGTCGGTCCAAAGATCGACGTAATGAAGCCTCCCGTCTCCCTGAATTCCTCCCGGCATCACCTTCGAAAGCAACAGACCACTACACGTGATCACGTCCCTCTATATTGAATCCAATCTGATTTTATTCAGTGTCTGCAGAGGATAGTGGCCCAGCGTTGACGCAGTGAAACTGATCACTCCTGCACTGTACAACTTCACGTACTGTAACTCTCTCTATTCACAACAATCATTACCTATTTTTCAAACCACGAAGCCCATGATTTTCCCTTTGCAAAGCTGAGGATGCGCTTCTGGTGGAGTTTATGTACCTTGTATTTACACGTATGCCAGGCGAGAGTTACCGTAGGCGACTCAGGTCTTTTGTTGTTGTGCTTGTGTTACGTATTTCGAGCGTTAATTAACTCAGTTGGGTTGATTGTGCAAATGAAGTAACAATAACAATAATAATATACTTTATTAATCCCAGTGGGAAATTAAAGCTGTCGTTCGATCGCACAACGAAGAACATATCTCGATAATTCTAAGTCATGAACCACACGCACATACACACGTAAGTAAACGTGGTTGGATCTTTTTCCTTTTTCTGCGTTTCTCACCTCTGACCTCTGCCCTGTTGAAGTGAACGTTGACCTCGTAGGGGCCAGGGTCATAGGGCGTGTAGGTGACCTTGAAGAGACGCGGGGTGCCGGTGTCGTTGATGAAAGCCGGTACTCGCTTCCCGTTGTGAGTGATGTCCACGCCAAGGTCACCCTGACCCGCACCAGTGCAGTCCACTGCAGGCGGAAGGAGGGGTAGGGTTATAACGACATTCACGGCACGCTCACAACTCACGTTTAATTAAGACATACACCTGTCTCCCTTTTTTTTTCCGTCTCCAAATTAATTTTCTTAATTCGAGGTCGAAGTGTAAAGATGAAAATAAAAACGAAGCAAGTAGTTAATTGTTGAGGCGTTATATTTAGATCTGGAGGACCTTAAACAGAGTAAATCTGACGGGGGAAAATGGAGAGACAGAAAGTCGTACTCCCTTGATAAAGAGCCTATTGGGTGCATCAGTCACCCCCTCCCCCCCCCCTCCCCGAACCTAACCCGATTTTTAGCCCACATTGCCAAGCAGAGAGCAGAGGGGTTATCAAAACTCTGATTATTTTTCTTCTCCAAGGACTTCACTTTCCTTTCAGTTCGTAGTCCTTTACAAAACGCGGTTTCAGAGTGCTGTTGACAACTTTTCACTCCCAGAGTCTTAATAATGATAACAATGAAATATTTATAAAGCGCAAACCTCTAACGTTTACAAACTTCGAGAGCAGAGGGCAGCACCATTAAAAAAACGATAAATTAATTAATAATAGCAAGAACTGGTCAGAAAAACAACATAGCTCAACCAAAAACAAATAACTGGTTTTGCTTTCCATCTCATTAAATTTTTTGATCGTTTTTCACCGTTTAACTGTTGTTTAAGTGTTCTTAGCTTTCCATCTCATTTTCCATCGTCCATCTCATTTTTCATCGTTTTTCACCGTTTAACCGTTGTTTAAGTGTCGTTTTGTAGCTTAATAAAGGGGATTACCCCGAAAATTCACAGGTTGGGTTTTGTCCTAATCAACAGCGTTGTTTTGAACCTTTTACGTGTTTGGCTCTAATTAATTAATTAATGTGAGAATTATGCACGTACCGTGAAACGTTTGCTGTTTTCCTATCAGACCACCCCGCAGGTCACGCACGCGCACTTGCGAGGGGTCGCAGACGTCGATGGGGCAGCCGTCCATGTACTTGTTGTTGTAGTACATCGACACGCGCCACCGACCTGCAACCATTCCGCCATGACAGTCAGGCAGACACACAGATACGGCACAGGAACAGTTACCGTGCAGACCACACCAACACTGACATTCCACAGACGGACCACACCATAGAGGCAGACCATGTGATACAGAAAAGGGTATTACACAGACCACACGATACAGACACGTCACACAGACCACATGATACAGAGATGATGCATACACAGACCACATGATACAGAGATGTCGCACAGACCACACGATACAGACACGTCACACAGACCACACGGTACAGAGATGTTGCACAGACCACACGATACAGAGATGTCGCACAGACCACATGATACAGACATGTTGCACAGACCACACGATACAGAGATGTCGCACAGACCACATGATACAGACATGTTGCACAGACCACACGATACAGAGATGTCGCACAGTCCACATAATACAGAGATGTTGCATATACAGACCACACGGTACAGAGATGTTGCACAGACCACATGATACAGAGATGATGCACAGACCATACGATACAGACACGTCGCACAGACCACATGATACAGAGATGTCGCACAGACCACATAATACAGGGATATCGCATAGACCACATAATACAGGGACATCGCACACACCACATGATACAAGGATACTGCACAGACCACATAATACAGGGATATTGCACAGACCACATAATACAGGGATATCGCACAGACCACATGATAAAAGGATACTGCACAGACCACATAATACAGGGATATTGCACAGACCACATAATACAGGGATATCGCACAGACCACATGATACAAGGATACTGCACAGACCACATAATACAGGGATATTGCACAGACCACATAAAACAGGGATATCGCACAGACTACATGATACAAGGATATTTCACAGACCACATAAAACAGGGATATCGCACAGACTACATGATACAAGGATATTTCTCAGACCACATAATACAGGGATATTGCACAGACCACATAATACAGGGATTTCGCACAGACCACATGATACAGAAATGATGCACAGACCACATAATACAGGGATATCGCACAGACCACATAATACAAGGATATCGCACAGACCACATGATACAGAGATGTCGCATATACAGACCACACGATACAGACAGATTTATCAAACAGCGAAGCGCTATACATGAGTACACAACTTAGTATAATAATGCATTGCATAACTCACTCTGTCCCTTACTCTCCACCGCATGCGTACAGGCGCACGTGCACCCACCCACCACCCACACACACACACCCTACACACATGCACACTTACCACGCACACACACACACACACACACACACACACACACACACACACACACACACACACACACACACACACACACACACACACACACCACCTCCAAAGACGAAAATAACAAAACTTTAAAAAAATCTAACATAACAACAACAAAAACGACAGCAAACCAACAAGAAAAATCCCTACAGGCTACAGGTACACCTGTCAGCCCACACAGACCGACAAACCAACAAGACAAAACCCTACAGGCTACAGGTACACCTGTCAGCCCACACAGACCGACAAACCAACAAGACAAAACCCTACAGGCTACAGGTACACCTGTCAGCCCACACAGACCGACAAACCAACAAGACAAAACCCTACAGGCTACAGGTACACCTGTCAGCCCACACAGACCGACAAACCAACAAGACAAAACCCTACAGGCTACAGGTACACCGGTCAGCCCACACAGACCGACAAACCAACAAGACAAAACCCTACAGGCTACAGGTACACCGGTCAGCCCACACAGACCGACAAACCAACAACAACAAACAAACCAAGAAGACATAACCCTACAGGCTACAGGTACACCGGTCAGCCTACACAGACCGACAAACCACCACCACCACCACCAACAAACAAACAAACAAACAAAGAAGACAAAACCCTACAGGCTACAGGTGCACCTGTCAGCCCACACAGACCGACAAACCACCACCACCACCAACAACAACAAACAAACCAACAAGACAAAACCCTACAGGCTACAGGTACACCGGTCAGCCCACACAGACCGACAAACCAACAACAACAACAACAACAAACCAACATGACAAAACCCTACAGGCTACAGGTACACCTGTCAGCCCACACAGACCGACAAACCAACAACAACAACAATAAACAAACCAACAAGACAAAACCCTACAGGCTACAGGTACACCTGTCAGCCCACACAGACCGACAAACCAACAACAACAACAACAAACAAACCAACAAGACAAAACCCTACAGGCTACAGGTACACCTGTCAGCCCACACAGACCGACAAACCAACAACAACAACAACAAACAAACCAACAAGACAAAACCCTACAGGCTACAGGTACACCTGTCAGCCCACACAGACCGACAAACCAACAACAACAACAACAAACAAACCAACAAGACAAAACCCTACAGGCTACAGGTACACCTGTCAGCCACACAGACCGATTTCATCAGGTGTGAACTGCGCGCTGTAGTGGCCATCTCCCGCCATCCGGATCACTCGACCAGAGGGCGCCTCTGCCTCCACTTTGAACAGGTCGCGGTCAAACCTCGTGCCCGTTATCTGACAACAAAATGAACAGGTCGGGGTCAAACTTAGTACCCGTCGCTTTATGTGAAAACAAAATGAACAGGGCGGGGTCAAATACCATGCCCGTTATCTGACAACAAAATGAATAGGTCGGGGTCAAACCTAGTGCCTGTTATCTGACAAGAAAATGAACAGGGCGGGGTGAAATGTCATGCCCGTTATCTGACGAACAGGTCGCGGTCAAACCCAGTGCCTGTTATCTGACAACAAAATGAACAGGTCGCGGTCAAACCTAGTGCCCGTTATCTGACAACAAAATGAATAGGTCGGGGTCAAACTTAGTACCCGTCGCGTTATGTGAAAACAAAATGAACAGGGCGGGGTCAAATGCCATGCCCGTTATCTGACAACAAAATGAACAGGTCGCGGTCAAACCTAGTGCCTGTTATCTGACAACAAAACGAACAAGTCGCGGTCAAACCTAGTGCCCGTTATCTGACAACAAAATGAACAGGTCGGGGTCAAACCTAGTGCCCGTTATCTGACAACAAAACGAACAGGTCACGGTCAAACCTAGTGCCCGTTATCTGACAACAAAATGAACAGGTTGCGGTCAAACCTAGTGCCCGTTAGTGACAACAAAACGAACAGGTTCGACGGTCAAAAAAACCTAGTGCCCGTTAAGTGACAACAAAACGAACAGGTCGCGGTCAAACCTAGTGCCCGTTATCTGACAACAAAACGAACAGGTCGCGGTCAAACCTAGTGCCCGTTATCTGACAACAAAATGAACAGGTCGCGGTCAAACCTAGTGCCCGTTATCTGACAACAAAACGAACAGGTACGGTCAAACCTAGTGCCCGTTATCTGACAACAAAAGAATAGGCGGTCAAACCTAGTGCCCGTTATCTGACAACAAAATGAATAGGTTGCGGTCAAACCTAGTGCCCGTTAAGTGACAACAAAACGAACAGGTCACGGTCAAACCTAGTGCCCGTTATCTGACAACAAAATGAATAGGTTGCGGTCAAACCTAGTGCCCGTTAAGTGACAACAAAACGAACAGGTCACGGTCAAACCTAGTGCCCGTTATCTGACAACAAAATGAATAGGTTGCGGTCAAACCTAGTGCCCGTTAAGTGACAACAAAACGAACAGGTCGCGGTCAAACCTAGTGCCCGTTATCTGACAACAAAATGAACAGGTCGCGGTCAAACCTAGTGCCCGTTATCTGACAACAAAACGAACAGGTCGGGGTCAAACCCAAACTCCAAGCACGGTTTACGACATCCTTCTTTGGAGGAAGGTGCCGGAAAGCTGTGCTCGGAGTGTGGGTCAAACCTAGTGCCCGTTATCTGACAACAAAATGAACAGGGCGGGGTCAAAGCTAGTAGCCCGTTATGTGACCATAAGGTCAACAGGGCGGAGTCACACTTCGTACCTGCTATGTGACAATAAAGTCAACAGGGCGGGGTCAAACGTCATGCCCGTTATCTAAACAATAAAGTCAACAGGGCGGGGTCAAACGTCATGCCCGTTATCTAACAATAAAGTCAACAGGGCGGGGTCAAACGTCAGCCCGTTATCTAACAATAAAGTCAACAGGGCGGGGTCAAACGTCATGCCCGTTATCTAACAATAAAGTCAACAGGGCGGGGTCAAACGTCATGCCCGTTATCTAACAATAAAGTCAACAGGGCGGGGTCAAACGTCATGCCCGTTATCTAACAATAAAGTCAACAGGGCGGGGTCAAAACGTCATGCCCGTTATCTAACAATAAAGTCAACAGGACGGGGTCAAACGTCATGCCCGTTATCTAACAATAAAGTCAACAGGGCGGGGTCAAACTCAGTACCCGTTATGTGACAATACGGTCAACAGGGTGGGGTCAAACTTTGTACCCATTATGTGACAGCACAGTCAACAGGTCGTGGTCAAACGTCATGCCCGTTATCTGCCGTTATCTGACAACAGTCAACAGGTCGCGGTCAAACTTCGTGCCCGTTATGTGACAACTGCATGCGTGTAGATATTGGATGCGTGTAGATACGCATCTCTGTCTGTCTGTCTGTCTCTGTTTCTGTCTGTCTGTCTGTCTGTCTGTCTCTCATCCTTGTAAAAATAAAGTTTTGAGTTTTCTCTGTCTGTCTGTCTATCATAATGCTTGTCTACGCAGCGTGATTTTGTGTGTATCTTTAGGTGACATTATCATTTGAATACTTCGTTGTTCATTATCTATCTAGACCATCATCATCATCATCATCATCATCAAGAATGTTTCTGTCGTCGTGTTTAGGCTCTGATTTTGTTTGTCTCTCTCGTCGTATTTTTGGTTCTGATTGTGAAATCATCATCGCTATTATCATGGCTATGGTAGTCAGTGTTATTACTGTGGTTTTGTATGTAACCTATTCGTATGTAGATTAGCAAGGCAGATTGTAAGAATAGGCAACTGCCAAAAGTCGTACTCCTTGTGCAATAAATTTTGAGTTCTCTCTCTGTGTGTTTTCTCTCTGTCTGTCTGTCTGTCTTTGCCAGTCTCTCATAGTGTGTGCATAAATGCAGCTGTAACGCGTTAAGAGAGAGAGAGAGAGAGAGAGAGAGAGAGAGAGAGAGAGAGAGAGAGAGAGAGAGAGAGAGAGAGAGAGAGAGAGAGCGTGTGTGCGTGCGTGCGTGCGTGTCTGTGTGTATCTCTCCTTCTTACGGTTGTATGTAAATCTAACTGCTTTTCTACCCTTTCCACATATTCTTCCCACCGCGCTTTGATAAACAGAAAAGAGGCAATACCTTGCTCTCCATAATGACGCCGACAGAGTAGATGTCGATTCTGAAAGGGTTGTTGGATGGAATCTGGATCTCGGGTGGTGACCTGATCGACGATTTCCGCACCAGCTGAAAAGAGGGCGTGGCTTGTGACGCCGACACCCCTGCTGACATGGATGACGCATTCGTGCGGGTGGAGTTTGTGTCGTCATCGTATAGCGTCACCTGCAAACGTCAGAAGGATTAAATTATATATATATATATATAAAGGTAGAATATAGATCTGTCTGTCAAAAATACTTCAGGATTTTATATACATATATGTTTTAACATTTCATTCTTTCAGCTTTCAGTTTTATTTCTCTAACTCCGATGAAATATGAAATTAGCGACGATCGTTTTCTTTTCTTGTCCAATGAACGCCACGCACAAGGCAGAAAACAAATCATTCTGAAACTACAGACAGAATAGGATGCTGTGGTCCAGTTTCTTGATGGTAAAGTGAAGGTTCTATCCTTTCTAAACATGCGGCAGTTCCAATGACGACAAACTGCAACTAATTAAAATGTCATCTGCAAGTACAAGTCGAATAAAATGAGGGGTGGGTGGGTGGAGGGAGAAAATGGTTCTCAGGAAGAGAGAGAGAGAGAGAGAGAGAGAGAGAGAAGAGAGAGAGAGAGAGAGAGAGAGAGAGAGAGAGAGAGAGAGAGTTTATTATATTTTGGTCATAGGCCCATATACAAATCGCAAAACACATGAACTAAATTATGCACACAGATAGACAAATACGACATGCAAACAACAAAACAAAAAATACAGTAATTTCTAGTCAATATCAACCCTGGTGCTAACACATCTATATACAGTTTTCTTCTGTTGATAGCATGGAAGATGAACTTTGATAGAAGTCGACAACCTTCAGTGTTTTTCCATCTTAATATGTCCTGTAACGACTGAATACCTTTTTGTTCAAGAAATCTGTTTCTTAGAGGACAAACCGAAAGGAAGTGATCTTCATTTTCAACCTGGTTTTGGCAAAATACACAGTTTTTGTTTGTAGGGCAGTCGCTGTATCTATACATGTTGCTATTTAGTGGAAGTACACCATGTCGGAGTTGCGTCAGTGCTACTCTGAAACAATATATATCAAAAACTGATCAATGTTTTTCTGCTTCAAACATAATTTTGAAAGATCGATACGTTTCATATTTTCTTTGTCTCTGATGTCAGCAGTCCACTCCTGGGTGAACATGTCTAACAATCTCTGCTTGAAGACATACAAAAATGATTTGACGTCTCCAACGCCTTGCTGTAACCATACAAAGTAAAAGCCAGTTTTACACAGTTTTCGTACCTCCGTTGCCCAACACTGTTTCCCGTTCTCATCAAGATTAACAAGCATCCTGTAGGCATGATTAGGTAATCTGCTCTGTTATGTATACAGTAAGGGAAACCAGTATTTAATACAACGAACATATGAGGCAAACAAACAAAAAAAGAAGAAGAGGATATCTGCCTAACTCTCCATATACCATTTTGTTTGGGGTACGGCTTTGTACATCCAAGTATCTTTTACATGCCATGAGATGCTGTCTAGTATGTGTAGACCCCATATTTCTGATGACTGCAACAAAACTGACTGAATCTTTGAATCAAATATTTAAAGAATGTCTCTTTTGTCACTTCTCTGCATGTTTGAAAAGACGTACATATATACATTGAAGACGGCTTTTGCACCTTTTGCGACCAAATGATCTGCACCTTGTTTTACACTCCCCTGGCAGTTTCCTGGTTTGTGACACTGCTGGATTTGCCGCCCACTTGCTCTCTTTTGAAGGTGTCCGAGCTGCTGGCCTGACTGAGAGCACGTGGCTTGCGTGCCCGACCTGAGCGTGAAGTCCGTGACCCGTGACGAGAATGCTCAGGCTGGGTAGACACAGCCGGGTTTTCGGCACGTGCACGTTTCGTTGGGGAATCTCCTCTGGTGTTCGTGTTGCTGGTGGCGTTGTCACCTTTGTCGTTGGTTGTTTCCTCGCCTCGGTCGGCATGGCTTGGCTTGCTTCACCCACCGCCGTCGTTGTCGCTGGCAGTACTAGTGGTGTCTGTGGGTTGTGGCTGATGGGAGGCCGCTGAAAGGGTTTCACCGCCGAGGATGTGGTCCTGTGCGGATCGCGGGTGTGGGCTGCTGAGGCTGTCGCTGTTTGTATGTGTTCTCTCCTCCGTTGTTTGGAGGAGGGGCGTGGGGTTGTCATCTTCATGGTCGCGTTCCACTCTGGTGCTGTCGTTGTGCGGTCTGGAGGTGTTGGAGTCGTCTACATCGTTCTTCGGCGTCCCTGTCACTGCGCCTTCTCCATTGCCGCCCCGAGCAGCTGTGATGCTGCTGGATGCAGTGTCGGGGGTCGCGTTGATGCTTAGCGCGTCGCCTGGAATGCGTCGTTAGAGGTGAGTGGGTGATCCGCGTTGCTGTCGGCGTTGTTCTGCATCCCACCGGCATCAAATGCAGATGGGTTTGAAGCTGCTTTGTTCTCGATTAAGGAGTCGACGTCTGGTTGTCCTTCAGTTCCTTCCTCTGCACTTTCCCCATCAATGCTTCGCCCCGTTGCGTCGTCTGTCTGGCCTGTTCTTCGCCCCACTGCGTCGTCTGTCTGGCCCGTGCTTCGCCCCACTGCGTCGTCTGTCTGGACTGTGCTTCGCCCCACTGCGTCGTCTGTCTGGACTGTGCTTCGCCCCATTTCTGCGTCGTCTGTCTGGACTGTGCTTCGCCCCACTGCGTCGTCTGTCTGGCCCGTGCTTCGCCCCACTGCGTCGTCTGTCTGGCCTGTGCTTCGCCCCACTGCGTCGTCTGTCTGGACTGTGCTTCGCCCCACTGCGTCGTCTGTCTGGACTGTGCTTCGCCCCATTGCATCGTCTGTATGGTCTGTGCTTCGCCCCATTGCGTCGTCTGTATGGCTGTGCTTCGCCCCATTGCGTCGTCTGTCTGGCCTGTGCTTCCCCCCAAACTGCGTCGTCTGTCTGGACTGTGCTTCGCCCCGTTGCGTCGTCTGTCTGGACTGTGCTTCGCCCCGTTGCGTCGTCTGTCTGGCCTGTGCTTCGCCCCATTGCGTCGTCTGTCTGGCCTGTGCTTCGCCCCATTGCGTCGTCTGTCTGGCCTATTCTTCGCCCCGTTGCGTCGTCTGTATGGACTGTGCTTCGCCCCATTGCGTCGTCTGTCTGGCCTGTGCTTCGCCCCATTGCGTCGTCTGTCTGGCCTGTGCTTCGCCCCATTGCGTCGTCTGTCTGGACTATGCTTCGCCCCACTGCGTCGTCTGTATGGACTGTGCTTCGCCCCATTGCGTCGTCTGTCTGGCCTGTGCTTCGCCCCACTGCGTCCTGTGTCGTCTGTCTGGACTGTGCTTCGCCCCACTGCGTTGTCTGTCTGGACTGTGCTTCGCCCCATCGCGTCGTCTGTCTGGTCTGTGCTTCGTCCCATTACGTCGTCTGTCTGGTCTGTGCTTCACCAAACCGGTTCACCATGGCACCGATCCGGTGCGCTCTCTGTCTATCGGAGTGTTCCCAGGTTCGAGAAGAGCTGCACTCATCATTCAATGCATCAACGATCACGTTGACGATTCCTCTGTAGTTGTCTCTTGTTGGTTCCCTTACTCCAAGAATTTTCAGATTGCACCTCCTGGAATCCACGTCTAATGAGTTCAGTTCTCGTTCCAGTTGTTCCAATCGCTGCACGATTTTGTCATTGTTTTCTTGCAGTAGTTGTGTATCTTCTCTGTCCTTGCCCGCATATTGCTGTGAGCCGGTTTGGCCTAGCGGTAAGGCGTTAGGCTGGTAAGCGGAAGGACCGCGGTTCGATACCGCTTCGACTCTCCTTTCTCTTCAAAAAGGTTGCGGTTTGTGGACATTGTCTTGTGACTTTGTCCATCACTTCCTACTGAAACATTAAAATGGCTTTCATCGCTGCCCATCTTACTGCAGGAATCATTCTGGTGGTGACAGTATAGTGATAGGCATATACTCTTCTTCCCCCCTTCTCCCCGTCCCTAGTAAGCCTTATGGTTTCTGTGGACGTTAAGCACCATGTTTACGTTTTACTTCATATACTGCTCCAGTCTGTTCACGCCTGCTGTGAGTTGACCCACCTCTAACGACGCATTCCAGGCGACGCGCTAAGCATCAACGCGACCCCCGACACTGCATCCAGCAGCATCACAGCTGCTCGGGGCGGCAATGAAGAAGGCGCAGTGACAGGGACGCCGAAGAACGTTCCAAACTTTCGAACTTTTCATCCATCTTGCTGTTGACTTGTGCAGTGTGCGTGCCCGACCTGAGCGTGAAGTCCGTGACCCGTGACGAGAATGCTCAATCTGCGTAGACACAGCCGGGTTTTCGGCACGTGCACGCTTCGTTCCAAACTTTCGAACTTTTCATCCATCTTGCTGTTGACGTGTGCAGTGTGCATCTGTATGCCCTGCATGATCTGTGAGAACCGCCAGTCCACATTCTGCATGAGAGTCACGACGTTTTCGTCGGGGCCGGGTTTTTTCTCAACGTCCATGCACTTTGTCAGCAAGACAACAAACAAACAAACAGTACAGTACTGACAGTGTCACACAGGCAAACCAGCTTGTGAGCTCCTCAATCAATCAATATTTTATTTTATGTCCATTCAAATCGAGGTGATATTTGAGCTCCTGTCTTGCCGCACACTTCTATGTGTGTCGTCTGCTTCGTTTTCAAAGTTTCCGTTTTCTGCGAGAAATCTGCATCATTACGGGTCCAAAAAGACTGATTCTTGCACAGTGTTCTTCAGCGGTGACTGGCATTCTGATGTGGACGTGATTAACTTCGTCGGGCGGAGCTAATTAACCAAAAACCGCTGATTTCCTGCAGCTGTTCAAAACGTGCGACTTCTCGCCACAGTAATAACAGTTCACCTCCCGAGAGAGAGAGAGAGAGAGAGAGAGAGAGAGAGAGAGAGAGAGAGAAACTCGAAGAAACTTTATTTTACAAGGATTGTAGTTTAGGTTCATTGAAAAACCTGTCTAACGACTAGTCCTTGTGACAGTTCAAAGGAGAGAGAGAGAGAGAGAGAGAGAGAGAGAGAGAGAGAGAGAGAGAGAGAAACGACCTTCAAAACGTCACCATATGTATAGTGACATTTCGATACCGTCGTGAACACAATAGCGACAAGGCGCAGAAAAGCAGGCAAACACACGAAGGAAACAAGCCGGTAGACAAAACCTGTACAGGTGACTGATTACCTCGTAGAAAGTGACGTGTCGACTGCTGTAAGCCTGGTGATGCGAGTCGTCGACTGCCGTTTGAACTGTCACGGTCATCGTGAGTGTCTAGACCTCTACCGTTTCTATTCGTATGCCGATACTGTACTATTTTGCCTTCAAAATGTCCACCATGCCGATTTTGCTCAAAGCGACTGCCAGCCTGCGAGCTGATGGTGGTCAGGAAAGAGTTTGCATGGTCCTCCGCGGTTTCATGAATAGTTTATGAAAATGTTTGTCATGTCCGTGGCAGACATGTTCCACTGCAAACAGGGAAACTTATACATCTGTGCTAAATGGATACTGAGAGAGAGAGAGAAGAGAGAGAGAGGGGGGGGGGGGGGGGGGGGGGAGGGGGGGGGGGGAGGGGACAAACCCGTTGACATATTGGCCGTTGATTAAACAAATTTTAAATCACACACACACACATACACACACACGCGCGCGCGCACACACACACACACACACACACACACACACGCACGCACACCACACACACACACACACACACACACACACACACACACACACACACACACACACACACGCACGCACTCACACACTCACCAACACTCACACTCACGGACACTCACACACACACACACACACACACACACACACACACACACACACACACACACACACACACACACAAGAACAAGAGAAAGAAAGAATGAAAGAAAAAGGAATCCTAAAAGTTTTTCGCGACTGATAATTTGTGACTCGATGGTGAAAAACGTCAGCAGCAGGTAGGAACGTCACATCAAACCGACACAAAAGTAGTAAGGAAAATTTAAAAAAGAAATCAAACTACATAGCACTCATAAGCTTGCCAGACGGAGCAAAACTGGGATCGCCAAGCCCACGAATTAACTTTCCTCCTCAAAGCAAATAATAATAATAATAATAATAATAATAATGTACATTTATCATGCGCTCATCAACGCCCTGAGCGCTCACGTGATACATATTAACCTAAATATGATATGCTATACACACACGGCACACAACTTCACTCGTGCCCCGCCGACACAAGATAAACCACAAACACACACACACACACACAACGTCGACACTCTGGTGATCCCTTAGCGAAAGAAAGACAAGACTGCAGTGCAGCGGCGGCGAACACCAATCACCACCAGTGACACGACACGACCACGGACCAACACTGCCACAGCAACGACAGCAGCGGACGGCGAGGGAGGGCCGATCCACACCTAGACCTGCTCAACGACATGCTCTGGGGCCACCTCGCCCGTGTCCTTGGCAGCCCAGTGACCAATAAAACGGACGGTCACTGGGAGCGTTTACTGCTCATTAAACTAGGCGTGGGTCAAACAACAACTGTGACGTCACCGGGCGCTGACCTCAGCCGGCGGAAGAAGCGTGAAGCTGTTCGCACCATCCCTGAAGTACATAGTTAAGGTTGGGAATCCTGGTGGAGGTCGTTCCCCGTTTTGTGTGCGTGTGTGTGCGTATGTGTGCATGTATGTATGTGTGTGTGTGTGTGCGCGTGCGGTTGTGCGTGGGTGTGCGCGCGTGCTGTGCGTGTGTGTGTATGTGTGTGTGTGTGCGCGGTCGTGTGTGTGTGTGTGCGTGCGTGCGTGAGTGCGTGCGTGAGTGTGTGTGTGTGTGTGTGTGTACATCTGTGTGTGTGTGTGTACATCTGTGTGTGTGTGTGTGTGCGTGTGTGTGTGTCGTGCGTGCGTGCGTGCGTGCGTGCGTGCGTGCGTGCGTGCGTGCGTGCGTGTTGACACTTTTCTAAGTTTATTGTTGATACTGATGATGCTTTTCTACAGCGCAAGTTTATTGTTGATATTGTAAATGAGGTACAGGCAGAGACACTGGGGTACAGGCGGAGACACGGGAGTACAGGTAGAGACACGGGAGTACAGGCAGAGACACGGGGGTACAGGCAGAGACACGGGAGTACAGGCAGAGACACGGGGGTACTGGCAGAGACACAGGGGTACAGGCAGAGACACAGGGGTACAGGCAGAGACACGGGGGTACAGGCAGAGACACGAGGTTTACAGGCAGAGACTTGGGGTATATGGATGTAAGAGAGATAAGGATGTAACGGCAGAGACACGGGGGTATAGGCAGAAACACAGGGGTACAGACAGAGATACGGGGTTTACAGGCAGAAAATTTGGGGGGTATAGGATAAGAGGATGGATGAAACCAGAGACATGGGGGTATAGGCAAAAGACACTGGGGTACAGAAAAAACATGGGGGAAACAGGCAGAGAAATGGGGGAAACGGCAGAGGCAAGGGGGAAAACAGAGACATATGGGGTACAGGCAGAGACATGGGGTACAAAAGAAAAATGGGGTACAGGAAAACAGGGACAGAGACATGGGGGTACAGGCAGAGAGACAGGGTGGGAAACCAGAGAAAATGGGGGAAACAGGCAGAGACATGGGGGTGTACAGGCAGAGACATGGGTGTACAGGCAGAGAAAATGGGGGTACAGTACAGGCAGAGACATGGGTGTACAGGCAGAGAGACAGTGGGGTACAGTAGGCAGAGACATGGGTGTACAGGCAGAGACATGGGGGTACAGTACAGGCAGAGACATAGGTGTACAGGCAGAGACAGTGGGGGTACAGTACAGGCAGAGACATGGGTGTACAGGCAGAGAAAATGGGGTACAGTACAGGCAGAGACATAGGTGTACAGGCAGAGACATGGGGGTACAGTACAGGCAGAGACATGGGTGTACAGGCAGAGAAAATGGGGTACAGTACAGGCAGAGACATAGGTGTACAGGCAGAGACATGGGTGTACAATACAGCCAGAGACATAGGTATACAGGCAGAGACATGGGGGTACAGGCAGAGACATGGGTGAACAAGCAGAGAGACATGGGGGTACAGGCAGAGACATGGGGGTACAGTACAGGCAGAGACATGGGGGTACAAGCAGAGACATGGGGGTACAGTACAGGCAGAGACATGGGGGTACAGGCAGAGACATGGGTAAACAAGCAGAGAGACATGGGGGTACAGGCAGAGACATGGGGGTACAGTACAGGCAGAGACATAGGTGTACAGGCAGAGACAAGTGGGTAAAAGGCAGAGACATGGGGGTACAGGCAGAGACATGGGGGTACAGGCAGAGACATGGGTGTACAGTACAGGCAGAGACACGGGGGTACAGGCAGAGACATGGGTGTACAGTACAGGCAGAGACACGGGGGTACAGGCAGAGAGACACGTGGGCAAAGTCAGAGACATGGAGCTGAAAGTAGAGGCACAGGGATGAAAGAGATATGAGGGTAAAAGTAGAGGGGGGGGGGGGGGGGGAGGAGGAGGGGGGGGGGGGGGGGGGGGGGGGGGGGGGGGTGGGGGGGGGGGGGGAAGGGGTGGGAGCGGGGGGTGGGGGGTGGGGGGAGGGTCAAGGCATGTGGCACACTCCGAGCATCGCTTTCCGGCACCCTCCTCCAAACTCTGCCCAATTTAGTTACGCCATTGAAGGGGCACTCTAAGTTATCTCCGCACAGCTGTCCAGCGACGCGGTCAGCGCCCTCCTTAAAAGGTTCGGGTACTAATATGACTGTAGAAGCAACCTAGCGCCAAAGCACGCACGTAAACATGAGACGCATCCACCCCTGGTAAGAAAAAGAGTTCCGTCTCGATTCAAACGATTGTGGTTTTATTTGCGCTGGTGTAAACTTTGTTGGCGGCTATAAATGACACGCCTTGTTTATTTGAGTTGTTTGTAACAAACTTGCTACTGTTTGAGCACCAACGAAAAACTGCTCCGTTAGCTGACAGTTTTCTGGACCCTATGGCGTAACTAAATACGGCAGTGGTTGAAGGAAGGATGTCGTAAACCAATGCTTGGAGTTGGGCATGTGGGTGACCGTTGTCCGGAGACTGCAGCGCACCTTGTGTGGGAGCGTGTGGTCGGAGGAGTAGCCGTTGTAGTGGGAGTAGTTGTGGCCGGTGTGGACCACGACGGTGCTGGGCGTGACGTAGGAGCGGGAGGAGCCCACGTGGACCCTGGACAACCGCGCGGTCTGGGCCATGATGCCCAGGTGCTCAGTCCGCTCCTGTTCGATCTCTGCCGCTGTCAACAAGGGTTCGATTCCCAGCTCTCGCCCCGCCTCCAAGGCTGCAACACAAAAGGGAGGTTTACAGACTGACGCTTACACAACCGTCTTGCTGCTTGGTGACCAGGGTTCGATTCCCAGATATCGTCCCGCCTCCAAGGTTGCTAACAGAACGGCGGTTTACAGACACTGCTTACACAAGCACCTTGCTGCTTGGCGATCAGGCTTCGAATCCCAGATCTCGTCCCGCCTCCAAGGCTGCTAACAGAACGGAGGTTTACAGACACTGCTTACACAAGCACCTTGCTGCTTGGCGACCAGGGTTCGAGTCCCAGACCTCGTCCCGCTATCCTGACTACAACACAGACAGGTGGTTTACAGACACAGCTTTTTCACAATGACGTTGCTGCTTTGACAACAAGAGTTCCATCTCGCCCCAACTTCAAGGCTGCTACACAACACAGAAACGAGGTTTACAGACAGCTTACACAAGCGTGTAAAGCACGCTTGCTGTTTACTATTTAGCTTGCGGCTTACGTGCTTTGCTGCTTACTGTCTAGGGTTCGAGTCCAAACCTTGCAGTCCGCCTCAAAGGTTGGGACAGAAGAGAAGTATCAATGGTGTGATGCAATCAATGTAAACTCGGCCTTCAAGCAGCAGACATCATTTTACCCCCCCCCCCCCCCACCCCTCACCCCCATCATATTACCCCCCTCTCCTCCCCCCTCCGCTTCCACTCAATCTCCATCCCGGCGACTCCGAGGGTTGTACCATAAATAAATACAGAAGTATAGAATAATCATTAATAATTGTACTTAAAACACATACAGACACAGGCACAGGCACCGACACACAGACAGACAGACAGACAGACAGACAGACAGACAGACACACACACACACACACACACACACACACACACACACACACACACACATACACACTCTCTCTCTCTCTCTCTACACACACACACACACACACACACACACACACACACACACACACACACACACACACACACACACACACACACGCACACAGAGGCACCCACCTACACGAGCATTCTGACTATACAAAGCTAAATCTGAACAATAAACTGATGCCCTCTTCCTGTTTGCCTGTCTGTCCTCTCTTTTTTTCGGTGCCCCCCCCCCCCCCCCCCCCCCCCACACACACACCCCACTTCCCCTCCCCCCGACCTTTCTTAGGTTCAACATTCGATAGTGTTCATTTGATAGTGTTCCCACTGATCACGCTCCAGAAGCTTGTAGTGTTATAAATATTTATGTGGTGACAGCACCCATCTCCCACCACCCACCCCGCCCGTCCGCCGTACAAGCCTAAAGCGCGTTCTTAATTGGGCGAATGTTTGTTCACGAACCTAGTTGGGAGTATTCCTCGAAGCTATATTCGGGGTCCAAAAAGCTTCGCTTCGTTCTGGGAACATTCGCACTATTCGACGAACATTGCCTCTGATTGGCTGAGAGCAGAGCTCTTCTGTGGATGAGGAAGAAATAAAAATAATAATGGATGACGATGTCGCTAGGTTCTTCACTCGCTTCGGGAGGATTTTTTTTATTTGTTGACTGTGGGAGGCGCAGCCTTGTCTCGGGGACCCAGAATGAGATGGCAGTTAGTTGAATTATCCTGTGAGGGATGAGTAAAGTATCATATTGACTTGACTTGACTTTAGCCTACACTTTCGATCATGCTGTCTGCTGCGCGTCTGCCGCAAGTTCGGGCCGAAGCTTGCATCTCATTACAAGTCAGTTGAGAACGAAGTAAAGTTCGTCGAACTGTCCGAACCATGTTCGGCGAACAAACATTCGCACATAAGAACATAAGAACGGGCTTAAGGACCGAGCCACTCTTGCGGAGAAGCTCTGTGACTCTATTTACACACGCACGTCAAACACCATACTCAAGCTCCATGCTAATTTGCTGAATAGTTCTACCTTCCTGCAAGGGGGTCCAAACATATCTGACAATAGGAACTCAATATTTAGAGCTGTCCTAGACTTCATTGCCCAGACTTGTCGTTTTGCCATGGAATGACAAACCCAACTAAACAGTTACTGGCATAAGAGCATTCTCTCTCTCTCTCTCTCTCTCTCTCTCTCTGCTCTCTGTCTGATCAGATGTTCTGCTGCTTTATTTGCTCGTTGTATGCTCATAATACGTAACTGAATGATGTATGGCATGTGTTCATCTGCCGCTGTGAACACGCTATGTTTTGTGCGGAAATTCTCATGTGTAACGTTTTACCTACTCATTCATGCCTATATGTATATAAATAATGCCTGTAATTTGGTATCTACTCATCAGTAGCTTAACAAGGACTAGTTGTTAGACAGGTTTTTGACTGAACCTAAACTACAATCCTTGTAAAATAAAATTTTCGAGTTTGGGTTCGAGTTCTCTCTCTCTCTTCCCTCTCTCTTGATTTTTGACTGATTTTACAGTCTTATTTTCACGTTGTTTAACAGACAAATACCCGTTGTTGCAAAATAAATTTAATTAATTATGCTTGTGAGCGTTTACTATAAGCTTAACTTGTTTGATGCTATTGCAATTATTTTGATTTTCCATATTTTCATGAATGTAAATAAACTTTGCCAAACCCAACTCCAAAATGGACCTGCTGTACACAGCCCAATTCATCAATACCAGCAACCTATAGACACGAGGCTCCAAGCACCAACTAACTAACTAACTAACTAACTAACTAACTAACTAACTAACTACAGACACGAGGACGATCCTGGGAAGCCGAGGAAGGTGACAGAATAACTAACTATAGACACGAGGACGATCCTGGGAAGCCGAAGAAGTGACAGAATAAATAACTATAGACACGAGGACGATCCTGGGAAGCCGAAGAAGGTGACAGAATAACTAACTATAGACACGAGGACGATCCTG
>JABMCL010002353.1:540000-542500 GCA_018857735.1 Alviniconcha marisindica
GAGAGAGAGAGAGAGAGAGAGAGAGAGAGAAGGAGAGATGATTGATTGAACTTTATTTCCAACGGTGAAGATTATTAGCAAAGGCGACTCACATATCTGCGTTGCTAACCGTCCTAGAGAGAGTAGAGAGAGAGAGAAGAAGATTAGAGACGAGAAAGAGATGAGGAGAGATGAGAGGAGAGACTGAGTATGGGTGATTGATCATTGATTATTGATTTAATTACGAAGGATAAGGTTTGGCACGAATGCACTTGATACTTGCAACTACCATATATATGATATGATATATATATATATACATATATGTATATATATAATATTAATATATAGAGAGAGAGAGAGAGAGAGAGAGAGAGAGAGAGAGAGAGAGAGAGAGAGAGAGAGAGAGAGCACAAGCAAACCCAGTCCCCAACATGCAATTAAAAGGGGAACCTGACGTGACAAAGTTTAAACACCATCTGCAAAGCAGCCTCCTCCACTCGTACAAGTGCAAGGCAAACATGGAACACTGTCGGGCCTTGTCAGGCGTGACACAGGGAGCGAGCAACACGCAGCCATATTCACGAGCTCGCTTCGCTGAGAACCATCGGTGCAGCAAGTTCCTGCACGCAGCACACGGAACACACACACACACAGGGGGGAAGATTTCCGCGTGCTGCCGGAAAGATGTCCAGACCAGGTTTCTAAAGCGTGGACTTTTTAGATTTTTTTTTTTTTTTTTTTTGGAATCTGAAATGGTTTTGCCAGACATAAAACTACGAGAGAGAGAGAGAGAGAGAGAGAGAGAGAGAGAGAGAGAATTCGAAAACTTTCTTTTACAACAATTGTGGTTTAGGTTCAGTCAAACTATTCCTTGAGAGAGAGAGAGAGAGAGAGGGGGGGGGGGGGGGGGGGGGGGAGAGAGAGAGCAACTCAGTGGCAGACATGCACTCGCACAAACACAAACGAACGAAAGTACACACACACACACACACCACACACACACACAGGCCAGCAAATGTCACGCACGCACGCACGCACGCACCACACACACACACACCACACACACACAACACACAGGCCAGCAAATGTCACGCACGCACGCACACACACACACACACACACACACACACACACACAGGCCAGCAACTGTCACCAAGGCAACAAGGGGCTGGGTTGACTGACAGTCAAACCTGTCACAGCTACGACATACATCACAGCAAGCGGACACAGGTGCATTTCAGAGCCTGCTTGTATAGGACCTGTTTTTTTCCTCCCTTATCGCCGACGTGACAGCGACGCATACTAAGCACGCAACTACATGTTTACCTTTTGTCAAGGACAAGCGTAGGAATATACCCGTTCCTTGACGCTGCGCCCCGAAAAACTCCAGATTCAAACCTTTTGAGTTTCGTATACTTCATTGCTCCAACCGGGTATGTGGAGAGGGGGTAGGGGACCACATGGGAACTGCAGAGTGTTCTCTCTGAAGAAAGTCAACAGCCACAGAGGCGCGCCACCCTTTGACCCACTGATTAGTTCCTGCCGTTGGCAGACTGTCAACATGATCCAAACAGAAGAAAGCCAACAGCCACAGAGGCGCGCCACCCTTTGACCCACTGATTAGTTCCTGCCGTTGGCAGGTTGTCGACATGATCCAAACACATAAAAGGTTCAAAATAGGGTTCTTTTGAACCTTGTATGTGTTTGGGTCTTGTTATAGAAACTAGCAGTCATTCTTGTTTCAGATTGTCAACATGTTACTTGTATTCTAGAACAGTGCTGTAACCGCTCATGCGTGATCTTTAACGTGTACAGGCCTGAAGCACTATGGACCCAATAGCTTGCAACTCATCCGAGGGACCAGACTCTGAGCTCCCCCTCCACCCTTCCACTCCTCCACCCCTCCAATCCTTCACCCCTCCAATCCTCCATCCGTCCACTCCTCCACCCCTCCAATCCTTCACCCCTCCAATCCTCCATCCGTCCACTCCTCCACCCCTCCACTCACCTAATCCTTCACCCCTCCAATCCTCCGCCCTTCCACCCCTCCACTCCTCCATCCTTCCACCCCTCCACCCGTCCACTCCTCCATCCGTCCACTCCTCCATCCTTCCACCCGTCCACTCCTCCACCCCTCCTCTCCTCCACCCCCCTCCCACTCTTCCATCCTCCACCCTCCAACCAGCCTCCTCCACCCCCACACCTCCATCCCTCCACCACCCCCGCATCTCCACCCTCCCTCCACCCCTCCACTCACCCTCACATCCTCATCACCCCTCCACTCCCCCTTCCGAGACCGAGACCTGGCTGACTCCACTCCTCCACCCTTCCAACCCTCCACCCGTCCACTCCTCCATCCGTCCACTCCTCCATCCTTCCACCCGTCCACTCCTCCACCCCTCCTCTCCTCCACCCCCCTCCCACTCTTCCATACCTCCACCCTTCCGAGACCGAGGCCTGGCTGACTCCACTCCTCCACACCTCCATCCCTCCACTCATCCGCTCATCCATCCCTCCA
>JABMCL010002353.1:545000-547500 GCA_018857735.1 Alviniconcha marisindica
AAGTGCAGGTGGCAGGTTACAGCTAAATACGCATGCACCTTACGTATGTGGCTTTGCATGAAGTGACATAGTGCATGGTTGTATGGTGTACATAGAAGTGACGTGCCGAGACGGCAGCAGTTTCACGTGGCACTAACCATGCCGGCGCTGTAAGTACACCACTTCGGTGGATATTCAAAAACGCGCTAAAAAGCTATTCACTCATGCGGAATCACATGCGAGCGCAGTGAGTCTGCTCGAAAGCGGTGAATAGCGCTATATAAAAGCGATCAACAACAATAACCCCCTCCCCTCTCTCTGCGCAAACGAAACCTTGAAAACCATGGATGAAAGAGGCACTTCCACATGGGTAACTGAAATAACAACCACTCTCTTCAGCTTTGGTTTTAGAATTGTATGGGTCTCTCTCTCTCTCTCTCTTTTTCTCTCTTTCCCTTCTTTCCCCCCTTTTTTTTTTTTTTTTTGGGTGCTAATATCTTCACCGTTAGAAATAAAGTTCAATCAATAAAACTTAATCTCTCCTCTTTTCCCTCTCCTCCTCTTCTCTCTCTCTTCTCTCTCTCTCTCTCTTTTTCTCATTTCCCTTTCTTTGTCTCTCTCAGATAAGAGAGAGACGAGGTTTTGGGGGTTTGCCATTGCAATGATCGGTCATTTGAGCCCCTATTTTACACCCTAAACCCCGCCAGTCCTTCCGACTGCTTGTACCCCCCCATTCCCCCCCCCTCCCCCCCCCCCCTTTTGTTTGTTTGTGTGTGTGTGTGTGGTGTTTTTTTTCCTCCCCCTTTACTGTTCTTTATAAGTATTGCTGCTTCTTTTTTCTTTTTCCGAACTGTCATATAAACTGACAGATTCTGCTGCTTTTTTGCTGGTTGCTCAAAATTTTAACTAAATATGTATATCATTTTTTTCATCTGCGCTGTGAACACGCATATTTTGTGGGGAAATTTTCGAGGATAACGTTTCCTCACTCATTCATGCCTATATTAATAAAAAATCCCTGTAATTTATATTTCTAATCAGTAGCTTGCAAGGTCTGTTGTTGACAGGGTTTTTTACTGAACCCCTACAATCCTTGTAAAAAAAAGTTTTCGAGTTAGAGTTCTCTCTCTCCCTTCCTCTCTCCTCTCTCTCTCTCCTTCCTTCTCTCTCTCTCTTGATATTGGTATTGTATGATTTTTTTTAAACAAAAGTTTGGCAACTTATACGGTGCCCCTTTTGGTTCACTGGGTTTTAAGGGTGGCCGCGCGGGGGGGGCGGGTGTGTGTGTGTGTGTGTGTGTGTGTGTGTGTGTGTGTGTTGTGTGTGTGTGTGTGTGTGTGGCCCGGCCAAAGGGGGAGGGAGGGGGGGGAGGAGGAGGAGGAGGGGAGAGAGAGAGAGAGTACGGGGTTTTGAAATATTCGATATGAAAGCCTTTAAAAGGACCTCCCCCCCTTGAAAAGGGCTATGGCCTTATATCAATAAAATCAGTGTAGGTCCTTCTCTTTTCTCCCCCCCTCTCTCTCTCTCTCCCCCTCTCTCCCATCTCTCTCTCCCCCCCTCTCTCTCTCCCCTCTCTCTCCCCCCCTCTCTCCCCCCTCTCTCCCCCCCCCTCCCCCTTCCCCCCCCCCTTCTCTCCCCCCCTCTTTTTCCCCCTCTTCTCTCCCCCCTCTCTCCCCCCCCCCCTCTCTTCTCCTTTCTCTCTCTCTCCCCCCTCTCTCTCTCCCCCCCCCCCTCCCCCCCCCTCTCTCTCTCCCCCCTTTTCCCCCCCCCTCTCTCTCCCCCCCCTCTCTCTCTCCCTCTCTCTCTCCCCCCCTTCTCCCCCTCCCCCCCCCCCCTCTCCCCCCTCTCTATCCCCCCTCTCTTCCCCCTCTCTCTCCCCCCCTCTCTCTCCCCCCCTCCCTCTCTCCCCCTCTCTCTCCCTCTCTCCTCCCCCCCCTTCTCTCCCCCTCCCTCCCCCCCTCTTTTCCCCCCCTCTCTCTCCCCCCCCTTTTCTTCTCCTCCCCTCTCTCCCCCCCTCTCTCTCTTCCCCCCTCTCTCCCCCCCCTCTCTCTCCCCCCCTCTCTCTCTCCCCCTCTCTCCCCCCTCTCTCTCTCTCCCCTTTTCTTTCTCCCCCCTCTCTCCCCCCCCTCCCTTTTCCCCCCTCCCCCCCCCTCTCTCTCCTCCTCTCTTTTTCTCCCCCCCCCCCCTCTCTCCCCCTCCCCTCTCTCTCTCCTCTCTGTCTCCCCCCCCCTCTCTCTCTCTCCCCCCCTCTCTCTCCCTCTCTCTCTTCCCCCCTCTCTCTCTCTCCCTCTCTCTCTTCCCCCCCCCCCTCTCTCTCATGGGATAGGAAATTGAGATCTCTACTAGCGAACGATTTGAACATTACAGGGAATGCAGACTTTAGAAGAATTATGAGGGACATCTGTCCTGGCTTAGACCCAAAATGTATCGAGACGTAACTGTACGATTCAGTCCAGGGATTAATAACCGTTGTTGCAGCAAATACAGATATATATATATATAGTGTGTGTGTGCGCGCGCG
>JABMCL010002353.1:552500-565000 GCA_018857735.1 Alviniconcha marisindica
GTAATCAAACACTAAAAACATCGCAACACGACAAGTAATTAAACGCTAAAACACCG
This sequence comes from Alviniconcha marisindica, assembly GCA_018857735.1. Classification (NCBI taxonomy): domain Eukaryota; kingdom Metazoa; phylum Mollusca; class Gastropoda; family Provannidae; genus Alviniconcha; species Alviniconcha marisindica. The sequence goes on from JABMCL010002353.1 coordinate 552,557, forward strand.
CATCACAACAGGCAACCACGAGAACATCACAGCACGACAGGCAAAGAAACACCAAAACATATAATCACGACAGGTAAACACTGAAACATCCCATGAGTAGGTATAGCACTGCGTTAGGCCGCTCATGCAGTCTCAGGTGTGTAGGAGCCCTAACCAGGTAAGACGATCCGAACGTCTCGGAAGTGATTAATCAAGCGCAAAATTAAAACAAACATGTGCAGGCTACCAGTAACAAACAAGAAGAGAAGAAAAGAAGTAGAAAAAGCGCACGAACCAAGTTGCGGAAGAATGTTTCATAACTCTGGGAACTTTTCCTCTCGGGAACATCCGCGTGGTTTAACTCTTTGTGCGGAATGTACCATCACGTACGGAATACTCTGCCGCTTCACGCTCCAGTGAGCAGGGTACCGACGATACGGAGGAGTCCACAGTCGTCGAGCGAGCATAAAATAGACATATTTTATGCTTCAGTGACCGCAAACAGCATTAATAATTTGGAGATGACATTCATGTAACCGGCTTAGACTCAAACGGCTGAAGACCTACACAAGTTAATCTCTGAGTGTGCGTGCGTGCGTGTGTGTGTGTGTGTGTGTGTGTGGTGCGTGCGTGCGTGCGTGCGTGCGTGCGTGCGTGCGTGCGTGCGTGCGTGCGTGCGTGTGCCGTGTGCGTGCGTGCGTGTGCGTGCGTGTGTGTGTGTGTGTGCGTGCGTGCGTGTGTGCGTGTGTGTGTGTGTGTAGGGAGGGGTGGTGCAAGGGAATGTTTGGACTTAAATTTCGTTGTTGTCTTTCGCTACTTTCACATACGTATATACACATGTTCTTAAAATGAATGTTGAATATTTGCACATTGACATGTACAGTGTGTTTATCATTTTAAACTGTCTGTTTCAGGTTAAGTAATTTATACCACAATCTGTTGAAGCGTCTCGAAAGGGAAAAAGGTATACACACTGTCTTGAAAGGAAAAAAAAGTACATACACCTACCCCCTCCCCTCTCCCCACGCCCAAAATACGCCTTCTGCAATCTGTCAACTCATATCAAGTGTGAGTGTGAGTGTGTGTGTGTGTGTGTGTGTGTGTGTGTGTGTGCGTGCGTGCGTGCGTGCGTGCGTGCGTGCGTGCGTGCGTGCGTGCGTGCGTGCGTGCGTGCGTGTGTGTGTGTGTGTGTGTAGTGCGTTTTTTGTTTGTTTTTGTTTTGTTTGTATAATACTTTATGTAAATTGTTTTGGTAGGACTATGCTCTACGTGTGTATAGAATATCATATTTAGGTTAATATGTATCATGTGAGCTCTCAGGGCGTTGATGAGCGCATGATAAATGTACATTATTATTATTATTATTATTATTATTATTATTATTATTATATGTACTCTACAGTCAAAAAGATGACTTAGTTCGTGAATTTCAACGACACGCCAACAGCATAGCATCACACCTAAGGACGAGAATGAAGAGGTAGCAATGTTAACCAAAAAAACAAACAACTTTCCTTACATACGCTGATACAAGCAAAACCAGCCACGAGGTCACCACCTTCCACTCCAGCATTCAGTGTATAGACATATGCAATTTCTGAACCTACCTCAGCCCCCCCCCCCCCCTGCTCCCCCCCCCCCCCCCCCACCACACTCCCACCCCCACCCCGCCCCCCTTAAGCACTCTTATTTACTCTAACGTGATTTTTCTTCTGGCCCCGTTTCACACGGTTCGTTCCGACAACGGGCCGACTGCCTTGTTTGCCGTAGGGGCAAGCCCGCTTTACTTGTAGCGCAGTTACTGAATTGATATTTGGGTCACCGAACCAAGAACGCTGGAAAGGCGTGGTGCACGTAAGACCTCGTGTACAACATTAACAACCGGCGCACCAGCCGGTGACTGAGGGATACAGTGGGTTCCCTGTACAGAGGGATGAGGGATACACTGGGTTCCCTGAACAGAGGGATGAGGGATACACTGGGTTCCCTGAACAGAAGGAAGAGGGATACAGTGGGTTCCCTGTACAGAAGGATGAGGGATAATGGTTCCCTGACAGAGATGAGGGATACAGGGTTCCCTGTACAGAGGGATGAGGGATACAGTGGGTTCCCTGTACAGAGGGATGAGGGATACACTGGGTTCCCTGAACAGAAGGAAGAGGGATACAGTGGGTTCCCTGTACAGAAGGATGAGGGATACAGTGGGTTCCCTGTACAGAGGGATGAGGGATACAGTGGGTTCCCTGTACAGAGGGATGAGGGATACAGTGGGTTCCCTGAACAGAAGGAAGAGGGATACAGTGGGTTCCCTGTACAGAAGGATGAGGGATACAGTGGGTTCCCTGTACAGAAGGATGAGGGATACAGTGGGTTCCCTGTACAGAGGGATGAGGGATACAGTGGGTTCCCTGTACAGAGGGATGAGGGATACACTGGGTTCTCTGTACAGAGGGATGAGGGATACAGTGGGTTTCCTGTACAGAGGGATGAGGGATACAGTGGGTTCCCTGTACAGAGGGATGAGGGATACAGTGGGTTCCCTGAGGGATTCGCTGGGTTCCCTGTAGAGGGATGAGGGATACAATGAGTGCCTTGTACAGAGGGATAGGGGATACCGTGGGTTCCCTGAACTGAGGGATATACTGGGTTCCTGTACATGATGAGGGGTACACTGGGTTTTCTGTACAGAGGGATGAGGGATACAATGGGTTCCCTGTACAGAGGGATGAAGGGATGGCTGAAGGATACAATGGGTCCTTTGCACAAGCACTGAGAGGGATGGAGGGATGGCTGAATAATACAGTGGGTTCCCTGAACAGAGGGATGAGGGGATAGCTGAGGGATACAGTGGGTTCTTGTAAAGAGGGATGGGGGATGGCTCAGGGATAGAATGGTTTCCCCTGTACAGAGGGCTGAGGGATACACTGGGTTCTCTAAACAGAGCGATAAAGGATACAGTGGGTTCCTGTAAAGAGGGATGGCGGGCTCTCAGAGCGTAAATCTTTTGGCAAAACCAAACCTCGGTACGCTAGCACACACCATCTCACGCACATAATTATATGCACGTTGACATATACAGGGATGAGGGGAGGCATTGGGGTAAAACATGTCCCTGTATAACAGGCGGGTGGATAAGCGGTGGCAAATGGGGTAGACCATGTCCCTGTATAACAAGCGGGAGAGATGAGAGCTAGGTGGCAAAAGGGGTAGAACCTGTTCATGTAGGTGGACAAAAGCAGGTGGACAAAAGATGGCAAAGGGGTAGTAGAATATGCCCCTGTATGATATGCGGGAGGGATCTGAAGAGTGGCAGTGCTGACCAACTCAGTGGCAGACGTGTACGGAGAGAAGTCAAAGTCAGTGGCAGACATGCACAGACAAGTCAAACTAAGTGGCAGACGTGTATGGAGAGAAGTCAAAGTCAGTGGCAGACATGCATCAGACAAGTCAAACTAAGTGGCAGACGTGTATGGAGAGAAGTCAAAGTCAGTGGCAGACGTGTATGGAGAGAAGTCAAAGTCAGTGGCAGACATGCACAGACAAGTCAAACTAAGTGGCAGACGTGTATGGAGAGAAGTCAAAGTCAGTGGCAGACGTGTATGGAGAGAAGTCAAAGTCAGTGGCAGACATGCACAGACAAGTCAATCTAAGTGGCAGACATGTATGGAGAGAAGTCAAAGTCAGTGGCAGACATGCATGGAGAAGTCAAACTAAGTGGCAGACGTATACGGAGAGAAGTCAAATTCAGTGGCAGACATGCACGGAGAGAAGTCAAACTCAGTAGTCAAAGTCAGTGGCAGACATGCACGGAGAGAAGTCAAATTCAGTAGCAGACATGCACGGAATCAAACTCAGTGGCAGACATGCACTGAGAAGTCAAACTCAGTGGCAGACATGCACGGAGACAAAACAAACTCAGCGGAAGACATGCACGGAGATAACAAATTCAGTGGCAGACGTGCACGGAGAGAAGTCAAACTCAGTGGCAGACATGCACAGAGGCACGACAAACTCAGTGGAAGGCATGCAACGACCAACGAAACAGTTTGATCAAAACCGGATCTTAGGCATCTTGCATGAGTGTCAAACGCGTAGACTTCCTCAAGGCTGACACATCAAAGAAACCACGTATGAAATGAAAACAGTACATATAGACACGTGTGCAAAGAACTGTGTGGTAGGTATTACGGATAAAGCAAAACAAATCAAAACCGCAAACACGCTTAAACAGATGCAGAAACACACAGAAGGCCACAGTAGTGTACACAGTACACGCAATACACTACACTACAACACACACACACACACACATGCACGCACGCACGCACGCACACACACGCACGCACGCACGCACACGTGCGCGCACGCACGCACGCACGCACGCACCACGTCATTTTTGTGGTGTCTAATATCATGTCGATGTGAACGGACATAAAATAAAACATTGATTGATTGATTGATTGACGTCAAGTACACACACACACACACACCACACACACACACACACACACACACACACACACACACACATGACGTCAAGTACACACACACACACACACAACACACACACACACACACACACACACACACACTGTGTTGTGTGGCCAAGCCAAGCATCACACACTCCTAGAAACAGATGCAACGAATGTCACACACACCTCCAGACCGAAATCATGTCGTGTGCTTGTTGAAAGAACTATTTTCATCTCCGTCAAACTGCCACCTCGGTGAGACCTGGGGGGGCAGGCTGAAAAATCCACACAACAAAACCGCGGCCACCACCAAACCGGTTCTGCACCGACTCGCTAACGCAAAGCGAAAAGAAGACGTGGAGACGGGAGAGAGAAAAGAAAGAAAGAAAAAAATTACACAGAGACAGCCGCATATTCAACAACACACCTTCTTCTTCTTCTCTCGCACACTCGCCCCCACATGAATAAGGCGCTGTAATAATCCAGCACTGATCACACAGGCAAACCGCGCAGCAGTCAGAAACTACCAACCGCGCACAAACACCGACTGCAATGACCGACAGACGGAGCGTGGAATGAAAAAAAGAAAAAAAGCGTGATTAGTGCTAAGGAAGCAAAACGTTAATTAATAAGGGTGGACCTACCCTGATGCAGTCTGTCTCTCGCGGGTTGGTCCGTGTGCGGCCAGTCGGGTACATGGCCTCCTGATGACGTCACCAACTCCGCCAGAGCCTTCCCATCATTCCAGTCGGTCTGTTACAAACACGCAGACATACTTGAATGGCGGAGGTAGGAGGGAGGAGGGAGGGGGGGCCAAGTCGCTCGTTTGAATGGAAAACGATCGTAATGTACATTTTGATGACTGGCAAAGGTTGGGGCCGTTTCTTGAAGGTAAGGCAATGGTGCACACGTGTATAGGTAGGTGTACAGCTCGGCCAACCGTTAGCTGCTTGCTGTTTTACGACAGCTACTGGCAGCAACTGACAGTGCCATGGTCACAGTCAGTTCATTAGTTACAGTTCCTGGATTTTAACGTCCCTGTCAGTCGCACAGGGTCACCTCAAGATGAATTCAGATTCAGTTAATTAGGTTGTTTTAACGTCCCATCGAGAACACATAGGGTCACCTCAAGATAATCAGTTTGTTAGGTAGTTTTAACGTCACATCAAGCGCACTGGGACACCTCAAGATGAATACAGATTCAGTTAGTCAGGTAGTTTTAACGTCCTGTCAATCACTGACACAGGGTCACCTCAAGATGAATACAGATTCAGATAGTCAGGTAGTTTTAACGTCCTGTCAATCACTGACACAGGGTCACCTCAAGATGAATACAGATTCAGATAGTCAGGTAGTTTTAACGTCCTGTCAATCACTGACACAGGGTCACCTCAAGATGAATACAGATTCAGATAGTCAGGTAGTTTTAACGTCCTGTCAATCACTGACACAGGGTCACCCCAGGATGAATACAGATTCAGTTAGTCAGGTAGTTTTAACGTCCTGTCAATCACTGACACAGGGTCACCTCAAGATGAATACAGATTCAGATAGTCAGGTAGTTTTAACGTCCTGTCAATCACTGACACAGGGTCACCTCAAGATGAATACAGATTCAGATAGTCAGGTAGTTTTAACGTCCTGTCAATCACTGACACAGGGTCACCTCAAGATGAATACAGATTCAGATAGTCAGGTAGTTTTAACGTCCTGTCAATCACTGACACAGGGTCACCTCAAGATGAATACAGATTCAGATAGTCAGGTAGTTTTAACGTCCTGTCATCTTGACAGGGTCACCAAATGAATACAATTCAGTTAGTCAGGTAGTTTTAACGTCCTGTCAACACGCACAGGGTCAACCCCAGGATGAATACAGATCAGTTAGTCAGGTAGTTTTAACGTCCTGTCAATCACTGACAGCAGGTCACCCCAGGATGAATACGATTCAGTTAGTCAGGTAGTTTTAACGTCCTGTCAATCTGCACAGGGTCACCTCAAGATGAATCAGATTCAGTAATAGGTAGTTTTAACGTCCGGGCATCGACTGAACACATAGGGTCACCCCAGGATGAATACAGATTCAGTTAGTCAGGTAGTTTTAACGTCCTGTCAATCACTGACACAGGGTCACCTCAGAGATGAATACAGATTCAGTTAGTCAGGTAGTTTTAACGTCCTGTCAATCACTGACACAGGGTCACCTCAAGATGCAATACAGATTCGTTAGTCAGGTAGTTTTAACGTCCTGTCAATCACTGACACAGGGTCACCTCAAGATGAATACAGATTCAGTAGTCAGGTAGTTTTAACGTCCTGTCAATCACTGACACAGGGTCACCTCAAGATGAATACAGATTCAGTTAGTCAGGTAGTTTTAACGTCCTGTCAATCACTGACACAGGGTCACCTCAAGATGAATACAGATTCAGTTAGTCAGGTAGTTTTAACGTCCTGTCAATCACTGACACAGGGTCACCTCAAGATGAATACAGATTCAGTTAGTCAGGTAGTTTTAACGTCCTGTCAATCACTGACACAGGGTCACCTCAAGATGAATACAGATTCAGTTAGTCAGGTAGTTTTAACGTCCTGTCAATCACTGACACAGGGTCACCTCAAGATGAATACAGATTCAGTTAGTCAGGTAGTTTTAACGTCCTGTCAATCACTGACACAGGGTCACCTCAAGATGAATACAGATTCAGTTAGTCAGGTAGTTTTAACGTCAGCTGCACACGGTCACCTCAGGACGAATCCAGATTCAGAATTTCAAAGAGGCGTGCACAGTGGTGCGTAGCAGAAACTGCCAAACACAAAAACTAAATCAAGCCCTGTGTGCACGTACAGGCGCCTTCCTCCCCCCCCCACCCCCCCCTCCCCGCCACCACCACCGTCCACCCGACCCCCCACCCACCCCACCCTTCCTACCCGCTGCCTCGCTACCCCTCGCTACCCCCCTTGCTTAATTGCTGTTGTGCTGCATGTAGTTACAAACGACAGGCCAATGCCCGTGAGAGGAAATCAGGCGTGACTTTCGATTTTTGCCTGCGGGGGTTGTCGCTGCCTTTTGTTTGAACTGACATCCTCTGCGCTATAGGGACAGACAAGCCATTCAGGCCCCCCCCCCCCCCTGCACCCCACAACCTCACCCCAACTTCCTTCCCACCCTCCTCCTTCCGTCCCGTTCACACACACACACACACACACACACACTGTGACAAACACACACACACACACACACACACACACACACACACACACACAGCTCAGCTTTGGCCAATGGATGGAACCTTTCAGGGTAAACACCAGCACGCTATACGCACAGACACACGTTATGATTCAGCACCGCCATCAGTGAAATTTCTATTCCTTATTGCTTTGACGACAGTATACGAGCAAGAGGGCCAGCTCTGGATCAACAGCCTGTGGAACTAGAACCAATATGCTGGCCTGTGCAACTAGCCGAGTACTAGGGCCGGTTCTGGATTTCTAGCCTGTGGAAAGGGCACCGGCAAGACAGCCGTTTCTGGATTACAAACCTGTGGAACTATAGCAGCTGCAGTAATTACGAGGGCCAGTTGTGGGTCATTCGCCTGTCAAACTGACGCCAGTGAGAGGGCCAGGTCTATGGCATTAGCATGTCGAACTGACCTAATGAGAGGGCCAATTTTACATCATTATTAGCCTCTGGAACTGACTCAAGAAGAAGGCTAGTTCTACATCGTTAGCCTGTGGAACTGGCCCCGGTAAAAGATCCGCTCTAGATAATCAGCTCGTTGAACTGGTCAGAGTAAGAGCGTCAGGTCAGACGACAGGAATAAAATCTAGGTCAAGGTTATCTAGGTCAAGGTCATCTTGCTCAAGGTTATAAAAAAAATCGGCTAAAACAGAGAACACTCGAACGAACGATTTTTTTTATTTTTTATTAACGAGGGTAATGGAATAAGTACAATACTTCTTTTTTTTTTACATCCAGCCCTCGGGCAAAAACAAAACAAAAAACCTTTAACAAAACAAAACACAACAACAAAAACAATCGAAAAGAAAATAATTATCAACTCGAGAGCTCAGGAGCTGTGTGAAAGTCAAGTTGCACATCCTGGACACCCTGTCCCTAAATTAAATAGTCCGTACAGTCTCTTATAATCTCCCCCCCCCCCCCCCCCCCCACCCCCACCCCCGCCCCCCGCCCCCATACCCTACCCCCTTTCTCCCCATCCCTAATAAGCCGTACGGTTTCTGTGGACGTTAAGCACCATGTTTACTTACTTACTGTGGATCAAAAAGTAACACTAAACGAACGACTGAATAATAGAGAACACACGTACCTTATTTTTTGTACACGTTTAGTCAACCACTCACTCGTTCTGGCTCAAGACACATGTCAGCAACAATAACCAGTGAAGATGTCAGCAACAATAACCAGTGAAGATGTCAGCAACAATAACCAGTAAAGATGTCAGCGACAATAACCAGTGAAGACGTCAGCAACAATAACCAGTAAAGATGTCAGCAACAATAACCAGTAAAGATGTCGGCGACAATAACCAGTAAAGATGTCAGCAACAATAACCACTGAAGATGTCAGCAACAATAACCAGTAAAGATGTCAGCGACAATAACCAGTAAAGATGTCAGCGACAATAACCAGTAAAGATGTCAGCGACAATAACCAGTAAAGATGTCGGCAACAATAACCGGTAAAGATGTCAGCAACAATAACCAATAAAGAACTGCTGTGTTTGTAGATCAGCTGTTTCAGTCTTGAACAGTGCGGGCTGTTTTGGATACTTAGCCTGTAGAACAGACCCTAGAAAGATGACCGGTATCATTTTTTGACCGTTGGCGCGACGTTGTAGCGTGAAAGGGCGACCCTAAGACTAAGAGGTGCACTTTTGTAAAAGACAATTAATTTGATAAATCGTTCGCATCTAGTGTGAGCCCGAAGCTCACAATACGAAACAGTGGGATCGACAGAGGTGTAAAGAATAAAGATAGCAATGAAGGACTATGGATAAAAATAAAATAAAATAAAAACAACTTCGTTAACTTCTTTCTATTCAATTACGACACGCGCGCGCGCGCGCACACGCAAACAGCAGCACGACGCACACAACACACACACGCACACACCACACGCCACACAACACACACACACACACACAACACACACACACGCACACACAGGCACACACAGCACACACACATCACACAACACACACACACACACCCACACACCACACACACACACACACACACACACATCGATCACACACACACACACACACAACACACACACACACACACACACACACACCACACACACACACACAGGCATACACACACACGCACACACACACACACACACACACACACACACACACACACAGGTACACACACACACACAGCACACACACCATCACACACACACAACACACACACACACACACACACACACACACGTACACACACACACACACGCATGCACACACACACATACACACACACACACACACACACCACACACCACACACACACACACACACACACCACACACACACACAACACACACAGCATACACACACACACACACACACACACACACACACACACACGCACGCACGCACGCACGCACACACACACACACAACACATACACCCCCCCCCCCCCCCCCCCCCCACCCCACCCCGCACACAGATAAGCCATACACCGATCTATTCAGTTGACGCTGATCAGCCTCACTCGTCTCCCCACGTCCGTTGTGCTGTTCAGGTTGTATTACACTGAGCACACTGACCGCGGGAAGAAAGAAAGCAAGCGACAGGAAGAAAGAAAACAAGACACGGACACACTGGACCAGGGTCCCAAGCCGGCACAGCTAGCCTACCCGTTTTGTCAGTCTTGGAAGGATGGGGAAATTTGGGGCGAGGTCAAGCCTCTGCCTTTTTGCGAGGCCACAGGGGGTCCTAGCGGTGGGCATTTTTTTTTGGGGGGGGAGGGGGGGGGGGGGGGGGGGGGGGGTAGAGGGTTGGGGTGGAGGTCCGTTCGTTCGTTAGATTTGGGCTTTCTAATAATGAATAGAACAGATCTAGGGAAATGTACTCACCTATAGGACGACACACAAAGGCTCAATGAAACACAAGCAGTTTCGACAGAAAGTCTTCGTCAGGTGCAAGAAGAGAGATAGAAAATAATAAAAGAAGAAGGAAAAAAAGAAGAAGATAGACAAGGAGCTTATATATAAAAAAAAAAAAAAAAAAAAAAAATGTTAAGAATATATACCAATTCCTTGTCGATCTTCTTCTTTGCTTCCTTCTTTTATTATTATCTGTCTATCTTCTTACACCTGGCAGAAAGTCCTGGTCAGGTGTAAGAAGATAGATAGATAATAATGAAAGAAGAAGAAAGCAAAGAAGAAGATAGACAAGGAGTTGGTATATATTCTTATAGCAAAGAAGAAGATAGACAAGGAGTTGATGTAAAACAATGTTAAGAATATATACCAACTCCTTGTCGATCTTCTTCTTTGCTTCCTTCTTTTATTATTATCTATCTATCTTCTTACACCTGACGAAGACTTTCTGTCGACAGCGCTTGTGTTTCATTGTTCCTTGTGTTTCGTCGTATAGGTGAGTACATTTCCCTAGATCTGTTCTATTTTGTCAACCTCACCAGCAGTTGTTTACTCATTCCAAATAATAAATATGTCCATAAAGACTATTCTAAGCGCATTTTCCTACGTGATTTTTACCGTGAAATTAGAAACACTCGTGTAAATCTCGTCAGTTGTAGCCAGCTCGCAAAGACTCGACTCGCTGGCTGCGACAAAACTTACACAACTCGTAGAAACAGAACAGATCTAGGGAAATGTACTCACCAATGCGATGAAACACAATGAAACAATAGTAAACAAGTATCATTGGCGGGAGCTGCCACAAGTATGATTTTTGTCGCGACAAAAGTGTGCTTGTCGCTCGCTAAACGTTTGTTGCGACAAACATATTTTTGTCGCATACTTTTGTCGCGACAAACACGTGTTTGTAGCGACAAAATCATACTTGTGGCAGCTCCCGCCAATGATACATAAGAGCTTTCGACAAAAATTGTCTTCTTTGGGCGTAAGAAGAGAGACAGACGACGAAAGAAGAAGGAAGCAAAGGAGAGGACAGACAAGGGGCTGATGTACATTAATTTACGTATTCACTCTTAACATTTTTGTATATCAGCTTCTTCTTGTCTGTCCTCTTCCTCGCTTCCTTCTTCTTTCGTTGTCTGTCTCTCTTCTTACACCCGAAGAAGACGATTTTTGTCGAAAGCGCTTGTGTGCTATTGTTTCCTTGTGTTTCGTCGCATTGGCGAGTACATTATTTTCATTAGCTCTGTTCTATTTTGTCAACCTCACCAGCAGTTGTTCACTCATTCCTTACACACCTCCTGCTTCTTACTTCCTTGGTTAAACCACTCAAACGCATTCAGTAATAATTAAGCTCTACGCATAACTGATTGTGACGGTACGCCCCTTTAAACGGCACCAGCCGTTCCGTTGGATTCCATGCAACCTACCCCGTTGCAGGAGAAGCGGGTGGCCAGCCCAGTGACACACATTGTGTTCACTGACGGCGCTGCGGCAGCTAGACTGCGTCAATCGATGGGGTTGGCAAGGCCGGAACACCAGCATCAAAGGATTAGGATCGACAGTCATTGTTAGGCAGCGGATTGAGATCTGTGCCAGTGAGAGTGGGACCGGGCGCTTGTTGTTGTTGTTGTTGTTGTTGTTGTTGTTGTTGTTGTTGTTCTTCTTCTTCTTCTTCTTCTTCTTCTTCTTCTTCTTCTTCTTCTTCTTCTTCTTTTTTACTGTTTATTCACTTGATTTTATTAAGCTTTTTATTCTAATTAAGCGAGGGAAACTGTCTAGTATTTAATTACGTTTTTATGTACTTGTTACTATTTGTCAAAGGCAGACAACTGAATTTCCTTTTTAAGGATTAAT
>JABMCL010002353.1:567500-582500 GCA_018857735.1 Alviniconcha marisindica
CAACCCCTCCAACAACGTAGGCAGCCAACAGATTAACAACCAGGGTGTGTTTACCAGTCTTCAACAACCCACCAAACCCACAACCGTGAACAGCTGCACCCGTCGGTAACAACCGAAAGGGTAAACACTGACATAAACTGCCCATGCAACCATGAATCATGGAACTTGCCTTAACCACCGACAGGTACCCTTTTTCTTACGTAAACATGGTGCTTAACGTCCACAGAAACCGTACGGCTTATTAGGGACGGGGAGAAGGGGGGGGGGGGGGGGGGAGGTATGGAGTGGTGGGGGGGGGGGGGGGGGGGGAGGGAGATTGTATACCTATCGCTACACTGTCACCACCAGAATGACTTCTGCATTAAGAAGGGCACGGGTGAGAGCCATTTTAATGTTTCAGTAGGAAGTGATGGACAAAGTCACAGGACAGCGTCCACAAACCACAACCTTTTTTGAAGAGAAAGGAGAGCCGAAGAGGTATCGAACCGAGGTCCTTCCGCTTACCAGCCTAACGCTTTACCGCTAGGCCACACCGGCTGACACTGAGCACTATGTGGGTAGGTAGGTAGGTAGTGTTGCTTAATGTCCTCAGATGTCAGTTGACATATTAGGGACAAGCTGAGACCAATGCCGAAGCATGGTTCAATATAGCTTTACGTCCACGGAAACCAGAAGGCTCGTTAGGACGGACAGCCCAGGACGGCCACCTCGACTCTCACACAGCTCCTGAACTATGCAATATGTGGGCAAGGACAGAGAAGATATACAACTACTGCACCCGCTGTGTGTTAACTGTCCGTCGCTTAATTCTCTCCACTCAGCCGTGTTGCCAGCCGTTTACAGTCTGAGTGCATGCCCTCCGCAAACACCCAAGCGTGATCGTTGCATGCTGTTCCAAATGAAAACACAAAAGTGGCCCGCAGGCACGTATCGTCTGTAAACGGCGACTGAAGAGTGACAATTTTGCGCGTTGCTGAGATCCAGAGCGCCATCTTGGGAGCAGCGGTATCGTAGTGAGTCATTAACCCCTTCACTGCCATGATGTCACTTGTAAACGATCAACAAAAGCGCAAAATGTGAAACTCCTAAGCCTTTTGGTCTTCATTTTCGCACTGGCATGTGAAAGGAATTTCATCGAAATTCGTAGCATTGAAAGTAGATGTGTTATAGGACCGGAAAATATACTGTTTGCAGGCGCGTCCGTGCATCTTTCAGCCCGGAAGTTTTACAGGCTGGGGCAGTGAAGGGGTTAAGACTCAGGGAAAATGTTGACAGTGATGAGCGTATAACTATAGGCGACATCTTTATCCTAGTGAGTCATTAAAAATCAGGGAAAATGTTGACACTGATGTGAGTATATAGGCGACATCTTTATCCTAGTGAGTCATTAAGAATCAGGGAAAATGTCAACACTGATGTGCATATACTTTTACAGGCAACATCTTTATCCTAGTGAGTCATTAAGAATCAGGGAAAATGTTGACACTGATGTGACATCTTCATCCTTGTGAGCCATTAAGAATCAGGGGAAATGCTGACACTGATGTGCGTGTATAGGTGACATCTTTATTCTAGTGAGTCATGATAGTTCAGGAGCTGTGTGAGAGTCGAGGTGGCCGTCCTGGGCTGTCCGTCCTAACGAGCCTTCTGGTTTCCGTGGACGTAAAGCTATACTGAACCATGCTTCGGCATTGGTCTCAGCTTGTCCCTAATATGTCAACTGACATCTGAGGACATTAAGCAACACTGCCTACCTACCTAGTGAGTCATTAAGAATCAGGGAAAATGTTGACATTGATGTGCGTATATAGGCGACATCTTTATTCTAGTGAGTCATTAAGAATCAGGGGAAATTCTGACAGTGATGCGCGTATTGATATACGCGCACACAGACACAGAAACAACACCCCCAGGCATCGGAGTACACTCTATGATCTCCTTTCCAGCACGCTCATGACTACAACAGATACGATGAGCTGCTATGGAAACAGATAGACTGTGACGTCACCATCGAGGGTCTGATTTTGTAATGTAGTTTGTGTTTTGTCCTAATAAATAGCGTTCTTTTGAACCTTTTATGTGTTTGAACCTTGTTTTTAGAAAGCTAGCAGTCATTCTTTTTGTAATGTAGTTTTAGACCTGCTCCGTTCTCATCTGATCCTGATACAAATCGTCTGAGAGCCAATGGAAACTCTGGTATCGTATGATTAATAAGCATTCTTGATAAACCGAACCTATCTAATGCATTTAATGCATATGCTACGGATACCAAGTGCTGCTGAAACACACACACACACACACACACACACACACACACACACACACACACACACACACACACACACACACACACACACACACACACACACACACACACACACCCAGTATTTAGAGCCTTTTTCAACTCTGCTCCCAAGCTCTGGAATGCTCTACCACAAACAATCAGGAAAGCAGACTCCTTGGCAGTGTTCTGCTGACGTCTGCAAACGCACCTGTTCTGTGAATGACTTGGCACCATGAGTCTTTTTTGTTTGTTTGTTTTTATTTAACTATCATGACTATTTCTCATTACCAGATAGACACACAGACAGTCACAGACAGACAGACACACAGACAGTCATGCACGCACGCACGCACAAACAAGCACGCGTGCACACACACACACACACACACACACACACACACACACACACACACACACACACAGCCGACAGACAGACGGAGACAGACGGAGACAGAGACAGACAGAGACAGTGAAGCAGCATACAACGAGAGAGAGAGAGAGAGAGAGAGAGAGAGAGAGAGAGAGAGAGAGAGAGAGAGAGAGAGAAGCACACAACTAGCCCCTAAAATCAAATAACAAACGGTAAAAAGCAAATGTTCAAACAAGGGCACTAACTGCGACATTTTAGAGTCCGAAGGTAGCCAAACAGAGACATTGCTCTCCCTTGAAGAAACATTTCTCCCCCCCCCTCCCCCCCCCGCTCACAAGAAATGCAAGTAGGCTGAAGCAATCTGTTTGGCCATTCAAACATCTAAATTAAAGCCATTAAAAAATAAAATAAAATAAATAACTAAACGCTCGGAAAATCTCCCAATTGCACTCTGTCTAGCCTTTCGAAATATTTCCCTTTTGCTGCATTTAAAAATATGTTCATTTGTTGATGACTTTACTGAGGAGCTTGCAAAAGTAAAACTAACTGGCCCCCGTCCCGTCCACCCCGCCAACGGAAAAACAAAGAACAAGTATGTAAGTAACTTGGTGTTTTACGCCCAGTCAACCTTTACGGTTATATCAGGGCGTAAACTAAGAAGAACTCGAACAAGTAACAAAATAATGTCACGGAGAAAGATAACCGTTCATGGGTTTGCTTTTTAAAGAGTAAATTCGACTGTTTTAGAATGTCAGAAGGCGATGAGAAATTCAACAAAACTAATGAACTTCGGAAGCGGCTCGTGCACACCATGAAAGAACGACAACTCAGACAAAGGCAGAAGACAAATGCTGAGAAATTCAACAGAACTGACAAACGAAGTGGCACGCGCACACCACTGACTAAGAAGGAACGACAACTCAGATAAAGGTAGAAGTCGAATGAGAGATTCATCATAGTTCAGGAGCTGTGTGAGAGTCGAGGTGGCCGTCCTGGACTGTCCGTCCTAACGAGCCTTCTGGTTTCCGTGGACGTAAAGATAAATTGAACCATGCTTCGGCATTGGTCACAGCTTGTCCCTAATATGTCAGCCGACATCTGAGGACATTAAGCATCACTTCATCATCATCATGAGAGATTCAACAAAACTGGCAAACAGAGAGGCGACCATAAAGAAAGAAAGAACGACAACTTAGATATGGCCGCAGAAGTCGAATGAGAAATTCAACAACTAAACTGACGAACCGGAAGAGGCATGCGCACACCCTAACGAAAGAAAGAAAGAACGACAACTCACTGTGAAATTGCTTATCCGCGTCGCTGTCAGTCGCTTCTGTACTCTCTCCATGGTGGCGTTGTATCCCGGTCCTCCCACGCGCGTGAAGTAGGAGAGGTACAAAATGGCCGACTTCTCGTCCAGCTGCGGACTACAGAGGTCCTCGGGTCGAAGCACCAGCGGGATGTCGAAATGTTGTTTCGCCAGCTCCATGGCCCGTCGACAGTTGTTGAGCCTGAAACAGCCCAGGAGTAAAAGCCTGACACAATCGCCATGCATTGCAATCAACCCGTCAACAATTCAGTGTTGAACTTGAAACAGTCGGGAGTAAAAAAAAAAGCCTGACACAATCACCATGCATTGCAATCAACCCGTCAACAGTTCAGTGTTGAGCCTGAAACAGTCAGGAGTAACAGCCTGACAATCACCATGCATTGCAATCAACACGTCAACAATTCAGTGTTGAGCCTTGTAACAGTCAGGAGTAAAAGCCTGACACAATCAGCCATGCATTGCAATCAACACGTCATCAGTTCAGTGCTGAGCTTGAAACAGTCGGGAATAACAGCCATTTACCCGTCGACAGTTGTTGAGCCTGAAACAGTCGGGAGTAACTTGACAACCTGACACAGTCGCCAGGCATTGCCACCTTCCCGTTGACAGTCGTTGAGCCTGAAAATGTCGGGAGTAACACCCTGACACAATCACCATGCATTGCCATCTAGCTGTCGACAGTCGTTGAGACACACAGAACTGGAATAAGCCTAACAGCCTGATTTTATTTTATTTTAAAAATAATAATCGTGGCCATGCATTGCCAGTCGACAGCTGTTAAGCCCGAAACAGTCAGGAGTAACAGCCTGATATCGTTGACAGCTGCTGAACTTGAAATAGCCAAGTGTAGACCCAACAGCCTGATTTTTTAAAAATCGTCAAGAGTACGAGCCTGACACAGTCGCCATCATTGTCATCTACCCCTCGACAGTTGTTGAGCCTGAAACAGTCCGGGAGTAACAGCCTGACACAGTCACCATGCATTGCCATCTACCCGTCGACAGTTGCTGAACTTGAAACAGCCAGGAGTAGGCCTAACAGGCTGACTTTTTTTCATAATCGTCATGCATTGCCATCTACCCGTCGACAGTTGCTGAACTTGAAACAGCCAGGAGTAGGCCTAACAGGCTGACTTTTTTTCATTCAGCCATGCATTGCATCTACCCGTCGACAGTTGCTGAACTTGAAACAGCCAGGAGTAGGCCTAACAGGCTGACTTTTTTTCATAATCGTCATGCATTGCCATCTACCCGTCGACAGTCGTTGAGACTGAAACAGTTGTCGTCTAAGGAAGCTGATGAGTTTAGTTCTTACTTGTCATCTCAAGTAACCTGACAAGTTCGGTTCTTCGTTAAATGACATCTCAAGTAAGCTGACAAGTTCAGTTCTTATTTGCCATCTAAAGTAAGGTGACAAGCTTAGTAAGTAAGGTAAGTAAGTTGGTGTTTTACGCCCAGTCAACCAGTACGGTTATATAACTCAGGGCGTACTTACTTGTCATCTGAGTAAGCCAAAATTTTTAGCTCTTACTTGTCGTCTCAAGTAAGCTGAGAAGTTCAGTTCTTCGTTGCTTGTCATCTAAAGCAAGCTGGCAAACTTAGTTCTTACTTGCCATCTACAGTAAGCTGGCAATGTTAGTTCTTACTTGTCATCTACAGTAAACTGGCAATGTTATTGTTTACTTGTCATCAACAGTAAGCTGGCAAGCTTGGTTCTTACTTGTCATCTTCAGTAAGCTGGCAAGCTTAATTCTTACTTGTCATCTACAGTAAGCTGGCAAGGTAATTTCTTACTTGTCATCTTCAGTAAGCTGGCAAGGTAATTTCTTACTTGTCATCTTCAGTAAGCTGGCAAACTTAATTCTTACTTGTCATCTACAGTAAGCTGGCAAGGTAATTTTTTACTTGTTATCTACAGTAAGCTGGTAAGGTTAGTTCTTACTTGTCATCCTTGTTGAGGGAGCGCCATTGGGGAGCAATGCCAGGCTTGCAGAAGTCCAACAGCGCGCTGAAACATGGAAGGACATTGTCAAGGAGTCGTGTAGACCGTCAACGGACACTAGTGGTGATACTGACGACGATAAAGAAGATGATGGTGATGACAGTGAGGAGGCGGAAAAGGGAGAAGAGAAAAAGAGGGACGTAGGACATGTGTGATAATGATTACTTTCGGGGAGGGGCGGGGGGTGGGGGAGGGGGGGAGGGTGATATCGCTGCAGCGAACAAGAGGACACACACACACACACACACACACACACACACACACACACCACACTACCTGTTCTGTACCCCAACACGACGACGACAGATTAACACATTGAGCCAGTGACAGCCAGCAGAAGAAGGGAAAAAAAGAGACACTGACAGACACAGCAACAAAATCAGACGCAGACAGATAGGTGAGCATGCATGCAGAGGGGCAACCAACTGGCAAGCAGTCACGCTGACAGACACGCAGGCACGCATGCAGACACGCATTGAAGCAGATAGACACGCAGGCACGCACGCTGACAGACATGATATGCAAGCACGTACGCAGACAGACACATCCAAACGTGTCTCCGCAAAGCTCTTGTGGCAAACCAAACCACGTGCCTCAAACCGGAAGCAGCACGTGACACCTAGCCTGTATCTGTCTAACTCTTTCTCTTACCAGCCTCCAGCTGTCTCATGGAACCAACTTCCTGTTTCTGTCCGTCACAGTTCTACCCTTGTCAGTTCTGTTAAATATTCCAGCCTTGAAAAACTTTTCTCTGTTCAAAAACCTTTTTTTCAGTCCCATTGCCTTGAGATACGTGTGTGTGTGCGTGCGTGCGTGCGTGCGTGCGTGCGTGTGTGTGTGTGTGTGTGTGTGGTGTGTGCGTGCGTGCGTGTCGTGAGTGCGTGCGCGCGTGCGTGCGTGTGTGCGTGCGTGCGTGTGTGTGTATGTGCTTGTGTATTGTGTGCATTGAATCTTGAAAACATGAACATTTAAAAATGTGTAAGCGCTCAGGACCTGTGCGGGTTAGGCGCTCTAAGTATATACCCACAATTATAATTCTTCTTCTTCTTCTTCTTATTATTATTAGCTGACTTACTGCAGCGCCACGCCGTCGTTCCAGTCGGTGGTGAGGTTGTTGATCTGGCACTCAGGGATGACGGCCCGTAACCATGCCAACATCCAACGCCTGTGCTGAGCCGCCCCCAGCCCGCCCTGGTAGCGCAGCACCAGCAGCCAGATGAGTGCCAGGATCAGCTTGCTGTTGCCTTCCGCCACGTCTGAACTGTCTGCAAGGCCACCAGTCAACCAGTCAGTTATCTCGTCAACCAACCAACCAACCAACCAATCAACCAACCAATCCATCCCAGGACCAGCTTACTGTTGCCCTCCGCCACGTCTGAACTGTCTGCAAGGTCACCAGTCAGTTATCTCGTCAACCAGCCAATCCATCCAAGGACAACAACAACAACAGCAGCAGCAAAACAACAACAAAAGAGAGAGACAAAAAACAAAACAAAAAAGACCACAAAAAACAACAAAAAAAGGACTACTCGCGTTCTAATAATAATAATAAAGAGGATTTCTAAAGCGCCCATCTACCACACAAGGTGGCAGCACAAGGCGCTTTACAATAACACTACACACACACACACACACACACACACCGACACACCACACACACACACACACACACACACACACACACACACACAGCAGACACACATACACACACAGCACTACACACACACACACACACACACACACACAACGACATACACACACACAACACACAACCACACACACACACACACACACACACACACACACACACACACACACACACACACACACACACACACACACACACACAGCATCGAAACGAGGGATGGGCAGGGCTGTGAAAAACAGTTTAGAAATAATTATTAAACAGGTGCGTCTTGAGGGCGGCTTTGAAAGAGGAGGTAGAATCAGAGTGGCGGAGTGTTTGAGGCAAATTGTTCCAGACAGATGGGCCAGCATAAGAAAAAGATCTTTCACCAAATGTTTTTGTGTTTACACGGGGGGTGACAAAGGTTCGTGTATCAGATGCAGATCGTAACCGTCATGCTGGAGTATAAGGTTGAAGGTAGACGGACAGATACTCAGGGGCTGTTCCAGAGATGGAATTGAAACAGATAGTTGAAATTTTGTATTGAATGCGATGTGTTACTGGTAGCCAATGCAGAGTTTGAAGAATAGGATGGATGTGGTCAGATTTCTTAGCTTTACACACAAGCCTTGCTGCTGCATTCTGAACTTTTTGAAGTTTGTCTAGTAAGTACTGAGGGCAACCTGAAAGTAAAGAGTTACAGTAGTCTAAGCGAGAGAGGACAAGAGAGCATACAAGGGTTTGGGTTGCTTGAGTGGTGAGAAGGTGTCGTATGGAACTGATATGCCTGATTTGTATGTATGCGGCTTTACACGTGTTGCTTATGTGTTGAGACATGCTGAGATTCGAGTCCAGGGTTACACCGAGGTTTTTAACAGACGACACAAATGGGACATCGGCGTCTCCGATGTGAATGACACACGGCAAAGGACTGTGGACAGACATTCTATTTGAAAGTATGATCATGGCTTCAGTTTTGTTGTCATTTCGTTGAAGTTTGTTTGCGGTCATCCAAGACTTGACATCTGTAGTGCAGTTCTGGAGAGTTTCTATCGACTGGTGAATTGCGTCTAGTGTACTAATCTTGTAGAGTTGGTTGTCATCAGCGAAAGCATGATGATTGACTGCGTGCTTGCTTACTAGGTTAAAGAGAGGTTGGGTGTAGAGTATGAAAAGCACAGGGCCCAGTACAGAACCCTGAGGAACGCCATAATGGAGCGTAGTATGCTGAGACTGCAGACTATTTATGGTGACTGCATGTGTTCTTTTACAAAGATAAGACGAAAACCAAAATGGAGCAGGTCCAGAAATGCCAAAAGAGTGCAGAAGTCGGGTAAGGAGAATTTGGTGATCTATTGTATCGAAGGCTGCTGAGAGATCTAAGAGTGTTAGAATGCATAACTTGTTGTTATCCATAGCTGTTAGAAGGTCGTTAACGATCCTGAGCAGGGCAGTTTCTAAAACAAGATCCAAACGTATAAAGGTTAAAAAGAACGCTTTTTTTTTTTAAAGCACAAAACATTGCGAATTTTCGGGGTAATCCCCATTTTCACACACTTTTGTACAGATTCTGTCCCCTTTACTCTTACTCTTAATCAGCGTTAGGCTATAATTATTGATTGACAGCCCGCGTACGTGGGGGAGCGGGACGGGGGGGACGGGGGTGTCAGTCACAATGTTAGTCCGTCATTATGTACAGGACCATAATAAAAACATTTATGTCTGCAAGTGTGTGTGTGTGCGCGCACGCGCGCGTGTGTGTGAGTGTGTGTGTGTGTGTGTGTGTGTGTGTGTGTGTGTGCGTGCGTGCGTGCGTGCTGTGCTCGTGTGGTGTGTGTGCTGTGCGTACTGGTGCGTCGTGTGTGTTGGCGTGCGTGCGTGTGTTGTGTGTGTGTTGTGTGTGTGTGTGTGTGTGTGTGTGTGCCCGCGCGCGTGTGTGTGTGTGTATGTGTGGTGCGTGCGTGCGTGCGTGTGTTTGTGCGTACGTGCGTGTGTGTGTTTGCGCGCGTGCGTGTGTGCGTGTGTGTGTTTGTGTGTGGTGTTTGCGTGATACGGCGCGGCGCTGCGGTGTGTGTGTGTGTGTGTGTGTGTGTGTGTGTGTGTGTGTGTGTGTGCTGCTGTGTGTGTGTGTGTGTGTGTGTGTTGTGTGTGTGTGTGTGTGTGTGTGTGTGGTGCTTGTGTGTGTGTTGTGTGTGTTGTGTGTGTGTGTGTGTGTGTGTGTGTAGTGTGCGTGCCTTTGTGTGTGTGTGTGTGTGCGTGTGCGTGCGTGTGCGTGCCTTTGTGTGTGTGTGTGTGTGTGTGTGTGTGTGTGTGTGTGTGTGTGTGCGTGCGTTGTGTGTGTGTGTGTGTGTGTGTGTGTGTGTGTGTGTGTGCGTGTGCGCGTGCGTGTGTGTGTGTTCTCAGGATTGCTGACTGTTTGAGAGGAGGCGTGTGGAGCCAGCATTATTTAGGGGATTGCGCCATACAACAAATCTTTATTGTTATCGTTATCATTTCATGACTAGTGTTTTGCCCTGATAAGACGGCTACAGTGAGGTGTGAATACACACATAGAAACAGATTTTGACTTGTGCTTTGATATAATTAATTGGCTGCCTGTGCATGACCGTCTTTTCCGTAAGCTGCCTTTTGTTGTTTATCGTTCCGTCCATAAAAACCTGCCACTGTGTTTATCTGACCTCATTCCGCCATGTACTCCATCTCTTTTTCTCTGATCGGCGAGAGAGTCATTTCTTGGTGTTCATGGGTTCATGGGCTCAAGAACAAAGCGATGTGGTCAGCGAGCCTTCAGATATAATTATCGCCCCTTCCCAGTGGAATGTCCTGCCCAGCAGCATCAGGGAGACAGACTTTATTCATTGTTCCCGGTCCGCTGTTAAGACACACTTCTTTGATCGCATCTCATAATTTGTCTTCCAACTTGTCTTTACTGACTCTCTCTGTCTCTCTGTCTGTCTGTCTGTCTCTCTCTCTCAGCTCATTGTGCTTCTACCGGTGTGCGTGTGTCAAAATGCATGCGTGAGTGCGAGATAGCGGGTGAGTGCCAGTGTGTGTGTGTGTGTGTGTGTGTGTGTGTGTGTGTGTGTGTGTGTGTGTGTGTGTGTGTGTGTATTGTGTTTTGTCACTTTTTTTCTTTCTTTTCTTTGTGTGTGTGTGTGTGTGTGTGTGTGTGTGTGTGTGTGTGTTGTGTGTGTGTGTGTGTGTGTGTATTGTGTTGTTACTCTTTTTATGTGTGTGTGTGTGTGTGTGTGTGTGTGTGTGTGTGTGTGTGTGTGTGTGTGTGTGTGTCCAGGTGTGTGTGTGTGTGTGTGGTGGTGTGTGGGTGTGTGTGTGTCGCGGTCCTGATGCATGTGTGTGTGTGTGGTGCGCCTGCGTGCGGATGCATGCGTAGTGCGGAGGCTGTATTCCACCCGCCCACTTAAACCGAAAGCATGCTATATGTGACTCGCGGTGGAAGTACAACCCAAGCTTAGTTCGGACGTCACGTGTTATGCACGTGAAGCACTGGTTAAGCACTCAAGCGTCACGTCTCTCTCTCTCTCTCTCTCTCCTCTCTCTCTCTCTCTCCTCTCTCTCTCTCTTCTCTCTCTCTCTCTCTCACCACACACACACACACACACACACCACACACACGCAACACACAACACAAACACACCGCACGCACAGCACCCACAACAACACACACACCGCACGACACACGCACACACACACACACACACACACACACACACACACACACACACACACACACACCACACGAGCACCACACGACAACGCACCACTGCACACACACCACACACACAACAACACACACACACACACACACACACACACACACACACACACACACACATACACACACCCCGGCACACCCACACGCACACACACACTCTCTCTCTCTCTCTCTCTCTCTCTCTCTCTCTCTCTCTCTCTCACACACACACACACACACACACACACACACACACCCCTACGATAAACAACTCTCCAACTCTTGGATTCCGTGCCCTGTGGGGAAAGCAGGAACGTTTGGGTGAAGCGAACGGCCCCGAGCAACGTACGTGTTTGCTGTCTTCAGTGCAATGTTCAGTCACCCAGCCACAAACCATAAACAAAACGTGCGCTGTGCATCACCGTGACGGATGACCGTATAGATAAGTTCCTCTAAAGAAAGAAATGACGTCGCTCTGTTCCTTTCACTGGTCAGGCCTTTCAAAATCACAGAGGTTCTACTGTCTCTCCCTCTCTTCTCAGTATGTTTCACATTTTGTGTGCACAAAGATGGATCCTATACTTCTGACTGGTCATTATCTACGAATTATATTTTACTTCCCATCGTTGACTCAGCTGAGGCTATGAAAACGTGAACTTTCTATTCGGAGAAGTTGTGATCCGGTTTGGCCTAGCGGTAAGGTGTTGGGCTGGTAAGCAGAGGGACCTCGGTTCGAATCTGCTTCGGCTCTCCTTTTACTTCAAAATTTATGGTCTGTGGACACTGTCTTGTGACTTTGTCCCTCACAATCAATGAAACATTAAAATGGCTCTCATCGCTGCCCACCCTAATGCAGGAGTCATTCTGGTGGTGACAGTGTAGCGATAGGTATATAATCTGCCTCTCCCCCCCACCTCCGTACCCCTTCCCTCCTTCTCCCCGTCCCTAATAAGCCGTATGGTTTCTGTGGACGTTAAGCACCATGTTTACTTACTTACTTACTCGGAGAAGTTCGCTACAGTTCTATGTCCTCGTGGTGGCAGTTCCAGTCACTGGCGACTGCATCCTGAGACCTGAATGCTCTATAAAAGAAGAACCGACCACCAACAGCTCCCCCCCGCCCCCACTCCCCGCTACACACACACACACACACACACACACACACACACACACAATTAGACACACATACACAGACCTACACACACACACACACACACACACACACACACACACACACAACACACACAATACACACACACACACACACACAAACACACAATTAGATATACACACATACCCCCCCCCCCACACATACACACCTACCCCCCCCCCCCACATGTACACCTACAACCCCCCCCCCCCCACACACACACACACAACACCTACAACCCTCTCCCCCTCCGCCCCCCCACACACACACCTACAACCCTCCCCGGGCCACCCCACCCACACATACACACTCGTGGACACGTACACACTTACCTATGTTGATGATTTTGACGCCATCCTTGGCCACAGCCTCTAAAGCAACGGTGATGTTCTGCAGCTTCTGGTACCGGTTGGATGGCTTGGTTACTGCCCCGGGTACCGGACGTCCGGTCAGGGCCTCCACCAAAGTCACCAGCTTCACTCCATCGGTAAAATCCGTCCTCAGCTCCTGCACAACCACCCCGAGGGGGCGCAGCTGCTCGTTGACCCAGTTCGTAAAGGTCGTACGCTGAATCTGCACCCACTGACCTTGATCCATGTAGGTCAAGGATGACCGGTGGTCCACAGCCTCCTTTTGCTCAGGCATTGTAGAAACCTTTGAGACGACTAACCTGCTGTTCCGTCGGCTGGGACGGATCCCGGATACTGTCCGAATCTCACCCACCGGTCTGGGAATTCGTGTTTGTCACAACAACGACGTCGTTTTCTTTAAATTACATCTGTCCTTGGTTCATTGATTGTGGGACTTGCCTGGCACTGGCTGCCACAACTGAGTCACAGCCAGCACGTTCTCTTTTTTACATCTGTCCTTAGTTCATTTATAATGGGGTTGCCCGGCACTGGCTGTCGCAGAGCTCAGGAGCTGTGTGAAAATCGAAGTGGACGTCCTGGGTTCCCGGCCTCAATACGGTTTCTGTGGACGTAAAGCAACACTTCAACAACATCAACTGGCTGTCGCACCTGAGTAGGCCTGGAGAATGCGGAGCTATGATCATAAGGGCATAAACACCAGACTTAGGTCGCCTACAATGGCGTAGATTTTTGTGTGTGAGTGCCTACATGAAACGGAAGCTGAATGAACTATTGAAACAGTTGAGGCCAACATCAAGACAACAACCGCGGCAGCTGAACGTCAGTTGATCCATACGCATAAAAGATTCAAAAGAACGCTATTTATTAGGACAGAACCACAATCTGCAAATTTTCGGGATAGTCCCCTTTTTAGATAGCGTTCTTTTGAGCCTTTTATGTGTTTGGATCTTGTTTTAGAACGCTAGCAGTCATTCTTGTTTCAGATTGTTGATCTTAAGTAACCTAAAATGTAGCCTAAAATCTATCAGCAAGACAATAATTATCAGTTTGTCGGTATTATAACTGTCGATGTTTCTCAGCCTGTTTCCAGACCTTGGTCTGATTTTCGGCACCATCTTTTACACTACCGACAGATCACAATATGCACATATTGGTCATTTATAATGCTAATAATAATGGGTACTTAGAGCGCCTAACCCGCACAGGCCCTACACCCTTACACTTCTTCAAATGTACATGTTTTCAAGATTCAATGCATACACTGAATACAACACACAGACAGACACACACACAAAGAGAGAGAGAGAGAGAGAGGGTCGAAAACGCGGTTAAGCATTGGCCACGCACGGTACAAGCACTTACTCAAATCGAGTCACCGAAGCGAATCCTTCATTGCATGCATCGAACACCTGTGCAAAAAAATTATTCATATAAATAAAAAAAAAAAAAAAAGTCACGACAGTAATCACACACTCCAAAAAATAACACCACACGTCCGAATCAACACACGAATGGACGCGGTTGACTGACATGGAGTCAACACCAGACAGGCAGCAAGATTTACTTTTGCCCGACAGTTTTGTTGTAGTGCAAGTCTCAGCGTGGGGTAGACACGCATGCAAGGTCGTCCGATGGCATTTTTCCGTTACCCGGTGGAGAAGAGAACACACCCGTAAATATGAATAGAATCCGTCACATTCCAAAGCTTTCACTAAGCTTTGGTGCGGCAAGGCTGCGTCTCCTCCATACTGCTGTTGTGCGTGCCGAGAAACTATCAAGCAACTTCGTTGTGAAGTTCCTGAAGTTTTGCATCAGTTGCAAAATTGCCGTCGTCTACGAACCTTAAGCTATGACGTACGTTTGATCGCAAAGAAATCTCGTCTGCTTTTTTTTTTTTTTTTTTTTTTTTTGAGAAGAAGAAAAAAAATGTCGAGAGTTGCCTCCCTTGCCTTTCGCTGACGGCCAGGGCCCATTTTCTCCATTCAGTCGCAACAGGGAGCAGAAGTAACTGGATCTGCCGACTGGAAGAACGGTTCATGGGTCTGACGCGCAGACATCTTCCAGGCATCGGCCAGTGAAAAGGGTCATTGAATGTTTCACACACAGCTGGTCGTACCCATACAGCAATAGGCCTATGGTGTATCTATCACTTGAG
>JABMCL010002353.1:590000-617500 GCA_018857735.1 Alviniconcha marisindica
TCAGGGTCAACTTTCTGTGCTGACTGTTATTTCGGTATCCGTTCCATCCCCCGTGTTACCGCAGTAGCACGTAAAAGATCCCGGTCATTCTGCCAAAAGTGCAGGTGGCAGGTTACAGCTAAACACATATACACCCTACCTAGGTGGCTTTGAACGAAGTGACTCTACAAACCGATGCATGGTTGAATGGTGTACACAGAAATTGCGCCGAGACGGCAGCATTTCACGTGGCACCAATCGTTCAGTCAGAAATAGTTGTTTTTATTTCATATCAGTAGTAAAATTCTTTGCCCTGTTCCTTATAATATATATCTGAATGCATCTGGCTGTCTGCAATCTCAGGGCTGACATTTGATTACCCATAATTTTTATATCTCCTCTCTTGTTCTTGCACTCTTTCCGTCTAATCCTTTTTCAGCTAATGGCCTACTATCCTGACTGCGTGACGTTTTTTGCCAGACAATTCTCCGTTATTTTTCGCAAAGAGATAGGCTTTTTTTGTACGGCTTTTGTTGAGCAGCTAGGAGATGATAGCTGGTAGGTGGTAGGTGGTAGGCGGTAGGTGGTAGGTGGTAGGTGGTAGGTGCAGCTTGCAGCCGTAAGGCATTGGTATTTTCCAGCTGCCATTATATGCATTTACATAATATGAATGGTGTGTGTGTGTGTGTGTGTGTGTGTGTGTGTGTGTGGTGTGTGTGTGTGTGTGTGTGTGTCTCTGTGTGTGTGCGTGCGTGCGTGCGTGCGTGTGTGCGTGCGTGCGTGCATGCGTGTGTGCGGTGTGTGTAAATTACGTAAATTACTTGTTTAATAAATTATGTAACTTTCGTATTTTTGAATAAGTATTCTTTGAGTTTTAAAATATACAATAATGTGATATTCTGTACGGTGATGCGGTTAACGTTCAGCCACGTTTTAATTGTTCTAATGCAATAAGAAAGTAATCTTGAATCCTGAATGCTTATGTCGGCACATACACAACCAAAATCGTTCGACTGCAGGACTAGTTCCTTTACCGGCGGTAGAAGCTGGCCGGACTGATGTTTACGTGCGTGCCTCAGTGCTGTGTTGTTTTGACAGTCGATAGTAATTCAAACTCTTCGCAAATTTTACGGCGGAGCGCGCTGACAGCACGAGGCGTCTAGTGGCGATTCTGGCAGACAGATGCGTGGAGATAAGGAGCACTTCTTGAATAGCGTAGCCAATTACGACCGAGTTTGGAGGAACCAGCGGCGCCTGGAAGCGAGACTTGGAGTGCGCCAACGGCTGTGGCTTGTCCGCACAGCTGGCGCTAACCAGTTGACATGTATGCATTTTTTTGTTTCTCCCTTCTCCATTTTATTCCTTCATTCTTATAATAACTTCAATGATCAACAAAGAAAGGAGTTAATCAGCGCGCGAAAGACGTACACACGTCACACAAGCGCAACAACAAAGACCCGAGTCGCCTACGGTAACTCTCACCTGGCATGCCAGCAAATACAAGGTACATAAATTCCCGCACCTGAGGTACATATCCTCCAAAAAGGGTGCCCCCCCCCCCCCAGTAGCATAACATTATACCCTCCTCTATAGTTGTGCTGTAATACAACTCAATAAGCTCATTGAAAACTTGAAACCTTGGACAAAACACAGCGGCTCTTAGGGTAGTACCGTCACATAGGCTACGTCCATATTTGACGTTTGCAGTCGATTTTTCTTTCCGCTCTAGTGGCGCTAGGTTGCTTCTACAGTCATATCAGTACCCGAACCTTTCAGATGGCGCTGACCGCGTCGGTGGACAGCTGCGCGGAGATAAAGAGTGCCCCTTCAGTGGCGTAACCAAATCTGGCAGAGTTTGGAGGAAGGTGCCGGAAAGCGGTGCTCGGAGCGAAATTTGGAGTGTGCCAACGGCTGTGGCTTGTCTGTGTGCTAACCAGTTGACATGTATGCATTTTTTTTTGTTTCTCCCTTCTCCATTTTATTCCTTCATTCTTATAATAACTTCAATGATCAACAAAGAAAGGAGTTAATCAGCGCGCGAAAGACGTACACACGTCACACAAACGCAACAACAAAGACCCGAGTCGCCTACGGTAACTCTCACCTGGCATGAGAGCAAATACAAGGTACACAAATTCCACCTGAGGTACATATCCTCCAAAAAGGGGACCCCCCCAGTAGCATAACATTATACCCTCCTCTATAATTGTGCTGTAATACAACTCAATAAGCTCATTGAAAACTTGAAACCTTGGACAAGACACAGCGGCTCTTAGGGTAGTACCGTCACATAGGCTACGTCCATGTTAGTCTGACATTTGCAGTCGATTTTTTTTCCCGCTCTAGTCGGTGTAGTCAGACTGACGGACAAAGGGAGAGAATCCACGCCACGTCATGCCGCAAACTCCGAGCATTGGTTTACGACATCCTTCTTTGGAGGAAGGTGCCGGAAAGCGATGCTCGGAGTGTGCGTCCATGTTTCGCGTTTGCAGTCGATTTTTCTTTCCACTCTAGTCGGTGTAGTCCGATTGACGGACAAAGGGAGAGAATCCACGCACGTCATGCCGCTTAGCTCATGCAAGGAGGAATCGAGCGCGGAAACAATCAGCCTGTAACATTTTCACGCGCCGCGTCTCCGTCACGAGCTAAATTTTCTAGTTCAGTGGTTTCGACGCATGCTGCCCTGTTTAGCCTTGGTTGACTGAGTTTTGTGTTGTTGTATATATTTTATCAGAAATGATATATCCGCAAGAAAAGACCCAAAAAAAGACACACACACACACACACACACACACACACACACACACACACACACACACACACACACACAACACAACAACAACAACAACAAATGACGATGAAACAACAACAACAACACACACATACAATAAAAACAACAACACAACAACAAACAAACAAACAAACAAAAAATTCGGCCAAACTCGGGCAACAGGTTTCGCACAAAACGAAACCGGTCAAATTGTTAGAAGCCAGGATTCTGATTATTCTTCAACATAGGCCTATATATCACCGTTGATCGTTTTTCCGTAACGCTGTTCTCCGTTCTGGGGCAGACTCCCAGCACTCCACACTCCGAGCATCGCTTTCCCGCACCTTCCTCCAAACTCTGCCAGATTTGGTTACGCCACTGAAGGGGCACTCTTTAAATCCGCGTAGCTGTCCAGCGACGCGGTCAGCGCCCTCCGAAAGGTTCCAGCACTAATATGACTGTAGAAGCAACCTAGCGCCGAAGCACGCACGTAAACATGAGACGCATCCACCCCGGGTAAAAAAAGAAGAAGAAAAAAGAAAAAAGAGTTCCGTCTCGATTCAAACGACTGTTTTTGTTTGTTGGCGGTTATAAATGACACGCCTTGTTTTATTTGAGTTGTTTGTAACAAACTTACTACTGTTTGAGAACCAACGAAAAACTGCTCGTTAGCTGACAGTTTTCTGGACCCTATGGCGTTAACTAAATACGGCAGTGGTTGAAGGAAGGATGTCGTAAACCAGTGCTTGGAGTTTTGCCTGCACTGTTGTCGCAAAAGAATGACTCTAAATTAAGTAAACATGGTGCTTAACGTCCAGGGAAACCATAACGCTTATTAGGGACGGGGAGAAGGGGGGAAGGGGGTATGGAGGTGGGGGAAGAGGGAGAGTATATACCTATCGCTACACTGTCACCACCAGAATGACCTGCATAAGGTGGGCAGCGATGGAGCCATTTTAATGTTTCATTAATTGTGAGGGACAAAGTCACAATACAGTGTCCACAAACCACAATTTTTGAAGAGAAAGGAGAGCCGAAGCGGTATCGAACCGAGGTCCTTCCGCTTACCAGCCTAACGCCTTACCGCTAGGCCAAACCGGCTCACAAATGAATGACTCTCAATGACTGCTGCTTTTTACAGCGTGCTTTGAATATCCATCCAAGTGGTGTAGTTGCAGCGCTGTTTGGTCTGTCCGTATAATGTGATGGCGCCGGTCTAGCAATGGCGTAGGAGAAATTTAAAAAAAATTACTTGCCATTTTTTTTTTCTTTCTCTCGCGCGGAGTTGCGTCTACGTCATGTCGCTGACCCTCACCTTCACGTCAGTGCACGTGATACCACGCGTCTCGTCCGTATACGTAATATGATGTGTCACGCAGCCACAACGGCTGAGGAACGATTGGGGATATAATTATGTCATTGTAGATCCAAACATAAAAAGGTTCAAACGAACGCTTATTTATTTTGACACGGACACAGTATGCAAATTTTCGGATAAATCCCCTTTTTCTAGCCACAAAACGATACTTAAACAACAGATAAACGGTTAAAAACGGAAGAAAAAAAGAAGAGAAAAACAAACAAACTTATCTTGTTTCGGTTGAGTTTTTGTCGCTTGTTCAGTGCTTGGAAGATTGTTGGCATGACAATTACATTTTTTTTTTTTTTTAATGCCAATGTAGGAATTTTGGTAGACAACGGAGCACAGTTCTCGTACGACAACGCTGAACAGTAGCATTCAGAAATGAACTCACTGAAGTACACAGAATCCTGGCTCTTAAATAATTTGACCACTTTCATTTGAAAGAAAATCTAATCCACGATAAGCTTAGTGGAATCCTCTGTCTGTCTGTCTGTCTCTGTCTGTCTGTGTGTGTCTCTCACTCTGTCTCTGTCTGCCTCTCTCCCGCTCTCTTTCATAGGGACAAACCATTTCTGACGGACCATGACGAGTTGCTTCACGCTTTCACGCTCGATGGAAGTATATTAACTGGAAAACCCAGCACTCAGCCATAATTAGTTTTCAGTGCAAATCTTTATTCAGTCTCAAGGGTCGGGAACTTTGTAATACAAGTATGCTGGGTGCACCACGAAGCTGATTCCTTTTAATTGTACTCCTGGATCTAACCGTTAAATGTAGAGTGGACTCGCTCATTGACCGTGTGAAACGGTCGATTTTCCCTTTAGGTCTAGTGACAGAAGTGCGCGCGCGCGCGCGTGTGTGTGTGTGTGTGTGTGTGTGTGTGTGTGGCGCGCGTGCGTGTGTGTGTCTGTGTGTGTGTGCGCGCGCGTGTGTCTGTGAGTGTGTGCGCGCTCGCATGTGGTGCTGTGTTGTGTGTATATAGTATATATATGTGTGTGTGTGTGTGTGTGTGTGTGTGTGTGTGTGTGTGTGTGTGTGTGTGTGTGCGCGCGTGCGTGTTGTGTATGAGTGTGTTGTGTCGTTGTTGTTGGTGGTGGTAGTTTTTGTGTGTGTGTGTGTGTGTGTGTGTGTGTGAGAGAGAGAGAGAGAGAGAGAGAGAGAGAGAGAGAGAGAGAGAGAGAGAGAGAGAGAGAGAGAGAGAGAGAGAGAGAGAGAGAGAGAGAGAGAGAGAGAGAGAGAGAGAGAGAGAGAGACAGACAGACAGACAGACAGAGGTGTGACCCTACCAGAGACACAATCATGAAAAGTAAGTGTGTGTGTGTGTGTGTGTGTGTGTGTGTGTGTGTGTGGAGACTACAAGCCAGTTCCTTCTCTACTATTCCTGAGTCTGACAGCTAGACGACTGAACTTTGCCCAGTATGAATTTTCGCCCTTCTTGTGTGGTCCAGTCCCGATTCAGTGACAGATCACTTAGCCGGCTTTGCCTTGTACAAATGAATGAATTTTCCCCTTGTGTGGTCTGCCCCACAGATCGCAACGAGACAGCTCTTACACGCAGAGCACGTGCAAAACGCCGATGAACAGAGACAAAATAAAAAATAAAAATACAATAAAAAAAAAAATATAAAAAAGAGGAAGAGGGGGGGGGAAAAAAAAAAAAAAAAAAAAAAGGTCAACAGAAAACAGTCCAACAAGATTTCGTTTTTTTCACAGGCAAATCAGATCGACGTGAAAGGCGAGGGCAAGCACACAGCAGGCAGTTCAGACAGCCAGCACCAGTTCCCGTGAAATGACGTCAGTCAGACACACCGTACCGACAGGACAGGCTGTCGAATCCAATATTAACCCCCCCCCCTCTGCCCCCCCCCTTCCGCCCTCGCGCAAATCACATCATAAAAATAGTTTGTATGTAGGATATAGGCACTGAATCCAGTACACTTATGAGCAGCGTTTCCATATTTATATAGATTTAATTGACGCACGTGCACATGCACGCACACACGCACGCATGCACATGGCGCACACATACGTTCATACATATATACGTACAAACATACACATACACAGGCACAAACAGTCGCTCTGTTACACGTCACACACACACACACACACACACACACACACACACACACACACACACACACACGCACATACAGTCGCTCAGTCACACGTCACACACACACACACACACGCACATAGAGTCGCTCAGTCACACGTCACACACACACACACACACACACACACACACACACACACACACACACACACACCTGTACCCGCTCACTCACTTGCTTACTTCCCGCACATACTCGGAAACCACACGCACATCCACACCACCATTTTGTCATGCACAGTAGCAGTACGGACGCAAATGCGGCATTGAATCCTGAATACAAGCCGGCTGAGATCCATACTTGTTGATTCTGCTGATGTCCTTCTGATTCACGCTGAAGGAACCGGACACGACGTCACGAGAGCACGTGACTTCAAAATGGCCTTGACCCGGCTCCGTTGTGAAAGACACTTGATACAATTCGACACTGGGAGCCGGGGACGGCGTGACGCCGAAGCTGTCTGGGCGGTTGGAATGCTTGTACTTCGCCATCTTCGTCTCTGCCGACCGATCGTACGAGTTGGGGACGTAGCGAGCGCTGCGCGTGACCTCTCCCAGTGTGAGCTCCACGCACTTGGTGCGTTTGGTTTTGGTGAAGCGGTTGATGGCCTGGATGGCCGCCTGCACGGCCTCCAGCACCAGCGCGTCTGATTGGTTGACGCGCTGCCACTCCAAGCACGCGCACCAATGAGGGGTGACCCCCGCGTGGCTGCACGTGCGTTCTTTGGGGATCTCTTTGAACAGGCTGAGCCCTCTCTGCTCCACGTCCGCCAGGCCCGACCCCGTGTAGTTGAGAATCTCCACAAACGTCTGGTGCACGTCGAAGGGCGTGGTGAGTCTCCTGGAGTTGATCTCCATGTTCCTGACGATGTCCGGGTGCTGCTGGCGGAACCACGGCGGAAACCGGAAGGAAAAGTAAGGCATGCGCTCTTCCAGCTTCCCCTGCGCGGTGGCCCGGATGTAGTCGTACCTGGCGCCGTGGTCCGCCATGAGGATGAGCAGGGTGGAGTTCAGGTGGCCGCTGCTCTCCAGGTCCTTGAGGAAGGCCACCAGGTCGTCGTCCAAGGCCTGCACCTTGTTGTTGTAGTCGTGGCTCATCTCCGAGTGGAAGCCGAAGAAGAACTTGGGGAAGTCCCGGTACATGTCGAACAGGTCCCTGAACCAGTTCATGAAGTTGACGTGGCGCGGCCTGGACCCCAGGCACAGCGGCGGGTTGTGCTTGTACATCCTCTCCGCCGCCAGGTAGAACGTCCGCATGTTGTGGTCCGTCGGCTGGTCCCTGAAGCCCAGCATCCGCAGCTGGAACGTGCCCACGTTGGCCATGTCCTCCGCGTGCGCCGTAACGTAGCCGCGCCGCGAGAACTCCCGCCAGATCCACGGGTGGTTGTCGACAGGCGCCGCCCCTGTGAAGCCCCTCCGGGCCTCCGGAAGCTCCTCTTCCATCCTGCCCGTGAGGATCGGGAGGAGGGCGGCCGGCGTGCCGTCGCCCACGATGTTGTAGCCCGTGAGCTCCGTTCCTCCCAAGCTGTTGAGGAAGTAGTCGCGAGTCCGCGGTAACAGTCGCAGCCAGGCCATGCGCGACAGGGAATCGAACCCGAACATGAACACGCTGAGGTTCAGACCCCGGGGAGGAGGAGGAGGAGGCGGCGCTTGCTGCTGCGGCGGCAGCGCCGGGTGCCCACCCGCTCCCTGGCTGTGTGATGACGACGGGAAAGCTGACGACGACGATGACGATGATGATGAGGAGGAGGATGATGACGACGTCCACCCGGAGTCGGGTACCGTGCGTCGAAGAGGTTCATCGGTTTGTCCCGCAGCAGCGTAGCTCTGAAGGCGTTGAAGCACAGCCGGGTTCCAGGCGACGCCCGAGTGGATGTTCATGTACTTCCGGCCGCTGGCCGATACGCAGGCCACCTTGAAGAAGTCGGACTGCAAGGGCGTGCCGTCCAGCATGGGTTTCACGTGCGGGGCGTGGCGGGCCGAGAAGTCGTCCCCGCGCACGATGGGGGCGTACTCGCAGGTGATCTGGCCGTACAGGCGCCTGGCGCGGCGCGAGATGCGGAAGGT
The DNA here is from genome assembly GCA_018857735.1 of Alviniconcha marisindica. Classification (NCBI taxonomy): domain Eukaryota; kingdom Metazoa; phylum Mollusca; class Gastropoda; family Provannidae; genus Alviniconcha; species Alviniconcha marisindica. The sequence goes on from JABMCL010002353.1 coordinate 598,293, forward strand.
GCCGTTGGTGACGTAGACCCAGTCCTCCAGGGCGGCGCTGCAGTCCACGGCCGCCTCCTTGCTGTAGAACTGCATGATGCTCGGGTGGTCGGGCTGCAGCTCCGGGTGGACGCATCTCTGGCCCGACACGATGCGCTCGATCTCCGCCCGGTCGACCCACCCCTGGAAGCCCCACTCGTCGGGCCCCGGGTACGACTGGGGCCCGGACAGGTGCAGCACGAGACGGGAGCCGTGCAGCAGGTGTGCGGCGTGCAGCAACAGCAGCAGCGACAGGACGGCGAGCACGGAGAAGGTGAGGAGGACAGAGCTGAGCACACCGCGCCGGAAGCAACGCGACATCAGTCGGCAGAGTCTCTGCATCCTTCCGGTTCCTTCCTTCTTCCGGTTCTCCTTCTTCTCGATCTTCTTCCTCCTCCACGCTGTGGCCTTGTAGTCGCCTCGTGCTATAGCTGATGCATTTTGGGCACGAACAGACGGTTATGTTAGTTAATAACTGGATTTTGACGCACTGTCAACCCACACTGGGTCACATCGGAAGCGACGACGTTGATGTGGATCTTGAATGCTTATGTAGTCTTCAGTGACAATCCTTACGTAGCCTTCAGTAACAACCCTTGTGTAGTCTTCAGCAACAGTCCTTGTGTAGTTTTGAGTGACGATCTTGATATGGTCTTCAGTAACAAGCCTTATGTAGTCTTCAGTAACAACCCTTGTGTAGTCTTTCAGTAACAATCCTTATGTAGTCTTCAGTAACAATTCTTATAATTATAGTCTTCAGAAACAAAATCTTATGTAGTCTTCAGTAACAATCCTTGTGTAGTCTTCAGAAACAATCCTTATGTAGTCTTCAGTAACAATCCTTATAATTATAGTCTTCGGAAACAATCCTTGTGTAGCCTTCAGTAACAACCCCTGTGTAGTCTTCAGCAACAATCCTTGTGTAGTTTTCTGTGACAATCCTTATATAGTCTTCAGTAACAATCCTTATGTAGTCGTCAGTAACAATCCTTATAATTACAGTCTTCAGAAACAATCCTTATGTAGTCTTCAGTAACAACCCTTGTACAGTCTTCAGTCACAGTCTATTTTACAACTCCAGTATCTTGCTACAATAGCTTGCTTTTTTTTTCTTTCTCTCTCTCTCTCTAGATTTAGAGAATTATTGCCTACTCACGAATCGAGTGCGTTCGGCTTCCACTCTGTGGGGTTTCAGCAGTTTTATGCAATCAAAGCTTTCCTCTAAAAGGTCTTCGTTGCTTTCGGGTCGAGTCAACCTTCCAGCGTCTCCATCGAGCGGTCGTGAGGATTTTTGCTTGTTAACAAGTCACCACTGTTCATTTGATTATTATCTTCTTTACAAAAAAAATCTAACAAAATCGTCCTTCTAATCGTCCTTCTCATTTCGTTCGTCTGGGACGCTGTCGTTGTGGTTTAGTCTGCCGTTTTTTTATTTTTTTTATTGACAGTTTACCGAGAGTAATTCATGTCTCTGGGCCTACTACCACGGTTCTCGGAGCAGCGTTTAGCACGTGAAACACGAGACAGTGGCCCATTTTTTTTTTTTTTTTTTTTTTTTTTTTTTAGCTCTGCGTTACGGTTCAGCGACACAGGCTGAACGGGTGGAGACCAGAGCGGCTGTCCGACGGGTGGGGGAGGCAGACGCTGTTGACCTCGGGTGGAGAAACAACAGCGCGTGCGGACAGGATGCTTGGGATGACGGAGGCGCAGATGGTCCCACGACCTCTCTTGTCCATAGCGTCGCCATCTGCATCTGTCAGACCTGCAACCACAGATAGAAACACCGTCATCAGCTGATGAATGAATAAAAATGAAAATGAATGAAGGAATGAGGGAGGGAAGGAAGGAAGAAACAAAGGAAAGAAGAAGGGAAGGAAGGAAGATTGAAAAGAAGGAAAGACGTTGGGAAGGAAGGGAAGAAACAAAGAAAGGCAGCAAAAGAGAGAACGGCAGAGAAAGAAAAAGAGCAAGTAACTTGGTGTTTTACGCCCAGTGAACCACTGCGGTTATATCAGGGCGAAGAAAAAGAAAAAGAGGAAAGGAAGGATGAAGGAACGTATGAAACAAATCAGGAACGAAAATAGGAGAGAGAGAGAGAGAGAGAGAGAGAGAGAGAGAGAGAGAAGAGAGAGAGAGAGAGAGAGAGAGACAGACAGACAGACAGACAGACAGACAGACAGAGTGATGCTCCTAAATACATTTCGGTAAACATGCAGACGTGAGAGAGAGAGAGAGAGAGAGAAAGAGAGAGAGAGAGAGAGAGAGAGAGAGAGAGAGAGAGAGAGAGAGAGAGAGAGAGAGAGAGAGAGATGCTCCTAAATACATTTCAGTAAACATGCAGGCGTTATGAGCGCGATGTGGCACTTATCCAGATGTTTTTCGCCCAGCCCCCCCCCCGCCCCCCCCCCCCCCCCCCAGCGATTGGGGGTGGAGGGTGGAGAGGGAGTAATGGGAGAGGGGGGGGGGGGTAACGCGAGGGAGGTATAGAAAGAAAAAAAATAGAGGAGGCTGTGCAATATTCAGGCAATTAGCACCAAACGGATGGTTCCATTATCGATCAATACCGAATACATCTCTCAACACTAATGTGTGGCTCGGACAAAATGTCGGAACCAATAGTGTCAAAATGTTTTCATTATGCAAAACGATTTTTCATGTTTGAGCCTAGATGGCAACATAGCGATTTCTCATGTTTGAAGAGAGCTGACACCACTAACGATTTTTCATGTCAAAGGCAAGATGAAAGCCGAAAAAAGACATGGGGTTCCTCCGCGTTTGAAAATGCGAACGTCAAGCAACAAGTCATAACTATAACTTTCCAGCTGAGATTCCCATCAATCACAAAAAAATCAGATTCCATGGTTTTGATCGAAGGATATCGATATCCTATCAGCACAAAGAATCCGCTGTTAGGTTTTCAACAGACTGACGCGGTAAATAATTAAGATAACTGAATTTTTCCCCCACTGTTGTCCGAGTACTGCCCTACTATTGTTTAAGTATTGTCCTACTGAAGTGTATTGCCCTACCGTTGTCTGGGTGTTGTTCTACTGGTGTGTATTGTCCCACTGTTGTCTGGGTATTGCCCCATTGTTGTCTGGGTATTGCACCACTGTTGTCTGGGTATTGCCACTGTTGTCTGAATACTGTCTCACTGGTGTCTTAGTATTGCCCCACTGTTGTCTAAGTATTGCCCCACTGTTGTCTAAGTGTTGCCCCACTGTTGTCTAAGTATTGCCCCATTGTTGTCTAAGTAATGCCCCACTATTGATTATTGCCCCATTGTTGTCTGACTATTGCCCCCACTGTTAAGTATTGTCGCACTGATGAGTATTGCCCCATTGTTGTCTGAATATTGTCCCACTGTTGTCTTGGGATTGCCCCACTGTTGCCCACTGCCCGACCCACTGTTGTCCGAATATTGCCCTAATGGTTGTCTGAGTATTGCCCCACTGTTGCCTACTGCCAGACCCACTGTTGTCCGAATATTGCCCTAATGGTTGTCCGAGTATTGCCCCACTGTTGTCTGAGTATTGTCCCATTGTTGCCTGTGTTTTGCCCCATTGTTGTCCGAGTTGTTGTCCCACTAGCGCCCGAGTATTGCCCCATTGTTGTCCTGGTATTGACCCACCGTGGTCTGAGACCGTGGTCTGAGTATTGCCCCAATTCAAACCTGGGACAGTGAAGCAATACGCCCGGTGTTAATTGTAACACAGCTGTGAACGACAGACCCGCAATGCTACTCCAGCTATCACCGTCAGCAAACCGAACTCCCAGCTGACAAATCTACACACAGAAAGGTCAGATGATAGTGTTGACAAAACACATAGGGATTCAGACACTGTAAACACTGGGTTTAATGCACAGAGAGAGAGAGCGAGAGAGAGAGAGAGAGAGAGAGAGAGAGAGAGAGAGAGAGAGAGAGAGAGAGAGAGACGAGAGACAGACAGACAGACAGACAGACAGAGAGGGAGAGAGACAGCCAGACAGCCAGAGAGAGAGAGAGAGAGAGAGAGAGAGAGAGAGAGAGAGAGAGAGAGAGAGAGAGAGAGACAGACAGACAGACAGACAGACAGAGAGAGAGAGAGAGCGGTGGGGGAGAGGGAGGAGGGCAGTGTTAGTAATTTGATTTTAGCATCCTGTCAATCGTACATGATCACCCCAAGACGAAGAGGGAGGGAGACGGACAGAGACAGAGAGAGACAGAAACAGAGAGACAGAGACAGACAGAGACACAGACAGAGGGAGAGGGGGGAGGAGAGTGGGAAGGGGGCAGTGCTAGTTATTAATTAAAATGCTGTGTCCTGTCAATCGTACATGATCACCCCAAGACGAAGAGAGAGAGGAGGGGTGGGGAGAGGAGAGAGGGGGCAGGAGAGAGAGAGAGAGAGAAGAGAGAGAGAGAGAGAGAGAGAGAGAGAGACAGACAGACAGACAGACAGACAGACAGACAGACAGAGACAGACAGAGACAGAGACAGGGAGAGAGCGAGAGAGACAGAGACAGACAGAGACAGATAGACAGACAGATAGACAGACAGAGACAGAGACAGGGAGAGAGCGAGAGAGACAGAGACAGAGACAGATAGACAGACAGATAGACAGACAGAGACAGAGAATCATCAGGCATACAGACAACCAGACTGAAAGACACCGCGAGAGAAACAAAGAAGAAGAAACAAAGAAGAAGAAGAGGGCTGAGGAAGACGGGGAAGAAGAAAGCGGGCGCCCCCTTCCTTCCCCCTTTTCAACCTTCAGACAGACCAGACTATGGTGTCGGCGGCATTAGGTTCAACGAGAAGCGGGCCAATCAAATTTGCCGGCTTGTTGTTCCAGTGCAGAATTCCATTACACCGGCTCTTTTAAGCCGAATTACCCAGGGCGCGCAGCTAACGATTTTGTCGTGTGTAAAATCGACCCCGTCGTCAAAACTTCTATTTCTTACAGCTGGCCTCAGGGTAACAGGGGCCGAGGCCTTCGCTGTGGGCAGCTCTATGGGGACTGTGGGCATGTCTCCGTTGTGACCAGCTCTATGGGGACTGTGGGCATGTCTCCGTTGTGACCAGCTCTATGGGGACTGTGGGCATGTCTTGGCGCTGTGGGCAGCTCTATGGGGACTGTGGGCATGTCGCCGTTGTGGGCAGCTCTATGGGGACTGTGGGCATGTCGCCGTTGTGGGCAGCTCTATGGGGACTGTGGGCATGTCTCCGTTGTGGGCAGCTCTATGGGGACTGTGGGCATGTCTCGTTGTACCAGCTCTATGGGGACTGTGGGCATGTCTTCGTTGTGACCAGCTCTATGGGGACTGCGGGCATGTCGCCGTTGTGACCAGCTCTATGGGGACTGCGGGCATGTCTTCGTTGTGACCAGCTCTATGGGGACTGTGGGCATGTCTTCGTTGTGGGCAGCTCTATGGGGACTGTGGGCATGTCGCCGTTTGGGAAGTTCGGTAGGGACTGCGGGGCGTGCAGCTCTATATGGACTTTGGGCGTGCAGCTCTGTATGGACTGTGGGCATACATCTCTATATAGACTGTGGGCGTGCAGCTCAATATGGACTGTGGGCAGGCAGCTCTATGGGGACTGTGGGCGTGTCGCCGTTGTGAGCAGCTCTATGGGGACTGTGGGCATGTCGCCGTTGTGGGAAGTTCTGTAGGGACTGTGGGCATACACCTCTATATGGACTGTGGGCGTGCAGCTCTGTGTGGACTGTGGGCATGTCTCCGTTGTGGGCAGCTTTATAGGGACTGTGGGCATGTCGCCGTTGCTACCAACTCTATTCGGGACTGTGGGCATGGCGCCGTTGTGGGCAGCTCTATGGGGACTGTGGGCATGTCTCCGTTGTGACCAGCTATATGGGGACTGTGGGCATGTCTCCGTTGTAACCAGCTCTATGGGGACTGTGGGCATGTCTCCGTAGTGACCAGCTCTATAGGGACTGTGGGCATGTCTCCCTTGTGACCAGCTCTATAGGGACTGTGGGCATGTCAACGTTGTGACCAACTCTATGGGGACTGTGGACATGTCTCCGTTGTAACCAGCTCTATGGGGACTGTGGGCATGTCTCCGTTGTAACTAGCTCTATGGGGACTGTGGGCATGTCTCCCTTGTGACCAGCTCTATAGGGACTGTGGGCATGTCAACGTTGTGACCAACTCTATGGGGACTGTGGGCATGTCAACACATGTCAACACTGTGACCAACTCTATGGGGACTGTGGGCATGCAGCTCCACAGGGACTGTGGGCATGTCGTCGTTGTGGACAGCTCTATAATGGACTTTGGGCATGTCTCTGTTGTGACCCACTTTGTGGGGACTGTGGGCATGTCAACGTTGTGACCAACTCTATGGGGACTGTGGGCATGTCTCCGTTGTGACCAACTCTATGGGGACTGTGGGCATGTCAACGTTGTAACCAACTCTATGGGGACTGTGAGCATGCAGCTCTACAAGCACTGTGGGCATGTCGTCGTTGGGACCAGCTTTATATGGACTGGGGGTATGTCTCCGTTGTGGGCAGTTCTTTAGGGACTGTGGGCATGCAGCTCTATATGGACTGTGGGCATGTCTCCGTTGTGGGCATGCAGCTCTATGGGGACTGTGGGCATGTCGTCCGTTTGTGGGCATGCAGCTCTATAGGGACTGTGGGCATGTCGCCGTTGTGACCAGCTCTATGGGGACTGTGGGCATGTCTCCGTTGTGAGCATGCAGCTCTATAGGGACTGTGGGCATGTCTCCGTTGTGGGCATGCAGCTCTATAGGGACTGTGGGCATGTCGCCGTTGTGACCAGCTCTATGGGGACTGTGGGCATGCAGCTCTATAGGGACTGTGGGCATGCAGCTCTATATGGACTGTGGGCAGGCCTCCGTTGTGGGCATACAGCTCTATAGGGACAGTGGGCATGTCGCCGTTGTGGGCATACAGCTCTATAGGGACTGTGGCCATGTCGCCGTTATGACCAGTTCTATATGGACTGTCGGCATGCAGCTCTATATGGACTGTGGGCATGTATCCGTTGTGGGCATGCAGCTCTATAAGGACTATGGGCATGTCTCCCGTCTGGGGAGCTGTAAAAGGACTGTGGTCATGTTTCTGTTGTGGAAAAAGCTGCAGGGACTGTGGTCATGTCTCTACTGTGGGCAGCCACACTGCCCCAAAGCGTTTCGTTGTACGGTATCCAGAGACCAAGATCTGGAGATGGTGGAGGTCGTGGAGTTTGTTTTTCAACAAAAACCACGAAACAACAACCACCAAAACTCTAAACACACACAACACACACACACGCAAATACACACACACACAACACGCACGCACGCACGCGCACGCATGCACTCTCTCTCTCTCTCTCTCTCTCTCTCTCTCTCTCTCTCTCTCTCACACACACACACACACACACACACACACACACACACACACACACACGTGAAATACGTGAACAAAAGCTGACAAGAACAAAGTACAAATTCCACACACACACACACACACACACACACACACACACACACACACACACACACACAAAGAAAAACTAGATTCAACAACACTGTAATAAGTAGGTGACTCCACAAAACATCTTTTAACAGCGCCTACTTGAACTGGATACTGAGACGTAAATTCGGTCTGTAAAGTCATGCAACACACACACACACACACACACACACACACACACACACACACACACACACACTTGAACTGGACACTGAGACGTAAATTTGATCTGCAGAGTCACGCAACACACACACACACACACACACACACACACACACACACACACACACAAAGAAAACAAAAACTCAAGTCGAAGCATAGCTCTGCACGTGCAGCGTAAGCCATGACCCACTCAGCGATACAGACCAGTTTTTTTTTTTTTTTTTGACTCAAGCCGCCACACATGCAGCGCGCCGATGCGGTTACCGAGTCTTTGACACACACGTAGACTATAGCTAGCTGGAACGACCAGAAGCAGCAGGAAGACGGACGGACGTCAGCCCCCACCTACCCCAGTGACAGTGCGCGCCTCCGAGCTACGGGGTGTTTGAAGTCGGCGGTAGGGAGTGCTACTTTCAACTCGACACCCCCTCAACTTCCCTTTCTCGTTCGATCACTTTGAATTCAGACCGTGTGCGAGTCGGGGCCCTGGGCCAGTCCTCGGGGACGCAAAGTGGAAACTGCTGCTTCAACCGGGCGCAGGGCCGGGGGGCGCGGGAAGATGGGGAACGGAGAGGGTGGGGTGGGGTGGCGGCTGTGGAGGGGACGGAGGCACAGGGAACAGCTAGGGAGAAGTAGAAGTGGGGGTGGGGGTACGAGGGAGGAGAGAGCAGGGCGAGGGTGGAGGCGAGATGGGGAGGTGGAGGGGGGGGGGGGGGAGAGAGAGAGAGAGAGAGAGAGAGAGAGAGAGAAGGAAGGAAGCGAGAAGGATGTCATTATTAACCGCCGCTGGCTTCTGTGATTGAACTTCTCGTTACCATAGAAACGTTAGTAGGCCGCGCAGCGGAGGCCCGAGTCCAAGGTATTCAGGCTAGGGTGGACGTCTGAAGGAGGGGGCGACTGATATACCGGTACTCAACGCCATCTTTACGAGATGCCAAGCTGTGCTTATGCTGCCCCAGGCTCCGCGGCTGTCCAAATGAAATGTGGACTTGTCAGGCAGGCCGTAGACTTCGCGTGGTAGCCCTGTGTGCGATCAGCACAGCGAGGCTGTAGCTCTACCTTTGGCTGATGCAGTGGACTTCTAGATGGCGCACTGCACCTCTATATGGCGCAGTGTACCTCTATATGGCGCAGTGTACCTCTAGATGGCGCTGTGTGCCACTAGATGGCGCTGTGAGCCTCTAGATGGTGCACTGCACCTCTAGATGTCGCAGTGTAGCTCTAGATGGTGCTGTGTACCTCCAGATGGCGCTGTGTACCTCCAGATGGCGCTGTGTACTTCCAGATGACGCACTGTACCTCTAGATGCCGTAGTACACCTCTAGATGTATTGTACCTCTACCTCTAGACGGCGCAGTGTACCCCTAGATGGTGCTGTGTACCCCTAGATGGTGCTGTGTACCTCTAGATGGTGCTGTGTACCCCTAGATGGCGCTGTGTGCCTCTAGATGGCGCATTGCACCTCTAGATGGCGCATTGCACCTCTAGATGTCGCAGTGTAGCTCCATATGGCGCATTGCACCTCTAGATGTCGCAGTGTAGCTCCAGATGGCGCATTGCACCTCTAGATGTCGCAGTGTAGCTCCAGATGGCGCATTGCACCTCTAGATGTCGCAGTGTACCTCTCGATGCCGTAGTGCACCTCTAGATGTATTGTACCTCTAGACGGCGCAGTGTACCTCTAGAGGGTGCTGTGTACCTAACTGAAGATGGCGCAGTGATGCCCGTTTTGGTTCTCTTCTTCACAGACTTATTTTTTTCTCTTTTGTGGGTAGAGTGTGTGTGTGTGTGTGTGTGTGTGTGTGTGTGTGTGTCAGTGTGTGTCAGTGTGTGACTGGGTGTGTGACTCTGTGAGTGTGTGTGTGTGTGTGTGTGTGTGTGTGTGTGTGTGAGTGTGTGTGTGTGTGTGTGTGTGTGTGTGTGTGTGTGTGCATAGACCAGGGGACAAAGGGAAAAGCAGCCAGAAGGCCAGGCGAAGGACGGCGGGTGAATCGACAAACTGGGAAACTGGCGGCCACAGGAGCTGTGTGCACTAACCCGGGGCTACAAAGTGAGAAGGAGGAGGATGCACAAGGCGTATAATTCCCCAACACTGGCTCCATTCCACACCCAAGCCCCCGCCCGTCCCCCCCCCCCCCCCCCCCCCCCCCCCCATCCCCTTAGCCACTGAACGGAAGGTCACTGGGTTTCTGCCCATGAGTAGTCTTCGGGGCCATCCACACGACTGACCAGCCAGAGAGAGAGAGGGGGGGGGAGAAGAAGGAGAGAAAGAGAGAGAGAGAGGGAGAGAGAAGAGAGAGGAGAGAGAGAGAAATGGGGGTGGAGAAGAAGAGAGAGAGAACGGAGAGAGAGAGAGAGAGGATGGGCGGGGGGGGGGGGGAGAGAAAGAGAGAGAGAGAGAGAGAGAGAGAGAGAGAGAGAGAGAGAGAGAGAGAGAGAGGGTGGAGTTGGGGTGGTGGGGGTCTGGGAGTGCGCCGACCAACCCCAGAAACCTTTCCTGACAGACTCATGAACTTTTCCCGTTGACATATATATTTATTACCCGACCCCAGACTTCAGCACCACATTCAGCACCGGAACATCAAATATTTTAACCAAGATTGCCTTGGAGCTACTTCCAAACTTGCACAATTTGTTCGATATACTCAGCACCGCCCTTTTCGCTTTGCTGGCTAAATCGTCACAGGGAAGTTTAATGCTCAGCTTTGTCGAGGAGTAAATACCGAGGTATTTACACGAATTTACAACTAACACTACCGTGTCGCCATCAACCCAGTTTTCTCCAGATGATCAATAACCCCATTTCCTCAGAAAACACAATGGTACCTTTGTCGTTATTTACGTTAAGCTGGAACCGAGCCGTAGACGTAAATAATTTAACTGTGTTTGCAAGCCTATTTCTGTTTAAGACAAGACAGCAATATCATCGGCTGAAAAAGCATGATAAACAGTTCTATGAAATCTGGGTTAAGAGACTCACCGTGCCACGAGAGAGAAAGAGAGGGGGGGGAGGGGGGGGTGGAGAGAGAGAGAGAGAGAGAGGAGAGAGAGAGAAGAGAGAGAGAGAGAGGAGAGAGAACTCGAACTCGAATTGTTTATTGTACATCGGCCATAGGCCATTATACAAACAAAGGGGTTTGGGGTGGAGAGTGGGGGTATGGGGGGGGGGCATGGAATCAAGCAAAGTAAACGAAGAATTAAAAGGGGGGGGGGGGGGCATTCGCACACACAGAGAATTACCAGTTTTGGTACAACTGCAATGTCATCCATTCATACACTTACTATCAAGAAATTGTTTTCTTTTGTTTGTGGCATGAAAAATAAACTTTGACACATTCCGACATAGACTTTGATTTCTTGCTTCAAGTGCTGTTTTTAAGGATCTAAAGGAAGAATCTGGTATAAATTTCCTTCTGAGGTCCGCGTACATAGGGCATTTAAACAAAAAGTGATGTTCGTTTTCAATTTCATTGATGCAAAAAGCACAATTTCTGTCTAGAGATAAAACGCTGTACCGGTGTAAGTTGTTGTTTAATGGCAGTACTCCAAATCTAGCCTGTGATACAGCCACTCTAAAGCAATATATATCAGTGTTTGAAATATACTTCTCTTTTTCAAAGATTGTCTTGAAGGACCGATAAATTTCATATCTATCTTTGTCTTTAACTGCTCCAGACCATTCCTGTATAAACATATCTACTAGCCTTTGTTTGAATGACCTCAAAAAGGAGTTTTTATCACCAACCCCCTGCTGCAGCCATACAAAGTTGAATCCAGTTTCACACAGAATTTCCCTAATTCTAGAAACCCAGCAGTCTTTTCCATTTCTGTCTAAGCACAGCAGCATTTCATAGGCTGTTTTCGGTAGTCTGTCATTCACCATTTCCAATAATCGAAACCAATACTTAATGCAACTAAAATAGCTATTTATGAAAAGAGGAAATCTTCCTAAATCACCATACACCATTTTATTGGGTATTCTGACCGGAACTCCGAGGAATCTTTTACAAGCCATTAAGTGAATTTTTTCAATATTCTCAAGTCTTTGTAGTCCCAAAATTTCAGACGAATATAGTAAAATTGGTTGCACTTTGGAATCAAATATTTTGAAGAATGTTTCGTATGTCATTTCTTTGTATTTTTGAAAAGCTTTGCTAAGACATATTACCGCTTTTTTCCTCTTTGCCGCTAAGTGGTCTGTACCCTGCGTGCAACTCAGTTTCGTGGTAAAATTGAAACCTAGATAGCAGTAGTTATTAACAATTTCCAATCTGGTATCGTTATAGAACCATTTTTCATGCTTAGCCAAAAATCCCCCCTTTCTGAATACCATGATTTTTGTTTTGTCCTTATTTACCGCCATTTTCATCTCTTGGCAGCATGTTTTAAGACAGTCTAACTGGTTTTGTAAACCAGTAGGTGTTGTCGATAATAAGGCTACGTCATCTGCAAACAATAAAATAAACAGTTCCATGACCCCTGGCACTAGCTGTATTCCATGCCTGCCTTTTGCTGTCACATGATTTGCCAGTTGGTTGATGAACAAGGAAAACAATGTTGGGCTCAGAACACATCCTTGGCGAACACCAACAGGACACTCGAAAAACTCTGAGTACTTGCAGCTGGCTCTTATACAAGAAAGTAATGAGTTATACATAGCCCTAAGAGCACCAAAAAACTTCCCCTTAATCCCTTGATTTCTGATACAATCTAAAAGTTTGTCATGCCGACAGAATCAAATGCTTTCCTAAAATCCACAAATGCGACATACAATTTCTGTCCCTTCTTCCTCAAGCATTTTTGAACAATTGCATAAAGGTTGAATATTTGATCAACAGTAGAATAGTTTTTACGAAATCCAGCTTGACATTCCGTAATTGCGGCATTTTCCTCCAACCAAAAATACAGCCTAGCATTTAATACAGAAGTGTAGCATTTACTTACAACACTGAGTAAAGATACCCCCCTGTAGTTATCCACATGTTCGGTGTTTCCTTTTTTATGAATTGGGATAACAATTGCTTTGGCCCAATCCTGTGGGTAAATACCCTTTTCAAACAATACATTAAACATCCTAGTAAGAAAAAGCGCCACATCCCGTCCTCCTGCTTTCAACATTTCTGCTGTAATTCCATCTAATCCGCATGCTTTTCCACATTTTAATTTCTTAATAGCTTTCTGAACTTCCAGCTCAGTAATTTCTTCATTCAAAAAGTGATCTGATTCTTCAGAATTATCAAACTGGCTAGCATCTTGTACATTGTCATCAGTATCATTGTTTGCAAAAAGATCCTTGAAATGATCGTACCATTCATTTATATCAATGTTACTACTGTTGGCTTTACTCTGTTTCCCGCAGCCCATATTTCTCAATTCTTTCCAAAACGTTGATGGGTTGTTCAAGTTTGCAGCAAGCAATGTTGTCTTTTCTCTTCTAAAGCTCTGCTTCTTTGCTTTTAGAAGATATCTGTACCTCTTCCTTGCTTCAACATATTCTTTCCTATCTTCATCACTCCTTGTAGATCTGAATACTTTTAGTTTCGAACGACTCTCTTTTTTTGCTTGTCTGCAATCTTCATCAAACCATTTTGCTTTCATTGCCTGTTTGTTATTATAACATTTCTTTACCATACAACTGCCAGCAGATGTCAAACACTCCACAAATTTACATAAAGCATCTTCAACATGATTTTCAAGATGGTCCAGGGCTATTTTTAACTTGTTTTGAATTTCATTGCTCCTCATGTTGTCCACAAATTCTTGTTCTTTTTCGCTACTCCAAACGATTTTTTCCGTATATTTTACATCTGCTGAGAGAGAGAGAGAGAGAGAGAGAGAGAGGAGAGAGAGAGAGAGAGAGAGAGAGAGAGAGAGAGAGAGAGAGAGAGAGGCAGGCAGGCAGGTAGGCAGAGAGACAGAGAGACAGACAGAGAGAGACAGATGGACAGACTGAGAAAAAGAGAGAGAGAGAAGAAGCACACACACACACACACACACACACACACACACACACACACACACACACACGTACAGTTCATACTCAAGTCACACACACTCACACACACACACTCACACACACACACACACACACACACACACACACACACATGCACGCTCGCACGCACGCACGCACACACACACACACACACACACACACACACACACACACACACACACACACACAAAACTCTTTCTCGTCTCACACACACACACACACACACACACACACACACACACACACACACACACACACACACACACACACACACACACACACAACCACTAAAGAAAGAAACAAACACAAAACAGAAACAGAAAGACAAAGAAGGAATGAAAGAAATACGTGGCGTATGCCAACCGTGAGCAGTTATTTTTTTCAAACCCCGTTACGATAAGGTCGAGGAAAACGCTCGTGAACATGGCACATAATTATTTTCCCGGTTTTATTACCATACAATCAATACACGCAGACTCAAAAATATATCTGAAAACGTGAGAGCCAATTTTCCCACACAAAATAATCAGATGAGGTGGTAAGAAAACAGCAACAAAAGAAAAAGCAAAAATCTAAATCTAGATTAGGAGAGGGAGACTGGGTGGGTGGGTGTAGGGAGGTGGGGGGGGGGGGGGGGAGGGGTAGAGAAGGAGGGATAAGGAGAAATGGGCTAGGGGGTGTGTGTGTGTGTGTGTGTGTGTGTGTGTGAATGGGGGGAGAGAGAGAGAGAGAGAGAGAGAGAGAGAGAGAGACAACGATTTTTATTAACGAGGGGGAATGGAATAAGTACAATTAAATGGATAAGTACAATACTTTACATCTAGCGCTCGGGCAAACAATCCAAAACAAAATATAAAGGGGAGAGAGAGAGAGAGAGAGAGAGAGAGAGAGAGAGGGGAGAGAGAGAGAGAGAGAGAGAGAGAGCGAAACAACGATTTTTTTGTTAACGAGGGTAATGGAATAAGTACAATTAAATGGAGTAAGTACAATACTTTTTTACATCTAGCGCTCGGGCAAACAATCCAAAACAAAATATTAACTCAAAATCAAAAGCATCATATCAACCATTGAGAGAGAGAGAGAGAGAGAGAGAGAGAGAGAGAGAGAGAGAGAGAGAGAGAGAGAGAGAGAGAGAGAGAGAGAGAGAGAGAAACGAAAAAAACACAAAACGGAATGAGACGTTTAATGCACGTTTTCTCCCTGTTTTAAGATGTTAAGGGCGTCTTTTCTGCATTATAATGCCTCGTATTGATTTTGCTCTGCTTTTCGGATGCACTTTGCTTTGAAAAACAAAATGCAAAACGACTCGGATGGAAAATAAAGACACAACATTTTAAATCTCGATCGCATCCATCACATTTGCACTGACGCCACTAATGGAGTAAGACCCATTTCAAAATTTGGAACCTTCTGGATCTTAACAACAAAAAAATCAAGCAAACTAGAAGCCATTTGGAAATGTTATCAGAAGGGAGAACCGCGGATCGGTTTAAAAGAAAAGCCAGATCTTTCTGTAAAGAGCGGTATAAAGTACCGGGACGAAGACGGCGGAGGAGGGTGAAGCCCTGGAGAGGAAAGCAAGACTGTTTTGGGTGGAATCCTTCCTTCACCCCCCCCCCCCCCCCCCCCTTCCTCCCCATCGTCATAAACCCGGAAGAGAGAGAGGGGGGGAGAGAGAGAGGGGGGGGAGAGAGAGATGGAGAGAGGGAGAGAGCGAGGGGGAGAGAGAGAGAGAGAGAGAGAGAGAGAGAGAGAATGGACAATGTGCTGTAGTCGTTATATCGATTTCAAAATTCAAATGCTCACAGAACTAAGACAAAAAGAAAATGATTTTTTTTTTTTTTTTTACAAAAAACAAAACAAAAACAACAACACAACAACAACACCACAACAACCTTCCACACACGACTCCCACCAATCCCCCCCCCTCTCTCTCTCACACACACACACACACACACACAGACACACGTTTTGTGCAGGCGTACGATTTGCTATAGCTACAGCCAGCTGGTTGAGACTCGTTGACAACGGCTATTAACTTACTCAACTCGTGCTTAGCGCCTGGTAATCCACACAAACCCACTGTGTAAGCCCCGTGTGGCCACCCGCCAACAATTCAAGCCTGCTTTACGGCCCTGTGTGTGTGTGTGTGTGTGTGTATGTGCGTGCGTGCGTGCGTGCGTGTGTACTCTGTGTGTGTGTGGTGGTGTGTGTGTGTGTGTGTCTGGATGTGTGTGTGTGTGTGTGTTGTGTTGTGTGTGTGTGTGTGTGTGTGTGTGGTGTTGTGTGTGTTGTGGTGTGTGTGTGTGTGTGTGTGTGTGTGTGTGTGGGGGTGTGTGTGGGGTGTGTGTGTGTGTGTGTGTGGTGTTGTGTTTGGTGTTTGTGTGTGTGTGTGTGTGTGTGTGTGTGTGTGTGTGTGTGTGTGTGACCAGTCTCCCCTGGCAAAGCATTGCTGGACAAAAACACATCATCATCTTGAACGAACACTTAATCGCTTCTGTCCTGCTTTGTCCAGCACGTGTGGTGGTTGACAGCGGTGGTCTCTCTCTCTCTCTCTGTCCATCTCCACCCCCTCTCTGTGTGCATCTCTCTCTCTTACCTCTGTGTGTGTCCATCTCCCCCACCCCCCTCTCTCTCTCTCTCTGTTTCTCTCTGCATCTCTGTCTCTCTCTATGCATCTCTGTCTCTCTCTGCATCTCTCTCTGTCTCTCCTCTCTCTCTCTCTCCCTCCCCCTCTCTCTCTCTCTCTCTCTCTCTCTCTCTCTCTCTCTCTCTCTCTCTCTCTCTCTCTCTCCAGCCCACTGCGGCCTTCCAGGAAACGAGAAAGCGAACGACTCGCCAAAACGTGAGCTGACGGATGGCAACAAGACAACGGTGTCGCCATCCAAGGATACAGGACCCTCATCAGAGCAGTCCTGAAGGGGGGCAATGCACTAAGAGGGACGACTTCCACTTCCTCGACCGATGGCAGCAGGCAGTCATGAGAATACGAACGAGCCACAGCCGAATCATCGCCCACATGTTCAGGGAAATGAAGCTGGCACCGTCGCCAACCTGCAACTGAGGTCTTGAAGACCAGACGGCTGAGAACGTACTGCCGAAAGACAGCATGACAGAATGTGTGGCCAACAGCAGTCCAGTTACACACCAAACTCGGCGGCAGCAAGGAGGAAGTGTAGAAGACAACCACGTCCGCCTTGCTGACTGGACTCTCAGTACAGCGGCGATCGAGAAGAAGAGAAGAAACAAATCTGTTTCTCTGTCTCTGTCTGTCTGTCTCCTCTTCTTCCTCTCCCTCCCTCTCTCTCTCTCTCTTCCCCCCTCTCTATATAAACATAAACATATATATTTACAGCGTGTCACGTATGGCTTTATAACCTTTATCTTCATAGGGGCCGTAGGCCCAATTCATTACATATATTTCGGTTTCCCTCTCGTCGTCTTCCGTCCATCGGTTACCTTGACCTTGTCTCTGTGGTCGTCGATCAGTGAGGCCAGCGTCGCTCGTTTTTGCTTCACGTGCTTCATCTTATCAGTCGGCATTTGGTCACCCCCCCCTCCTACACACACACACACAAACACACACATCCTCTCCCATTACTCCATGACCCTGGTCAAATAGCGACTTTTCCACCAAGATAAAAATGACCAATTTTATCACGGGGGAAAAAGGGCATACATACCTCATATCTTGTCAGCGCGAAGGGGTTGTCAGGGTGATACGGGGCGGGGGGTGGGGGGGGGGGGGGGGGGGTAGCTCAGTTGGTAGAGCATCCGACTGAAGAACCAAGGCGCAATACTGACGCGGGTTCGAGTCCCCGGTGCGGCAAGGGATTCTTCTCCCAGAGTCAACTTCCTGTGCAGACTCTCTTACGGTGTCCGTGCAGCCCCCAGTGTGCAATAATTATATATCGCATGCATCAACATCTGTGCGCACGTTAAGCATCCCAAACAGTGGCAGCCATATATACTGTTGTTTGGAAAGTACACGAAAATACTGCACACACTGACAGGAATGGGTAGCGCTGCTCTTGCGGCTGCATGCTTTGCGTTACCCGCGTAAGGCGGTCCGAATTTCCAGCAAGGGACAATAAAGTACTAAAATAACAACCACAAAAACAAACGAACAACGACAACAACAAAAACAGTTGGGGGATGGGGGGGGGGAGGGAACGGAAGGGGGAGGGGGGTGCAGAAACATCGGGTGCAGAGACCTGAAAGTTGCCGGCAGTGGCTGACACAGTAGTGTAGTTGCACTCCTGATGTGAGACCACCCAGAGGAGAGACCACCCGTGACGACAGACCACCCCGATGAAAAAACACTTCAATGAGAGTCCACCCTGAGGAAAGACCGCCCTAGGAGAGACCAACCTGGCCAGAGACCACCCCGATGAGAGACCACCTGGTGAGAGATCATCCTGAGGAGAGACCACCCGTGAAGACGGACAACCCCGATAAAAGACACCCTGTGGAGAGACTACCCTGAAGACAGACCAGCCCGATGAAAGACACGCTGATGACAAACAACCCTGAAGACAGACCACCCCGATAAGAGATCACCCTGGTGGGAGACCACCCGTGAAAACAGACCACCCCGATGAAAGACACCCTGATGAGAGATCACCCTGAAGACAGACCACCCCGATGAAAGACACCCTAATGAGAGACCACCTGGTGGGAGACCACCCTGACAACAAACCACCCCGATGAAAGACATCCTGATGAGAGACCACCTGGTGGAAGACCACCCTGAAGACAGACCACCCCGATAAAAGACGCCCTGATGAGAGACCACCCTGGTGGGAGATCACCCTGACAACAGACCACCCCGATGAAAGACACCCTGATGAGACATCACCCTGAACACTGACCACCCCGATAAAAGACACCCTGATGAGATACCACTGTGAGGACAGACCACCCCGATGAAAGACACCCAGATGAGAGACCACCGTTATAAAAGACCGCACTGATGACACACCACTCTTTTCCCCGGGAACAAAACTGTTCTCTTCATAACGTACTTCAATGCAAATCAACCCCAAAGTAACAAGCGACCACGCCTCTCCTCGGGCCACGTTTGCTCCATCCATTCTCCTGGCGGTCTTCAAAGCGGGCTTCCACTGCTCCGCCTGTTTCCAAACAAAACACGCCGGCATGTACAAGCCGCAGCCCTGGTAAAAACTGCACGAGTACTGTAGCCTAGTAGCTATTTAGCAAGCGGAAATCGACACTCCTTGCTTCCTTGTCAATACCACGTCGTTGACGGAAAGGATCAGACCTCGGTGACTGTCAGCTAGGCACTTAGCAGAAGACACGGTGACAGGAATGGGTAGCGCTGCTCTTGCGGCTGTTTTCCTGCCAACTCCAAGCGCCGGTTTGCGACATTCTTCTTCCAACCCACTGTCATAATTGATTACGCCAAAGGTCTCGAAAAACAGTCAGCTAACGGACAGTTTTTCGTTGTTATCTGACAGTTTTTCGTTGGTGCTCCAATGGCAGTAAGTTTGTAATAGATGTTGTAAATTATATCAAGCCTTCATTTT
>JABMCL010002353.1:622500-627500 GCA_018857735.1 Alviniconcha marisindica
ATTCTACCAATCCAGATTCTACCAATCAGCATTTACCAGTCGTCATTCCACCAATCGGCATTTACCAGTCGTCATTCTATCAATTCAGATTCTACTAATCAATATTTACCCGTCGTCATTCTACCAATCCAGATTCTAACAATAAGCAATTATCAGTCGGTATTCTACCAATCCAGATTCTACCAATCAGCATTTACCAGTCGACATTCTACCAATCCAGATTCTACCAATCGGCTTTTACCAGTCATTCTACCAATCCAGATTCTACCAATCGACATTTACCAGTCGTCATTCTACCAATCCAGATTCTACCAATCGACATTTACTAGTCGTCATTCTACCAATCCAGATTCTACCAATCAACATTTACTAGTCGTCATTCTACCAATCGACATTTACCAGTCGTCATTCTATGAATTCAGATTCAACTAATCAATATTTACCAGTCGTCATTCTACCAGATTCTAACAATAAGCATTTACCAGTCGGCATTCTACCAATCCAGATTCTACCAATCAGAATTTACCAGTCGACATTCTACCAATCCAGATTCTACCAATCGGCATTTACCAGTCATTTACCAATCCAGATTCTACCAATCGTCATTTACCAGTCGTCATTCTACCAATCCAGATTCTACCAATCGACATTTACTAGTCGTCATTCTACCAATCCAGATTCTACCAATCGGCATTTACCAGTCGTCATTCTACCAATCGACATTTACTAGTCGTCATTCTACCAATCCAGATTCTACCAATCGACATGTACTGAGACTGAGTGATCGATGGTTATGCAGAGACTGAGTGATCGATGGTTATACAGAGACTGGGTGATCGATGGTTATACAGAGACTGAATGAACATGTGATTTGATCGTGTGTCGCCTGTTTCCTGCAGACAATTATCTTTGATGGAATGATTGATATGGTTTGATGTAGTTGAAGGTAAACATGGACTAACCTTGCGTGCCATGTTTGTTTTGTTATTGTTGTTGTTGTTGTCCCCCCCTCCCCACCCCCCCCCCCCCCCCCCCCCCCCCCCCAACCGCCTTCAGAATGTTTCACTGTGCAGTACCTTGTGATTAGAAGTTTATAGCATAATGCGTTTTCGGTACTATAAATTATTTTTTCCCCAAGCTGCTCTGAAGCCAGGCAATGTGGTCGAACTTCTTTTGCAAACCGTCGCTCCAGACCCCGACCAGCTTTGATCCTTCCACCGAAAATAAACCGCCGATTTTTTTCTTTAATTGGCCAGGAGATTACTCCACTGTGTCGGCCTTGCCGCTTGTGTCGCACTCTGACGTTAGAAGGGTAGCAGAAAGCCGGTTGTTATTGAAGCTGGCTAATTCCAAGTGGAAACGCACAAAAGTTATCTTTTTTCCCTTTCCGAACGCCGGCGGTTATCTTTGCTTCAAATCTTTGCTGCTTAACTCAAAAGGGGGTGCGGCACTTTGTAACACAACATCAATGACAGCCGCAAAAATACAAAAAAGATCAAAGCAACATCATTTGTACATTATTCAAGGGATTCACGGAGGAAAAGAACTGTGAACATTCTGCGGAGAGAAGTCTGATTTGCTGCTTTTGAAGTTCTACGACTTGCACGCCATTGGCGCTGAACATTTTAATCCCTGTACATTATTTAGTTCCGCTGCTTTAAAAAATTGTTTTTTATACTGTTCATCTCTCTCTCTCTCTCTCTCTCTCTCTCTCTCTCTCTCTCTCTCTCTCTCCTTTCGGGCTCTTTAGCGTGGAATAGTTTACCTCATCATCTCAGATATTCCATGGAAGTAAAAACATTCAAAAGTAAAGCATTTCACGCACTCACTAAACCACCTTGATAGTTTTTTCCCCCACCCCCATTCACCAGACACCTTGACACAAAATGTATTGTATTTTGCCCCTTGCGTGTTCTTGTGAAGTTTTACGTTTGTATTTCATACAAAAATCTACTTTTATGTATTTTCATGCGTTATTGTACTCTCTTTCACTTTCCTTGTGGTCATCATTTTAATGCGTTATATATATTATATATGAGTGTATCCATTTAACTTCCACACCTGCTGGATTTAAAAAAAGGTTTTCTTACAGTATATACAGACAGAGAGATATTCAATCTTCTGTCGCTTACCTTTATTCGTTTAAAACGATTTTGTAATTCTCTCTCTCTCTCTCTCTCTCTCTCTCTCTCTCTCTCTCTCTCCCCTGAAAATTCAGATTTGTATTTGACCTACTTAGCTGATTTCGTATGTTGCGAAGATTTAGACAGTAATAGTTTTTTGTTTTGTTCTTAAGATGTATTTTAGTTTGCCGCAATTATTTGTATTGTTTGACGTCTTTAGTGTTGCTGTGTTTGTCATCAGGGACAGATTTGTAAAAAAAAAAAAAAAAGCCGACTTGTGCTTAAATCTTTATCCTTGTGTAATAAAATATTATCTTCTCTCTCTCTCTCTCTCTCTCTCTCTCTCTCTCTCTCTCTCTCTCTCTCTCTCTCGTTCGCTCTGTTTGATTCTCTCTGTGTGTCTCTGTCTCTGTCTGTCTGTCTGAATGTCTCTCTCTCTCTCTTTGTCTCTGTCTCTGTCTGTCCCTGTCTCTTCTCTGTCTGTCTGTCTGTCTGTCTGTCTCTCTCTCTCTCTCTCTCTCTCTCACACACACACACACACACACACACACACACACACACACACACACACACACACACACAGAGCAGGCATCGCAGCATACAAGACTTAGGTCCTCCTCTGTGCATATACACTGTATCTTATCCGAACTATTATCACTTTGATTATTCAGTTTGACTCATTCCGTCGTGGGCGAGCCTTGTACAGTCTAACCCCGTGTCGCATTCATCCGAGCCGACAGTCCCCCGTTTCCTCCTGTTAGATTTGGCAGAGGGACGGAGCGAGGGAGGGAGAAAGATACTGCCGGTGACAGCCGTGGTGCCAGCGGAATGTCTGGCAAACAGCCACCGCCGCTAAACTTCGCTTCTGATTCAAAGGGCTGTGGTGACGGGGAGGATGTCATGATCACGTGTGACAGTCATTGCTTCTGACAATACCGCCAAATGTGTCATTAACGAAAATAAGATGTGACCAGCTCTCTAGCTTTCTCTCTCTCTCTCGCTCTCTCTCTCTTCTCTCTCTCTCTCTCTCTCTCTCTCTCTCTCTCTCTCTTCTCTCTCTCTCTAACCCCACACACCACACACACACACACACACACACACACACCAAACACACAACAAACATTCCACACACACACCACACACACACCAACACACATCACAACACCACACACACACACACACACCCCCACACACACACAGAGTACCT
Source organism: Alviniconcha marisindica (assembly GCA_018857735.1). Taxonomy (NCBI): domain Eukaryota; kingdom Metazoa; phylum Mollusca; class Gastropoda; family Provannidae; genus Alviniconcha; species Alviniconcha marisindica. Next base: position 625,831 of record JABMCL010002353.1, read on the forward strand.
CTCTCTCTCTCTCCCTCACACACACACACACACACACACACACACACACACACAACACACACACACACACACACACACAGATCTCTCTCTCTCTCTCCTCTCTCTCTCTCCTCTCTCTCTCTCGCTTCTCTCTCTCTCTCTCACACACACACACACACACACACACACACACACACACACACAGATCTCTCTCTCTCTCTCTCCACACACACACACACATCACACACACACACCACACACACACACACACACACACACACACACACACACACACACACACATCACGTACGCACCACACACACATACTCACACACACACACACACACACACACACACACACACACACACACACACACACACATTGACACACACACACTGACACAAACACACACACACACACACACACACACACACACACACACACACACACACACACACACAGCTCACTCTAAGGCTGAAACACACCTAACTGTTGGGTTGATGGGGGTACGTACGTAACCCTAACCCTGTGCGTGCTCATGTCGTTTGAAACCGGGTCGGATGGGGGCAACACACAAACTTAATAATCAATCCCACCCCTTTGTACCCGAGTGTGACGTAATTGTCCCGTCCACACACCAAAGGAATTGATGCAGTCACTCGAGCGTTTGGCACATCGCTGACGCGAACCGTTACTCACGCCTTGATCGCTACCACAACTCAGTCTCATCACATCAGATGGCCATCATCAGTTGGCCATCACCACCAACGACATCACAACGACTCGAGCACGCATAAAGACATTATCCCATCGGCTCAGCAAGCAGGCAAAAGCGGTGACCGGAATAACATCCACACACACACATCCACACACACACACAACCACACACACACACACACACACACACAAACACACACATAAACTCTCTCTCTCTCTCTCTCTCTCTCTCTCTCTCTCTCTCTCACACACACACACACACACACACACACACACACACACACACACACACCAACAACAACAACAACAACAATAAAAAAATCCACCATAGAGAAAACCGCCGACCCAATTACACGACGGTACCAGCGAGCATGGCCGGGGTTTCCACGGAGCGGAGGAACATAAATTGACAAGCTGCGACCCTTGATACGAGATTGCTTAAAGGACGGAAGTGACAAGCGTCATCAGCACGCGACAGCCAGACCAATCGCAATCCCGCCAAAGGTCAGATTCTCAGCGGCAAGGCCCTGTCCAAGACGACACGCGCGCGCCTCATCTGATTCGGCGGCATCAAAGTCTTCCTGTTTCTCCCCGGCAGGAAAAAGCTGGATCGTGTTGGTGTAGTTGTTGTCTTTGTTAGACCTCGTTAACGCGGGATCTTCTCTGGAGAGGCGGTCTACCGGCGGGGACCGAGAGGTTGTCCTTGTTAGACTTCGTTAACGCGGGGTCGTCTCTGGAGGGGCGGTATACCGGCGGGGACCGAGAGGTTGTCCTTGTTAGACTTCGTTAACGCGCGGTCGTCTCTGGAGAGGCGGCATACCGGTGGGGACTGAGATCTTGGAAGGCGGAGGGAGTGTAAAGGAGGCTATGAGGGTTATCATGGTTGGTGTATTCTGGTATTACTTTTTCCTTACCTGAAAGAGTGAAACGCGTGTGTTCACGTTTTGTGGTTTTGAATCAGTGATGTATCTTT
>JABMCL010002353.1:630000-632500 GCA_018857735.1 Alviniconcha marisindica
TCACATTTACATGACTTAATTCCTTTAGGAAATGGGGAGTTGTGCTTCTGTGCAAAACATGTCCCCCCCCCCCCCCCCCCCCCCGGTGCATATTGGTAGAGATGTATAAGCCATGATTTAAATACGACTGTTCGTGCTTATCTATATCATCGTACAAGTAGCTGGCTGTTCAACCTAATGCCATTGGACCATATCATATACTAACATTCGGAATAATACGGTCTTTTTCGCAGTAGTGCAGTCGGCTCTCTCTCCTCTCTCTCTCTCTCTCTCTCTCTCTCTCTCTCTCTCTCTCTCTTTGTGAGTCAGCCTCATTCAGTCATTGTCAGTACCTAGTCAAGTACGTTGTCGTTAGTTTGTTGGTTTTCTTGCTCATAGGCACAGTTATAGTATGTACTGTGAGGTGGTAGGTCATCCACCCGCACCCCTTCATGAGGGGCAATGGCCTAAATGAATAAATCATCCGTATCCGTATCTCTCTGTGAGTCACTTCCGGTGGTGACATCTATCAACCACAAAAAGGTCGGTCCCATTTTTCGACGGCCAATCTGACTTGTTGAAAAAGCCGATCGTTGGTCTATCAACCACCACTGAAGTTGCCATAACGGTGAAGAAGGAGCCTCATTCATGGCAGCAACCGAAATCAGCAAGCCGCCACTATTTCTTCCAAAATAAACATGGCAGACAAGGAGCTGAACAACATGGGAACGACTCGAGGCACGATTCATGGACAATGATTCCAAAACGGTGATCATATGCATAGAACGGAACAGTTTGTGCTACCACCCCCCCCCCCCCCCCCCCCCCCCACATACACCACAAAAACAACAAAAACAAAACAAGACCCCCCAAAACACACACACACACACACACACACACACACACACACACACACACACACACACACACAACACAACAAATACATCGAAAAACCAAAAAGGAAAACCCAAACAAATCTACACACACACATACACAAATACATCGAAAACCAAAAAGGAAAACCCAAACAAATCCACACACACACACACACACACACACACACACACACACACACTACCACTGAAAACAACAACAACAAAACTGTAAAGATTAATGCAGACACAGCAAGCACCACAAATGACAAGGGATTAAAAATGTGAACGGCTTGACTAAGTGGTGGCAAGTACAATCTGGCACGTGCAGGCAACCTGTGTGTCACGTACAGCAGGTGTCCACCAATCAACTGCTTTCTAATCTCGCGCTCACCCCGACTGGCAGTGACAACTACTACGTGCATGAAGGAGGCCTGAGTGTAATACTGCCTCTGACAAACTGGGAAAACGAAATCCGCGAGGAGAAGCAAATTGCCACTGTGTTGAACGGAACCCAGTCTGCACGAAGGTTTGCGTCAGTAACTCAGAAAGTTGAGAAGCAATCCTAAACTGAAAAGCAGGCAGAGCTCTTGAAGTTAGTTTGTTAGTAACAGGATCTCACCCACCTGTGTTAACACCGTACGGCCGCAGCCTGCGGTTGCTACTGAATATTCATATACGCTACTTCAGTGTTGTGACTCCCAGTTTAGGCTGTTTGACCCTTAGATTTATTTTGACAGGGGGTCATTGTGACCCCAACTTAAAATTACTATCCGGGGAGCACTGGCAGGGTCACCCCAGGACGACCAAACTGTGTGGCGTGTTGCAGTCCTCGCAGAAGCGGCGGGAGAAATTTATATATATATATATATATATATATATATATATATATATATATATATATATATATATGTGTGTGTGTGTGTGATCACAACTTACGCATTATATATACATATATATATATATATATATATATATATATATATATATATATATATATGTGTGTGTGTGTGTGTGTGTGTGTGTGTGTGTTGGTGTTGTGTATCACAACTTACGCCATTATATATATATATATATATATATATATATATATATTTATTTATTTGTGTGTGTGTGTGTGTGTGTGTGTGTGTGTGTGTGTGTGTGTGTGTGTGTGTGTGTGATCACAAACTTACCGCCATTTGATAACCTTTTTGGAAAGCAATGGCGTAACGAATCAACACTCAAGGGAGTTAATTAGCGCTCGAAAGACGTCACACAAACGCAGCAGCTATATATATATATATATATATATATATATATCAGGCCGTGCTTCTGTTATGATCGTCCACAATGCTTACGCCTGCACAACGGAATAAAACCAAAATCGCTTGAATCGAGACGGACTTTTTTTCTCGAGGCGGACGCGCCCCGTGTTTACGGTGCGTGCTTCGGCCTACACAGTCTTGGTACTCAGACCTTTCGCAAACTGTACAGAGGGCCTGACAGCGTGATGGTCTCTGGGGTGATTTCGCCGGTACACTTTAGTTAGTTAGTTAGTTCTTGGACTTTATTATTCACAGTTTTTATATAGCGCTATTCTCTGCTCTCGAGCAGACTCAATGCGCACATGTCACAGGGATTCGAACCCGCGACCTTTCAATCACGAG
>JABMCL010002353.1:642500-645000 GCA_018857735.1 Alviniconcha marisindica
GCTTTGTGCTACTATCTTCACCGTTGAGAAATAAAGTTCAATCAGTCAATCTCTCTCTCTCTCTCTCTCTGCACATTTGTAGGAACACAGTATACCGCCCTGATATAATCGTAATGGTTGACTGGGTGTAAAACACCAAGTTACTCTGCTTACTATGAACACTGTGTAACTGCCTTGAGTCAACTGCTTATTCGTGCCTGTAATATCTGTTTTAGCATGGTCGTGCTTATTTTGTGTTTGTAGTATAGCAAGGACTGGCTATACTTGATAGGACTGGATAGGTCCAAATCAGTGGACCTAAGGCTACTATCTTTCTAGTTCGAGTTCTCTCTGTCTGTTTGTCTGTCTGTCTGTCTCTGTCTCTGGTCTGTCTGTCTGTCTGTCTGTCTGTCTGTCTGTCTGTCTGTCTGTCTGTCTCTCTCTCTCTCTCTCTCTCTCTCTCTCTCTCTCTCTCTCTCTCTCTCTCTCTCTCCTCCCCCCCCTCCCTCCCTCCCCCCCTCCCTTTTAGCTGATTGTGATAGTTAAAACTACATCTCCACAGCCACGCAAGAATAAACTGATAAGCCGCAGGCTGCAACTGTTCTGTCAAAACAAGAACTTAGATAACCCATCTAGCGTTAGCTCGGAACTTTCATGTCACTGCCGTGGTGATACTGCCGAAGGCTGGCTCAAAATACGGTGTAAAAAACGTTTCATTCGTCCTTACTGGTACTCCATTGTTCCTGATGAAGATGACCACTGAAACTGTCCAATGATCAGGCGTGTTAATGAGCCACACGATGTGAGGTACTGCGGACGCAGAAATTAAGGTCCCTTCTGCTGAGAACGCTCAGAGCTCACAAATGTTCTCCGCCATCTACTGGCTGTGAGCAGGTCAGAATATAGCCACGCATGTTTCGCCCACTGCCATAAATGTCTTTCTTGTCCCAATTCCTACCTGCCCAGTCCATTCACCTTCATTTTTTCAAAACCGCCTCTCTCTACCGTTTAACTGTATGTTAGCTTCGGGTAGTGCAGTTTCCCGTGTAGTTGGTCCGCTGACTAAAACAGCTAAGCCACCTTGCTCGGCATCACAACTGACTGACGATGCAGGTTCCTTGTTGAATGCCCGCGGAATATAAATAGGTTCCAAAGTAGTGAGATTGTGCGTTGTAACAGTAAACTATCTGTCATGCAACGTGTTTGAGAGTTTATACATTTTCTCGTCTCATTTGAGTCCAAACAGTGATTTGTCGCAGTTCGGTGGTTCCTGCGTGGAAAACGTACAGCTTCTGTCAGTTTTAGTTTAGGTGAAATATGTGATACTTCTGTCAGTTGTAGTTATGTGTGTGATACTTCTGTCAGTTTTAGTTAGGTGAAAAGTGTCCTATTTCTGTCAGTTGTAGTTAGGTGAAAAGTGTGATACTCAGTTATATATGTGATACTTTGTGTGATACTTCTAGTTAGGTAGAAAATGTGATACTTCTGTCAGCTGCAGTTAGGCGAAACATGTGATACTTCTGTCAGTTGTAGTTAGATGAAAAGTGTGATACTCATTTGTAGTTAGGGGTGTAATACTTCTGTCAGTTGTAGTTAGGTGGAAATGTGATACTTCTGTCAGCTGTAGTTAGGTGAAAAATGTGATACTTCTGTCAGTTACAGTTAGGCGTAATGTGAATAAAGAGATGTGCTTGTTATGGACTGTTTGACTTGGTTGTTTTTGCTGTGAACTGTACTGTGACCAGCGCTATTAGTGCTAGACACATATAATTTATTTTTGAGTTTTCCACACCCATACATATTATTTATTTTTCAGTTTCCTTTCCACACCGATGCATATAACATTCGTGAGTTTTCAGTCTTGGCCACACAGGTAACTACAACTTATTTTAGAGTTTTCAGTCTTGCCACATACCCATCAATATAATTTACTTTTGAGTTTATACGCCGATACATATAACATTTTAGACTTTTCAGTCTTGCCACACAGATAAATATTACTTATTTTTGAGTTTTCAGTCTTGCCACACACTCACACATATAGTTTACTTTAGGGTTTCCTTTCCGCACCGATGCACATGACCTATTTTTGAGTTTTCAGTCTTTCCACACCGATGCACATAACCTATTTTTGAGTTTTCAGTCTTTCCACACCGATGCACATAACCTATTTTGGAGTTTTCAGTCTTTCCACACCGATGCACATAACCTATTTTTGAGTTTTCAGTCTTTCCACACCGATGCACATAACCTATTTTTGAGTTTTCAGTCTTTCCACACCGATGCACATAACCTATTTTGAGTTTTCAGTCTTTCCACACCGATGCACATAACCTATTTTTGAGTTTTCAGTCTTTCCGCACCGATGCACATAACCTATTTTTGAGTTTTCAGTCTTGCCACGCACTCACACATATAATTTATTTTAGGGTTTCCTTTCCACACCGATGCACATAACCTGTTTTTGAGTTTTCAATCTTTCCACGCCGATGCGTTGTTGGAAGTTGTTTTTGAGTTTCAT